>WNWU01000050.1:5756550-5782071 GCA_012654045.1 Ptyas mucosa
TGTATGTATGTATGTATGTATGTATGTATGTATGTATGTATGTATGTATATATAAGTATAAATATAATATTTTAATATAAATATAATATTTTAATTTAAATATATGTATATATTAAATATAAATAAGTATAAAAATTTAAGTATATCTTTTCATGTGACCACACTGAAGAAATGACACTTGGCTACAATGTAAAGTAGTGAGTATAAAGCTTGTATAATAGTATAAATGTGCTGTCCCCTCAAAATAACGCAACACACAGCCTACTAATGTCTACTCATGTCTAAAGGTGTACTCACTTCTGTGATATGCTGAATATATATATATATACAAACACACACAGACACACACACACACACATACCCCAATACCGTAATAGTGGTGCGTTTCCACGACTAAGCAAAATTTAATTAAAGGGAATGTTGGCATTTGTCAAAATGATAACTGAGTTTATGTTCCCAATCCAATTGCATTTTATTCTCTGATTATGTTTTCTTATCTAAAGAAATCCAAATAACTGTTTGAGGAAGAGTGATTTCGTGCAGATACATTATACATAACAAGATAAAAGTAGATTTATCCTAACTAAATCTAATGCTATTGCTATTTCTCATGAGTGGAGAAAAAAGAAATGGTTCTCTTTTACATCAAGATTTTCATTATATCATTGATTTTAAAAGGTGGTGATATACAGTATCTAACTTTCCCAGTCCTTCTGATTAAGTCTGTCCATATTACTCTATTTTTAATTTCAATAATCCACATCAAAATGGTATTAAATCAATAGGCATTCTGTTACCCTCTGAAAGGATACACCGATTATAGTAACCCACTCCATACTTTTGAATAATCTCTCCTGTTCTCTTGATATTAAACAGTATGTGGGACAAGATGAATCTCCATGGGAACAGCATTTTAGAAGCATAGCAATAGTCTCCTAGGACCATCTTCTGGATTTAGCCAATAACTGTACAGATGTCTCAGATCAAGAGAACACTTCCTTATTAAACGTCTTCCATCTGCCTCCTTAAACAGGAAAAACATTAGGTCTGCAAGGAGGTATTAATCCCCTCTTTTAATCAGGAATCCAATTTTACCTTTGCCAATCATTCAGCCAGAAAGGATGAATTCCATTTCTGTAAATTCTACAAAATAAAAAAAATAAAAATCTTATTTCTATGACCCATTTCAATACTGGACAAAATATCAATTTGTGAAGTTTGCAATTATAAAGGCTGTTAAGACTTCTCCTACCTGGCAAAAAAGACAATGCTATCAAGTTTTATATAGATTCAAGGGGGCAGAGTGGTAAGCACTCTTCATTTGCATGGTGTGCTTTTGGGAGGCCTTGATCTGTGCTAAATCTAATCCCCTGAGAGATCCTCTACTTGTGCACCATTTGTCATTCAACTTACCATATCACCTGCAGATCTTTACCAAACCAAGAGGATGGTTTGCCTCTGAGAGAGGGGAGAGAATGCTTAAGGGGGGTAGTCAACTATTAAGATCATTTTGGACTTCAATCAGAGCTTAACCAGCATTGGCAATGGATAAAGTAAGAAATTCCTCAAGTGCATCCAGAAAAGCATCCAGATATGGCTTCTGAGTTGGGCCACTTTGATTGTCCTCTATTCATATAGAGTTTAAGAATCAGTTTGGTCTAGCAATTAAGACACCAGGCTAGAAACCAGAAAGACAGGAGTTCTAGTCCTGCCTTAGGCATCAAAGCCAACTAGGTGACTTTAGGCCAGTCACTCTCTGTCAGCCCATGGTATCAGACTCAGATGATAAGTCAGCCAATCAATTCCCATTGCAACCAGAGGTGGTATTGAACAGTTCTGGAGAACCAGTAGCGGAAATTTTGAGTGGTTCAAAGAACCGGTAAATGCCACCTCTGACTGGCCCCGCCCCCATCTATTCTCTGCCTCCTGAGTCCCAGCTGATTGGGAGGAAATGGGGATTTTGCAGTAACCTTCCCCTGGAGTGGGGTGGGAATGGAGATTTTACAGTATCCTTCCCCTGCCATGCCCACCAAGCCACACCCACCAAGCCATGTCACACCCACCAAGCCATGCCCACATAGTAAACATTTTTTGAATCCCACCACTGATTGCAACCAATGGATCAATTGATCTGAAAAAAGTAGATCCTGCACTTGCAGGAAGAATATAAAGAACCAAAATATTCATACAAGAGCTGTTCCACCTGCAAATCTCTCTCTCCCTCCCTCCCTCCCTCCGTCCCTCCCTCCCTCCCTTCCCCCCTCTCTCTTCTATCTAATTTCCCATTCAATAGTTTCTCATGAAGAATTGTGGAGAATGCATTTGTTTTATATATTTTTAATTCATGTAGAAAGCCATACACAGTATAAAAGGATGCATCTGTGGACTTACCTACAGCAAGTTACAGTAGCCTCCAATTGGCCTCTTTGAAATAATTTTGTGCAATTAGCAGCTATAATTTTGACAGTTTAATGGCAATACTATTAGGTAACTGTGGATAAGGTTGCATCCTGAAACATTTATTTAAATTTGTGGGTATGAGGTATTCCATTTGCTCCAATTATTTTGAAGTTAAAATTGCTTTACAGGAATATCATCTGGATGATTCAATTTTATTGCCATTTTGCATGACAACAAAATGCTTTGATTCTGCTTGTGTGAAGCATCTATTTTGCATAATCTTTCTCAATGTGAAAACCAGCTACAGTAGTGAGTAGTTCATTTCAATTAATACACTGCTATTCCTCCCACAAGGCCAATGGCAAATGCTTTCTGTTGTTATGCAAAATATTGATTGAATCTGGCAGCTGTTCATTATGCCAGAAATATTACTCGTAAAGTCATAGCTTTAATTTCATTATGCTTTACATTGGAAAGTTGCAGTTCTTCTATATTCCAAGTATAAAATTGAGCTTCAGTTAGCTTACTGCTTATTTCATAAATGTATTTTCAATTTATTCAGTGTTCTTCCCTTCCTTATAAAGACTGCTATTATCTACCATAGGGGATTTTGATTATACTTCCGTTAAGCATAGATTTGCTTTATTTACACAAATTGCAATGTGAAATTATTTCCAACATTGCATCACAGCAGGAATAGAACCACTGCTGTTTCTGCCATTTTCCCCTGTAAAATAGTTGAGTCCATTACCAATAATTGGAACAAATAAATTTAGGTGAATTGTACTAGAGTTGGTCTAGATTTTGGAGCATTCAGGAGTGATAGCAGAAACGTAGAAGAATTTAGAACCATTCATATGGCTCCAATAACAGAATTGGAGGAGACCTTGGAGGTCTTCTAATCTAACCCTCTGCTCAGGCAGGAAACCCTATATCATTTCAGTAACAGAGTTGGACCTTGGAGGTCATCTAGTCCAACTCCCTACTCACGCAGGAGACCTGTACTAGGGATTTGAATTGCCAAACTGCCGACCTTTCTGATCAACCAGCTCAGTGTCTTAGCCACTGAGCCACCTAGTCAGGTACCTAGTCATTTCAGAGCAATGGTTGTCCAATCTCTTCCTAAAAACTTCCAACGTTGGTGCACAACTTCTGGAGGCAAGTCATGCCAGTGATTAATTGTTCTGTTTGTGCGTTTGTGGGCTCGGGGGAGGAATAGAACAGATTCTGAGGTGTTTTCTCCATTGTAAAGTCTGATGACAGTGAATTGCTCAAATTATTTTATCAAAAAACAAAACAAAAAACAACAACAAAAACCAACAAAACCCCAGAACCCCTTCTGTTGGAATTCTTTTATATTTTTATGCATATCTGGTCATTAGTAAAGGACAATTATGATGAGCAAAAAGAAGCTTTCTCTACATTAATATATATATATAATTTCTATTTAGGGGTATGGGCATTGTCTCTTTCTGGAGACTTGAATCAAACTAATTGCTTGCCTGTTTGTCCATCTACCTACTTTTCAATTCTCTGAATTGGTAAGGAAGTATTCTGACTCAGCCTTAGCAGAAGCAAGAAACATGAAAAAACCCTCTTTATTTACCTCTTGTGAATTAATTGCATTCACCCAGGCAACAGTCCTTCAAGGAGTTAACTGCAGTACAAACCTTATCAGTTCCTTGCAATAATTGCAAGGCCTTGAGCTCCCAGCCGAAAGGCTGCAAATTAAGTTCTGTCAAGCAGTCTTTGTGGCACAAAACACAATGAGCAAAATCTTCAGAAATATGAATGGTTGTCTCTTATGACAACTACTCCCTTTTCCTTCTATTTATTCCCCAGCCAGGGAGTGGCCATTCAGCATCTACATGGGCTTTGCTTCCTGAGTCGACTCCTTGTCCTCCGTTGCTCATCTCTTCTAACTGTGCCCCGCATATGTGCATCTAGAACAGGCCCCAGCTGTTCTTCCTTCTCACTCATATCAGTCTCTAAAGGCAGCTGCCTCTCCGGTGGCTGGGAAATGTCAGACGGCCCTGGCTCTATCTCTGCATCCGATGCAGAGCATCCATCAGAGCCTTCCCCAGACTCTAAAGCTGGCCCAAGTTCCTCCTCAACCTTGTCATTGTCCAAGTCTGCCGCCAGCTCCACTGGCAGCTGGTGGGCCACAACAGGAAGGTATGAATAGCTATGATGCTTCCACAATCAACCATTATGGCCAGAGAGGGGTTTGGAGATGTTGGGCAACCTCAGGAAATGTCATCAAATGTTAGTCCCAAGGAGAAAGACCTTTGCCTCCTGTTCAGAAACAAAAATGTCAAAAAAGATAGAGAGAATATATCTTTGAAAGCTATGGCGCCTGAGCAAAAAATTATATATTTTATTCTTTCTCTGTCAATCATATGGGAAGAATAGTCAACAGCATTCAAACTTTAAAAGGAGAAATGATGGAAGACATAGAAAACAGAACAGAATAAAGTCTGGGAGGGAGAGTGCAGCTGAAAGCTTTCTCAGAAGAAATAAGAAATATTGACTCCAAACCACTCGTGTAGTATCGAAAAGGGGAGCACGCTATCACAATTAGGTATATTTGGGGAGAGTGGTAAACCATGCACAATGTGTCAGTTTGTATGTAATAATTACTGAATAATTGATTTAAAATTCTAACAATGTTAAAAGGTGAAAGAAATGCATAATTGCACTGCAAAGCAACATACTTTCAAACAATGGATTAATGAATGGAACATGGTTGTAGATTATGAAGATCTGCAAGAAAGATGTAGGATTAAAGATAATTACAGAAGAAATATCTAAGACTTTAATACTGCTGCAAAGATAGAATTTTGTTCTTTTGTTCTTTTTATTTCATTTTAATATGAAAAGATGACAACATCCAATAAAGCTAATATTTGTAATGAAAGTGAAGCAATGCTGTACCATAACTACAGGAAGCAGAATTTACAAAAATGGATACACATATTCCAGACTGATACTTTGAAAACTTAAAAATATAATTTTACCCAAGAGACATACAATAAGATGTATGCATGTAGATGTATGCATATGTGTGTGAACTAGTATTAACTATATGTGGTATCTTTATCTAAATATTAAGGAATAACTAAGGGGGAAAAGGGGACATGATGGCTCAGCAGTTAAAGATACTGAGCTTGTCAGCTGGAAAGCTGACAGTTTGAGTTCGAGACCCAAGTATGAGTTCTCATACTCATACCCAAGTATGAGTTCCCCTTACTTGTCCCAGCTCTGCCCACCTAGCAGTTCGAAATCATAAAAATGTAAGTAGATAACAATAAATAGGCACCACCTTCCTGGGAAGGTAACAGCATTTTGTGTGCCTCGGTCTATAGTCATGCTGGACACATGATCATGGAAGTGTCTTCAGACAATGTTGGCTCCCTCAGTTAAGAAACAGTGCTACCCACTAGAATCAGACACAACTGGTTAGGGGAAACATTTACCTTTGTCTTTAAGGGGAAAAAAAGAAAATGGATACTTCTTGAATTCACTTTAGAATTTACAAAATAAAAATAATCCTTTAATAAATTAATGACAAAGATAACATCCCAAAATGTTATTTTAACCTTCCTAATTCCACAAGTTGCCTTTCAGGGCCTCTACCTAATTGCTGAATGAGATTTGCTTTTAATTCTTATCCATTGGAAGCTGGTAGTCCTTTCCAGGCATCACTTTCCCCTCAGCTTAAGTTATTTGTATTTTTCACTGTCTCAGAATGGGCCAGTGAAACCTACCTGGACAAAGTTTTCATGCATAGCATAATTAATTAAAATAATTCATAGAGTTTTCTGACACAAGATTTGTAATGGCTGTGAGTTAAGATACCATTTCAATGTGATGGGACAGATTCCTGGAAGAAAAAGTATGCTGTGGTAATTGGCCATATCCAGATACCAGCTATGTGGCAGTTCCATTCTCTTCATTGTTTGCTTGAATGCTTCCTGGATGATTTTTGTCGGTCACTTGTAGAAATAAAATTCTGCTGCCTTTTAGCGATCAAATAAATGTGTAGGCTGTGACAACTTTGTTCTTCAAAGGTGCCAGCAGCATTTTTGTGTAAAGCAGCAGATTTTTCCTCATCTCTCTTTTTTTTAATTTTTAAACTTTTATTAATTTAAGAAACCACATAATACATTTATAAATGCAAGTAAAACAATTTACAACAAGCATCTTCTTAATGACATCTACCTATAATATCTGAATTGTTACAATATCAATATCCTATATTCTTAAGTATACATTATTTCTCTCACCTTATATAATGATATTATTTTATTGATATCTGGTGTCTTTTTCTTAAATTTCATGTGATTTAAAAATTTATTTTACTGTATTGATATCTTTTCTTTTATTTACTTTTTCTTTCTTCTTCTTCTCTCTCTCTCTCTTTTTTTCACTTCCCTCTAACCATTTATACCACTTTTGCCAGACCAGATAATATTCAGACTCTTCCTTTCCTTGGATCTCCTTGGTGAGTCTATCCATCTCAGCGCATTCCATAATTTTGGATATTAATTTCTCTTGAGTCGGGACCTCTTCTTGTTTCCAATTTTGTGCATATATGATTCTTGCTGCAGTTAAAATGTGTGTTATTAAATATATTACTTCTTTTTCATATTTGCTTGTAGGTATTCCTAATAAATAAGTTTCTGGTTTTAATAGTACCTTTTGAGTTATTATTTGTTTCAGTTGCATTTTTATATTGTTCCAGAATTTTTTAGCTTTGGGACATGACCACCATATATGATAGTATGTCCCTTTATGCGCTTTACATTTCCAACAGAGTGGAGACGTACTGGGAAACATTTTAGAAATGCGCGCCGGTGGTAGATGCCACCTATAGAACAATTTATAAGCATTTTCTTTTTATGGTACAGATAATGTTAATTTATTAATACTTTTCCACAATTTTTCCCACTTGTTTAATTCTATTGCATACCCAAAATTCGTCGCCCATGTGATCATATTCTCTTTAACTACTTCCTCTGCTAATTTATATTCCATTAGAAAATTATAAATTTTGGTTATTAATTTCTCATTGGGGCCTAATAAAATTTTATCCAACTGATTTGGTTCCATTTGAATTCCAGTTTTTTCCATATCAGATTTAAATCTGGATTTTAATTGCAAATATGACCACCACTCTATTTCTACATTTTGCATTATCAATTCTTCTCTTGTTTTTAGTTTTCCTTCTCCATTTAAGATGTCCTGATATGTTTTTAATTTATTTGTATCTATTGTATTTGGGTAAATATGTCCTTCCATTATGGAAGTCCACCTAGGAATCCTATCATAGTGATATTTTTTGATTTCATTCCATATTTTAAGCAAATTGTCTCTTACAATATGTATGCGAAATTGTTCTTGTTTTATAATTTTCTCCCCCCAAAGATATGCATGCCATCCCCTTGTCAAGTCAAAACCTTCCAATATTAATGTTCTTATGTTTTTGAGTTGGATCCAATCTTTTATCCAAGTTAACACTGAGGATTTGTAATAACTCTGCCAATCTGGAAGTCCCATTCCCCCCCTCTCTCTTTTGTCTTGTAGATGTTTCCTCATCTCTTAAATGACATCTCAGACATCTTACGTCTAAAGCCCATTTTGATCAACTATTTCCATTCCTGATTTCTCAATCATAGTAAAAGGAGGGGTTATTTTTTGTTTCTTACTGCACAAACCACAACAATATATAATTTTCCTAAAGTGGGTATCAGTTTCAGTATATCACACTTTCTGAACATCACAGCTGAACATCAATTTAAAAATATATATGTGTTGAATAATTTCTTAACTAATTTACAAGTTTTCTGCTTGCCACTTTTGCTGAACACTTCACAGAGAAAGCATGTGATAATCTCAAATAGCATAAGGCTGGAAAAGGGCTTTCCAAAGTCACACAAGACAAAATAATTAGAAACTTGTAATTATTCAAATAAACAAAGATGTGTAGTTTCATCTGCCTGTTAAGTATTGATGGACTGAGTTAAAACAGAACTTTAATTCAGACTAATGACTTGTGTAGAAATCAGCGTGACAATGATGTTTTTATTTATACTTTTATACTAAGTATTTTATACTTAGTTATGTAATACTAATAGTTGATGAGGCTGTATTTCAAGAACTTAGGCCGGTTAGCAATAGCAATAGCACTTAAACGTATATACTGCTTCACAGTGCTTTTACAGTCCTCTCTAAGTGGTTTACAGAGTCAGCATATTGCCCTCAACGGGTCCTCATTTTACCCACCTCAGAAGGATGGAAGGCTGAGTCAACCTTGAGCTTGGTGAGATTCGATCTGCTAAATTGCAGGCAGCTGGCAGCCAGCAGAAGTAGCTTGCAGTCCTGCATTCTAACCACGGTGCCACCGTGGCTCTTATTGGTTATATGAAAAAAAGGTTAGAATTTGAGTTATTCTTTCAATTCGTTATTTCTTTATTTCTAGAGCCTGGTCTCAGACTAAACTTCACAAAAACCATTTTGTTGAAGGAAATAAAATCATGTTAAGCCACAGAAAAAATTGGCACATCATTTAAAAAAAAAAACCCACCCCTCTCAAAATCTCCAAATTGGACTGGATAATTTTGACTTGATCCCAAAACCCAACAAACTACTTCTTGTTCTGGAAAATTTACTTCCATAAAATTGTTAGATCAATTCCAGAAGAGTCATATTGATCTCCTCTAGAAGACGAACAGCAAATCTAGAGCTCCCCATAACATTTTGTCTCTGGACACAAAATATTTGCACATATTTACTGTTCAGTTTTATGAAATCCATCACTTGCTGGAAACAAACAATCTCTTCAATAATTGAATACATATATATGTACTACATATATGTAGTACACATAGTAGCATATATACCAGCTATTGTATGGATTGCACCAGTGGTGGGATTCAATTTTTTTTACTACTGGTTCTGTGGGCGTGGCTTGGTGGGCATGGCAGGGGAAGGATACTGTAAAATCTCCATTCCCTCCCGATCAGCTGGGACTCGGGAGGCAGAGAATATATAGGGGTGGGGCCAGTCAGAGGTGGAATTTACCAGTTCTCTGAACTATTCAAAATTTTCGCTACCAGTTCTCCAGAACTGGTCAGAACCTGCTAAATACCACCTCTGGATTGCACCTGCCAAGTTTGAAGGAAAAATTATTTGTATTTGTGTAGCTTGGAACTCTACACAAACTTAGCTCTTCTCAGAAGTTCTTTGAGATTGATTGTAGAGCCAGAGGCATTTATAAGAATATATGCACATATGTTTGGACAATCAGTAAATTTGATAATAAAATAGATAAATTGCATAAATAAGTAAAAGAAAACTCACTAAGAATCTGAAGCATAAAATTTACTCTAACAAAAGGACCAGTTGTTTTTCAAGTATCTGGTCTTTGCTTAGATACCTTTTCATATTGGGTTTTTCTAGCTTCACTACTGCAATAATTCAGGAAGAATTTTCCATGATTTATTTTTATTTTATTTTCTGCATGAATCCCATAAGGAAGGAAGGGAGGGAGGGAGGAAGGACTCCAAATCTATTTTGGAGGACTTTCTGCCCCAGAGCATGGTTAAATTCTTACTAAAAGTATTAAGTAAGATTACGTTAAATGAGAACACTTTCAATACTATCAAACCAGGAAAGAAACAGCTGGAAGTGATACTGTAATTTAATGTAATGGAATTAGAACTAATTCTGAAATGCATAGAAGATCATGACAAACTGATCAGAAGCACTGATATGATATTATATTACATGATCCTCTCTTAAACTATAAACTATAGAGCCGTTCAATGGCCTTTCTTCTTAAGACTCTTTTTCCTCAGCATTTTTGTTTGAGTTATAAATATATTCAAGTTACATGCAACATAAAATTGCTACTATCATATACTAGTCATAATTATGACCATGTGATGTCTGCATAGATACCAATACTGAAATTTATATGGAGATAATAAAACCGTGTGTCACTCAGTGTCTCTTTTACCCATATCTTTCTTTCTTGAAGACTCAGGCCAACTATTTCATAGTTGGTATCAAAGTATGGAACACTATAATGCTTTCAGACTGAATGCATATAATGTTGAATTTGCTTAATTTTTGTATGGTACATTCTGTGTATTAATTGCAATGACTGGTTATTGATGGAAATAAGTACTTTACCATAATGCTGGTCCATGACCATAATAAAAATTATTATTATTATTACTTTACCCATGTCATGGTATCTGATGCATCTTTTCATGCTGTTATGAGGTACAATAGTATTTTATGGCTAGAAGAAATCTCAACCATAGGACTTCAATTCCAGTGAAAAGTTGTGTGAAACATAATGTTTAACTTGCTAATATCACAATGAAATAGCACTGCATATTTTTAGTGCGTCTTTGCATTAAGAGTTCAAAACCATTATGGGCTTGAAGGTACCAAGGATCTTATATTACTTTCTTGAAAATATAGTAATTGCTAAATCAGGAAAGCAAAGAAGCATCTTCTTCAGTAATGATTAGAAAGGCAACCTGGTTCTACATGCTAAAGTTTCCTCCCAATTGGATCTGTACTATAAAGGATTTTGTATTTTCAGATAGGTAGGTAGGTAGGTAGGTAGGTAGATAGATAGATAGATAGATAGATAGATAGATAGATAGATAGATAGATAGATAGATGATAGATAATTTTTATTTAAGATTTTTTAAAAAGTATGAATACAAACTAATATAACATAAGAAAAGGGGGGGGAATCAAGCTAAACGTTTTCTCTAGTATTTTGTATTTTCTGAAATGCCTGTCAGATGTTCTGAAAATGTCTCCGCCAGTCATTTTTTCGATAGTTTCAGACTGTACAGTTCAAAAGAACTCACGACATGTAGAAGATGACATCCCAGGGATGTCACTTTGACTTGCAAAGAAGTTGTCTCTTTTGCAGACTTGCAGAGTTCTGAAATGTTAGAAGAAGCAACGGGGTCCTAGGAAGATTTGTTGTTTTGGCACATGGTTTGAATACAACACTTGTATTTGTCAATCTCAAATTCTTTCTGTATTGTTTATGAAGAATGTATGGACGCTAGTAAGTTTTTTTTTTCCTTCCTCCCTATCTTTGATAGAAACAAATAAAATTGTTATAGCCTGTTACCTCATAATTGTAGTAATTTCAAACTGCCATTGTTTAGGGCAGGAGTATGATACATAATTTTGACTTAGAAGTTGTAACTTATCATCCTGATATATTATGAGATGCAGCGATATCAGTCAGAAGTGATGGATTGAATCACCAGTGTCTGCAATCTCTAAGTGTAAATGCAATATCATGACACCTACAGAAAAGTATGGATCTTGTGATGTCACAAAGCTGCTCCATTCCCCCTTACCCTTCTCTTGATGATATCAGTCCAAGGTTTTCAACTTGTTTCAGGGGCAGTTTGGAATTGGGGACCTTCAGGAGTGGGGAGTAGCAAATTTTACCCTTTGTTTCCCATTCCCACTTCATATTTTTCTGGAATTATTTAGTAAAATGTTACCTCATGGGCTGCTAGTGAAATGCTGTGTGGCTACATGCTCTCCATGTTTTCTGCATTTTTGTCTGCATCTTCTGCATTTTATCCCATTTTTTATTGACCAATTAGGACCAATAATTGGCATGATATCATTTAGTGGAAGTGGAAATTGTCTATAAAAGTACTACAGTCAGGGGTGGATTCTACTTACCTTTACTACTGGTTTGCAATGGGGCCACGCATGTGAGCAAGTGAAGCTTGCGCGTGCTCTTCTGTACATGCGCAGAAGCGTTCTGATGATGTCAGGTGGGCGGAGCCCCCTCCAGTTTTGCTACTGGTACTATAGAACTGGTCCTAACTGGGGGCAACCCACTACTGACTATAGTCCATGAAAGCTGAAATAAGAAATTTGTTGTTTTAAAGACAAAATATGATATTTTATTATTTACTGACTGTGCAATCTTGTGCTGGTCAATCAGAAATAAATTTCATATATAGCTACATTGTTCGGCAATTGTCTATCTTTTTTTTTAAAAAAAAATTTTGATTTATATGCCGCCCTTCTCCGGAGACTCAGGGCGGCTTACAATGCGCTAAGCAATAGCCTTCATACTTTTGTATATTTATACAAAGTCAGCTTATTGCCCCCCACAAACTGGGTCCTCAATTTACCTACCTTAGAAAGGATGGAAGGCTGAGTCAACCTTGAGCCTTGGTGAGATTCGAACCTGCAATAATTGCAGGCAGCTGATGTTAATAACAGGGCTTTAGACCACTGTACTATCCAAGGCTCTAGATCTATCTATCTATCTATCTATCCACCCATCCATCCATCCATCCATCCATCCATCCAGATTGGTATTTTTTGACCTTGGTTGACTGGAAAATTCTGGGAGATTAAGTCCATACATCTTAAAATTGCCAAGTTTGATAAACTATGGTCTAGATCTTGCCAACTTTGCCTTTGGTCATGTTGGCTGGGACTAGACTACTTGGGGGTTTTGCATAGGATTTAGCCATTTGTTAAAATTCTATTTCAGATATTATTTTCACTGCATTTAGATCTAACTATGGAATAATATACTCTGCTAAAGAGTTGCTGCATTCTATTGAAACAAACTTGTTTTCTTTTTTCTTTCTGGTATTTTCCTGCAAGTACAGGGTCCTTTTGCAGGTGCAGGCACCCATTGGTTGCAACAGGAAATAACCAACTGGCTTGTCATTTGAGCCTGACATTGAGGATTGAGAGAGAGTGACTGATTCAAAGTCATCCAGGTGGCTTTCGTGCCAAAGGCAGATACCAAGTCTTTTAGTTTCTAGCCCAGTGATAGCGAACCTATGGCACGTGTGCCACAGGTGGCATATGGAGCCATATCTGTGGGCACGTGAGCATTGCCCTAGCTCAGCTCCAGTGCATATGTGTGTGCTGGCCAGTTGATTTTCCGGCCTATCCGGGCCCATTGGAAGTTGGGAAACGGGCTGTTTCCAGCCTCTGGAGAGGGGAGGCAGTTTTTGCCCACCCCAGGCTCCAAGAAAGGCTCTGGAGCCTGGGGAGGGTGAAAAACAAGCCTACTGGGCCATCACGTGCCAAAACCAGAGGGAGAACATAGGGGGGTTGCACGCGCATGCATGGGGGGGGCATTGAATTATGGATCTGGGCACGTCCACATGTGACACACACACCCCTCGCAACCCCCACTTTTGGCACACGATGGCAGAAAGGTTAGCCCTCACTGTTCTAGCCTGTTGCTTTAATCAATAATCCAAACTGGCTTTCTATGAACTAACCTGGAATGTAAACAACAACAAAAACCCCAATGTCAGTTGCGTGATGCAATTTATAGCAGATTGTGGATTTCCTGCTATTTGCTTGCAATTTTTAATCTATTGTAAATTACTTTAGCACCTAGTACGATTCACAGGGCATTTAAATTGATACATTTGACCTTAACAACCCAGATTTGTTTCAGTGAAGATGAAAGAAATTAGCTGATTTATATATCGTTTTCCCCTATATATTTGTTTTTATGGCACTAGTAAGGGACACTGAGAAGCAGTTTTGTGTAGCAGTTGAAGCATCAGACTAGAAACTTGGAGTCCATTAAGAATTACCTTCTTTAAAAAAAAAAGGCAGAGAAGCAAAATCCTTCCCTTCCTTCAATCTGAAAGGTTAAAAAAATATATCCCTGTCGCTGCTACCTTTAGTGTTTTCAGCAACTCAAAAGTAATCAAGAAGCAGCATCATTAAATGGAGGTCATTATGAAAAGAGGTTCAATTCAATTCAATTCAATTCAAACCTTTATTGTCAGAGTACAACATGTGTACAATGAGATTGGCTGAGCCTCCCTTCGTATACCCCCTCAACACAATACAACCCACAGTGAAAGACAAAAAAAAATAAATCCCTAACCCAGTGAATCCTACTAACAACCACTCAGTCCTATTGCAACATTTGAACTTATTGCATGTCATGCTGGCCACACGCCAGTCAATCATACAATGTTGTTGTAGAGTTATTTTTCATTCAGGAGTCTGACAGCCCATGAATAAAAACTGAAGGACAGTTTTTAATGCAGCTGCCTAAACTTCTATAGCTCCTTCCAGATGGTAGGAGAATCAAGAAGGGCTGACCAAGGTGTGAGTCGTCCCTGAGGATTTTCCTCAGTCTTCAGGTATAGAACATCTGAAAAGAGCAAAAACTGAGTTACCATTTTCTGTACAAATATTTAAGTGATTGAAGCTTGAATTCAGCTCTGTCAGCCTAATAGAAAAATTGCTGTTCAACAAAACAGAATTCCTATCAATATTTTATCACTGATTGGGAGGGGAAGACTTTTGTTCATGGCCTTCTGCCACTGCTTGCAATACCTCCCCCACATTTTTTTTTTTTGGCTAGAAACCAATAGTTGTCTGACTGTTCCTGGAATTCAACTCCTAATATCTCACCCTCTGGCTCTTCGGTCAAGGAATTGTCACAGCTTTGTTACTATGGGAAACCCATAGATTACTCAACTCTGGAAACAATATTGCAATAGAGAACAAATATTGCAGCTTCTACAATTTGCCGTTGGACACTTTGGCTAAAGCTGACGAGAACTAAAAGCTGATCTGCATGATGGGAATCAGATTGGCTGCCCTTGTATTAGGAACAAATTGGGCTTAATTTACTGTATGCACATTCTCTCTTGACAAACAGCAGCAATACAGATCTGCCTGAAATTTCAGAAAAAACACATGGCTCTTATAGTAAGCATGCCCATGGTCCAGGGGTGAAATCCAGCAGGTTCTGGAGAACCGGTAGCGGAAATTTTGAGCAGTTCAGAGAACTGGCAAATACCACCTCTGGCTGGCCCCAGAGTGGGATGGGAATTGAGATTTTCCAATATCCTTCCCCCAGGAGTGGGGAGGGAATGAGGATTTCGCAGTATCCTTCCCCAGAGTGGGGTAGGAATGGAGATTTTGCAATATCCTTCTCCTGCCATGCCCACCAAGCCACGCCTATCAAGCCACACCATGCCTACCAAGCCACGCCCACAGAACCGGTAGTAAAAAAAAAATTGGATTTCACCACTGCCATGGCCAATCAAAGCATCTTTGAAGATCTGCCTATATTTTCAACTAAACTTTCAAATGAAACCTACCTTCTTGTTCCAACTTCTTATTTCTATAAGCAGCATTACCTTTAAAAACCATTTGCAAGAGGTAGGGAGAAAGCTTAAGGGAACATGGGTTCCTCATAAGCAGTGCCCTGAAATAACTCCCTGTCTCTTCCAACATATGCTATCTTATGGAGGTACTTCTTGTATAAATCAAACATGTTGCAATATTAGGACCGTAAGAGTAAGAACCTCTTAGAAGAAGCTGAGAGGATGGGAGTTTGTGACCAAATTACAAAGTCAATAACTTCTTCCTTCCAATTCTATTTCATAATTACTTTTCCCCACTAAATTATTTTTTTCCTTTTTAGCCTCTACCCCCATGGATACATTTCTGAACTGGATTCATACTTTCTCCCTGGCACTTCTCTCGTTTTTCCCTTTTCCCCTCTATTTTGGAAAGAAATGACTATCACTCAAATTATACAGACTGAAGTAGAATTAGTCCATGGAGGAATTTTGGACTCTGCAGCTCTAGTCTTTGACTCATAGCCTCTGAGACCTAAGCAGTTCTGGACATTGTTGAATGTTGGCAGAGAACGGACTAGCAGGAAATATCAGGCTGCTCAGGTCAGGTTCTTTTGGAGAAACAGCCACTTCAGGAGGTAAAACCACAAGGGGCAGGACCAGTCAGAAGTGGTATTTACCGGTTCTCTGAACTACTCAAAATTTCCACTACTAGTTCTCCAGAACTGGTCAGAACCTGCTGAATGCCACCACTGCTCCTGGGAGCTTTACAAGGCAATCTCAAAGAGTGCTGGAAACTAAATTTATACTTGTCTGGAAATGCTTTCTTGGATATACCAACCTCCACTTGGAATTTATTCACTCATCTAGGCTGATTTGCTGTACCATAATTCTTGGCCATGGACCTTTGAATAAGCCTCTTGCTTCAGTGTCTTAGCAGCCTTCAAGCTTTTGACCTTGAAACTTATGTCCAGATTATAAATTCTTTAGGGCTGAGATCAATTTTAACAAATCCTCTGTAAATGACTGTTCTTACTTATAGTACAGTAATAATAGCAACTACTGTCATCCATCTCAAACTGTTGGAAAAGGGATGAGGTAGATATTGAAACAAATAAAATAATGCAAGAGGCAAAGGAAGCTGGTTCTTGACAACCCTGATGAGACTGTACAAACATATTAGAAGCTAATATGTCCTAAATTATTATGTTACTGAATTAGTGTTATAGGAGATATTAATTTGATGTGCAATTTAAGCTTAGTGACATTGGCTTTATAGCAAATGGTTGTATGATACTTTTAAGTGATAGTCATATTAACAATTGTTATTACATTCTAATGAACATTGTTAAAAGGTGTATTAGGTTTAATGTAGTTAAAAACTACTAAAAATAACACACCTCATGTGTCATTAAACTTATTATTAAACGTAAGCATAAATCTAATTCAGACTTTTATAACACATTCTTGTTTTAATGAATGTTTCTCTTTGTCAAGCAATAGAATTTAAATCTCCCAAATGTATAGAGAAGCACTCTCAAATAGACAATGATTTCTGGCCTTTCAACAACTTATAGGTACATACAAGAGAATATTGTTCAACTGTATAATTCTCTGGGGACAGTATTATTTCAAATATTACTTTATTGAACTGCACTGAGACAAGTATTGCAAAATCCAAGAGCATGAGAAAGATTTCTGACTCTGCAACAAGTTGTTTTGCTGTCAGTAAATTTGTGCAATTCTTTTGCTCTGTTTTTTTTTAAAACTATTGTGGGACTACTGTATTTACAGTTGCAATAAATGTATCTTACTTGTTGAACCAAATAATTTTTTGGATGGCCTAAATCAGGGGTCTGCAACCTTAAACACTCAAAGAGCCACTTGGGCCCGTTTCCCACAGAAACCAAAACACCGGGAGCCACAAACCTGGGTGGGCATGGCCAACTCGACATCACTCACTCGCACCCAGTCACATGACACCGCCCAGCCATGCCTACCCAGGTGTTGTGGCTCCAGGTATTTTCTTTTAAACAGGTCTCTCTCTCTCCCTCCCCACTCATCTTTCTCCCTCTCTCTCTTTCTCCCTCTCCCTCTTTCTCATCTCCCTTTCTCCCTCCCTCCCTCTCTCTCTCCCTCCCTCTTTCTTTCTCCCTATCTCTCTTCTTTCTCCCTCCCTCTCTCTCTTTCTTTCTCCCTCTCTCATCTTTCTCCCTCTCTCTTTCTCCCTCTCTCTTTCTCCCTCTCTCTTTCTCCTCTCTCTTTCTCCCTCTCTTTCTTTCTCCCTCCCTCTCTCTTTATTTCTCCCTCTCTCTCATCTTTCCCCTCTCTCATCTCTTTCTTCCTCTCTCTCATCTCTTTCTCCCTCTCTGATCATCTGACAGGGAGCCGCAGGAGAGGGCCAAAAGAGCCACGTGCAGCTCTAGAGCTGCACTTTGCCAACCTCTGGCCTAAATTAGCAAAAATGGTTTTCCATTTAAAAACAGATGAACCTAATTGTACATGTGTATTTTTCATAAGCATTTTTCTGCTGTTTTCTCTGAAAGGGCATGATTTTCTTTTTTTAATTTTTGGGAAAAAGCAGCATATAACTAAAATTTATTGGGAATATTTTCAAAAACAATAATGTTTTCAAAATACATAGTTCCAAAGAATAAAGAATTGGGGAGATGCAAGTTTTTCTGATAAATGTTACGCTGTGTGATCATTTTGATTTGGTTCCTGTTTGTGAAAGTGAAGACAAAATCAAACCAGAATGATCATAAATGAGCAATAAAAACTCATAATTTCTATTATGATTCTTTTTGGACTGATCACTTGACCACATAGGGCATATCAGGGCATTTTATGGCCCTGGTTCAGAGTGGCATACAAAAAAAGAGGAAAGAGGGGGTCTCTCAAATAACTCAGTCCCATGCCATATAAAGTTTTATAAGTCATTAGCCAGCACCTTGAATTGAATGCAGAAGCAAACTGGTAACCGATGTAGCTTGTGGAGCAGAGGTGTAATGTACACTGATCTATGTGTAGATCAAGATATAGATATATAACAAATTCTATGAAAGCATTTTAAGCTGTATTTTGTTACAATTATCCATAGAGAAAACTGTATTGAAAATTAATTTGTTTACAAATTAGCAACAACACCAGCTCTGTAGGTCATTGTGTCATTGGAGCTTTTGGTTGACAATTTTTCAAAATATGTTATTTGGAAGCAAGTTTTCCCCCGATACATACAAGGGGTTCTGGCATTTTCTTCTAAGGCTCTGTGTGTGGGGGGGGGGGGGATGAAGAGGCGAAGAGTTTTTCTTGATATGTCTTCAATGGTGGGTTCCTTCCAGTTCGTCCCGGTTCTCCCGAGCTGGTAGCAGTGACGATATGATGTCACCAAACTGGTTCTGCCCCCCCGTCTCCCTGTCCCCCGTGCCCCACCCCAACCCCCGCATTATTCTTACCTTTTATTTGGCCCTACCCCCAATCTATTGCTGCCTCCTGAGTCCCAGCTGATGGCTAGAGTGAAAAAAAACTGTTTAAACTCTTGCCGTGGGGCTTCAAAGGGCCACCCTACAGCTGATCAGTGTTAAAAGAAAACAAATGAGTAGACCAGTGCCTGCAAAAATACATGAGTAGATCAATGCCTGCAAAAATAAATGGGTAGACCAGTGCCTGCAAAAATAAATGGGTAAGTCGGTACAGCTCTGCAAGCATATATATATATTTAATTTTGGTAGATTAAAATATATCTCCCCTTTAAGCAAATATATATAAGCACCGTGAGGGAGAAGGAGAGACGATTTTGTTAAGCTCAGGTACAAGACCAGCTTCCTCCTTCCCTCATTTGCTTAAGGGGAGATATATTTTAATCTACCAAAATATATTTCATCAATCTAATTACATCCCTAATACTGGCACTCTAAGTGTGTTTCTATATTTTGTTCTTCATAAATTATGCATATGGAAAAGTTTTACACAGCAATATGAAAGATTATATTTTGCACTAAACATATGGGCACCAAAGCCCTTTTATGCATCTCAACTCTGAGGCTCATTAAGAGAAAAATCTCATAGTAATGCTCTTCTCAGAAAGGTGAAATTGAATTCCCCTTGGCTCATACTCTTGAGGAGGTTGGTAAAACATTCTGCTAATTGGAAAAAAAACATTATGGAAAGCTGAGTAAATATTTGACTGATTATCTCCTTTAACTCTTCGAAACTGAAATAATTTGAGTTGAGGTAATTCAGCAGTATATATTGGAATGTATGCTAGGATGTTCGATATCTGCATCAAAAGTTGATGTTAAATAACTTGAATTACATGAAATAGGTAAAAATGAAATTAGGTAGACCCTAATATATGAAATTAAATCCCTGAGGCACAACTTGTTTGTCTCTAACATTTTCTCTTCTGAGAAAAGAGGAAAACAGAGCTTTTCTGGAGGGCTTTTGGGATATGGTGCCAATATTATACTGTTGGGGTTTTAATATATTTTCTTTAAACATTTTTGGCATTTTTCCAGCTAGCTGTTGTTTCCAAGGTGTAATTTTTTTGGGCGGGGGGGGGGGGTGCTCAAGCTTCCCATATTTCACAGAATAAAAGTGAAAATATCTAAACAGTTTTTTATTTAGTCAGAAGCTCATGAAAAAAAGAGAAAAAGAGAAAGAAAGAAAGAAAGAAAGAAAGAAAGAAAGAAAGAAAGAAAGAAAGAAAGAAAGAAAGAAAGAAAGACCCAAATTGAACCTGATGTAAGGGATTGAAACAAATCATATTTCATAGAAATTTGTGTTGTTTGTCAGCAATATCTTTATAATAGGGGTGACAAAAGATAGATTGTCTGCAGAGTTCATTGTGTTGAAGACAAACTACCTGGTTATTGAATTTGATCCTCACTCTCCTTCCATTCATGCCATGGCATTTTATAAAAGCATTAACAAGATTTTAATTGTCTGCTTTTTTTGGTCAATTGCTGAAGTAAATAGAACCAGAGTTTTGCAGAACAATTTGAACTGGGGTTAGAACAGGGTAGGTTAGTGCAGTCTGATGTGCCTTATGAAATGCTAACTTGTTCCATTTTTTTCCTGATCCACTTCAAAATCCATATTTTATTCCTGCACAGTTCTTATTTATTTATCATACTTCTACTTTACCATAATCAAGTAATCTCAGTGGCTCTCAGGTTGTATAAACAAAGTTAAACCATCTAAAATAAAGTGAAATCCAATCCACTTTTGTATCAAAGTTCCATCCTACAAGGATTTCTGACTAGTTTATATAGGTGCTGAACCACTATTACTCATACTTGTTTTTGATGGTTTTATCTCACTGAGTTTTCCAAGGAAATGTCTATTTCATCTTGTGTTTGGAATTTTTTTCCAGTTCCTGCCTAGAATGAGAACATCTCAAATGTAAGGAGGAACTTTTTGTCACAGTTTTTGAATTGAAGATGGGAACAAATCTCTTACCCTACAAAGGTGGCCCAACAAGGATAGGGCAAAAATAATGTATAATCCAAGCACAATTCTTTTCTGGATACAATAAAAGTTTGTTCAGTTCTGTATATTATATACTCAAACATTGCATGGGAATATAAGACTCTAGGTACCATGTGTCTAAGGGCCAGAAGTACACATCATTCTCCAATTCTCCCTCACCAATCTTCCACTACCACTACAGAAGGTTGTTATGCAGCAACACAATCGAAATAATATCAGAATACCTAAGATGATAGAAAATGTGTGTGTATGTGTGTGCGCGCACACTTCTGATACAAATGATGATGACCCAGACAAATAGCAAAATATGCACTGTGACATCATGCCACATCTCTGTCCATTTGTACTTAGTTTATCATATTGCATTCACTATTAGCCCCCTCTTGCAAATGTCAATGTTCTATTCTACACTATAAGTACATGAACAGATTATAGCACATTCAGTCAAGCACAGTCTGTTTTAGTCGTATGTAAATAGCAAATATAATGTTTAGATAGCTTACTTTCTCAAGCAAAAAATGGAAGGTAAGGCCTAAATGATTCTGAGTTCTGAAACATTGCATGAAACATTCCTACTTCAGGGTCCCTTACTTCTAGGACATGATGACACAGTGAAGAATTATAGTTGACCAATATAGAAAGTTTGGTCATGAAAACTCCAGTTGGAGTTCAAGTCTCCAACTGGAGAATTGCATCCTAAAGGGGAGAGAAACAGCTCTTCTCAAATGTATAACCACCACATTTATTGAGACTATATCTTTCCAGATCTCGAGAATTTAAAAAAAAAAAAGATGTAGACATGTATACAAACTTCCATTTCTCATTTCTTCTTTTTATGAGAACTTCACTGTCATACCAATCAAATTCCTCATCTTTAGTCTTGTCGAAAGAGGACAAATCCAAAACTGAGACTATTGATTTTCTACACCAGTCAACAAGCTTAATATTGTAATTTGATTTTTCTTGGTTACTCTGGTTTATGGCTACCCAGCTGCTTTTGTCATACATTTGGTTAGAAAACACAACTGAAATTTGCAACGGGGGAAAAAAAAATCACCCATGGCCATTGTCTTTCAATCAAAACAGCTGTCAACTATTAGGATAACAATATGAACATCTGTCCTAACTAA
Organism: Ptyas mucosa; assembly: GCA_012654045.1. NCBI lineage: Eukaryota > Metazoa > Chordata > Lepidosauria > Squamata > Colubridae > Ptyas > Ptyas mucosa. The sequence goes on from WNWU01000050.1 coordinate 5,778,722, forward strand.
TAGTGGGTTTATTAGGAAATTAAATCTGTGCCAACACTTTTTCAAAGAATATATATTTAATTGTGTGTTCTTTTGACCATCTGGTCTTATAGGTTCCCAAGCCTGTTCTTCCCACTTACAAATACTCATCATAGCCCAAGAGGACCTACTAATTAAGGTTCAAGGAGAACACATGGATTTCCTTATATGTTTTTTCTCAATGAATCTTTTCCCCAGAAGTATCATTAACATTAGTTATCCTTCTCTAGTCATCCCACTACAAAAAAACATATTATCAGATAACTATGATGCATGCCTCTGTGGATAAACCTATACTTATCTCGTGGTGTGTCCATTAGAAATATCATTTGACAAATGCCTTTGGGCCAGTTGGCAGAAGCAGCAAGCCCACAAAGAGATGTAGCCTGTAAATATAATGAATTGGTTCCTTCAGGCAATAGTTTGCAATGGTAAGATGGTCCCATTCAATTTTCCATCCCAGGCTTATAACTAAAATAGCCACTTTGTTGTGCCCAAGATAGGTCCAGAAATTGAGGTATTTCAGGTCAGAGAAGTGTAATAAAAAGTATGTGTATGGGACTTTGCTTTCTCCCATCCAGTTTCCACCAGTTATATTCCATCACATGCTTAATATAGGGCAGATTTAACTGAAAATTAATATAGGAGTAAAGACTGTTATAAAAGACTTTCACAGGTGCCAATTTGACTCCTGTTAAAATAATAGCACCACTAACAACATTTTCTGCAGGTAAATAAGATTATTTTATCTTTTAAACAGATAAACAAAACCCAGAGACAATAGGAGAAAAATAATTTACACCACTACAGCAAGTCACAATTATTTATTCATAATTGTGAATAATAAATTTATTAAATTTATCATTTATTATTTCTTCATTCTCCTTTGTAAAAATTAATAATACTAATAATAATTAAAGCAGCTTCCTTTTCATCAAATTGATTAAAAGCTATAAAGGGGAAGTGGATGAAAATTGTGAATAAACAAACATTCCTCAAACATTTCATTTGTATGAGAGTATTAGTGACTTAAATATAGGGGGGAAGTGGCCATTAAAATGGAAAAAATATGAGGACATATTTTATGTCGTCATATATTTTTGAAATAGAATTATTGAATTTAATAGAAAATAGAAAGATTGAATTTAATAGAAAACTATCTATATTGCTTATTCCAACCATAGAACTAGGAAGAACCATAAAATGAGAAGTATTATAACAATACATTACTTACGTAGACATATTTTAGATTGGCAGATCTCTGGAAAGAGACAAAAAGTTGTGAAAGATGACACAGCTTAGATATTCCAAATTTTGGCAACATGACTTTAACCTATATAAATCTGTCACAGAAAAATATAAAACAATAGAAATGTTTCATACAGGAATGCTTTGATTTATTGAGAAGATAAATTATTCATAAATATCTGTCAAACATTATACTATTTTTAAGCAAAAATGATTTGATCATAGACCAGCAGATAAAACACAAAAATCACAAATAGTATAAAGAAGGAAAAAATAATTGATCTAAAAAGTATTAGGAAAAATTTTACAATGTACTGAACAAACTAGAATGATACTTAGCTATGGTCAAGGAAATAAAATTGATCCTATAATAAAGGTAAAGGTAAAGATTTTCTTTGTCCAGTCATATCCAACTTTAGGCGGCAATACTCATCTCCATTTCTTAGCCGAAGGAACCAGCATTGTCTGAATACATTTCCATGGTCATGTAGCCAGCATGACTATACACCAAGGTACACAAAACACTGTTACCTTCCCATGGAAATGATACCTATTTATCTACTCGCATTTAGAATAGAATAGAATTTTTATTGGCCAAGTGTGATTGGACACACAAGGAATTTGTCTTGGTGCATATGCTTTTGCATGCTTTTTTTGGGGGGGGGGTATGCTTTTGCGTGCTTTCAAACTGCTAGGCAGGAGATGCAGCTAGGACATAAGCTCACCCCATCACGTGACACTTGGGTCTTGAACCCTGGGCTGTCAGCTTTTCAGATGACATGCTCAGCATCTTTAATCACTGAGCCATCACATACACATACCAAATCCTATAATAAGTTAAGCTACTCAAAATGACCCTGATGTTTAATAAACAATGGAGATAATAATTTCTGGTGAGGACTTGTGTAGTTCAGGCAACACAGAATAATACATGTTCCATCATTTCAAAATTCACTGCATGGACATAGTTTCTGTTCAAAGGGGATCTTTTGGTATCTTCCTTCAGTAAAGGCTGTTGGAAGAGCATTGAATCTAAGGATAAATCCCTTCTGAATTTTGTAATCATTATGGGACTAATACATCTAGCTGGTTAGGGAATGTGTGCAGAGTGACTGAAGAGAGTGTTACTGGGTAGAATAGTAAAGTTTGCTTGCAGCTCTAAATCAATCCCCCACTGTTTGAAATCAGCTAGTGTGCATCCACAAGCCCATCAAAGTGATGGTTGGTCATGAAAAGTCATACAGTTGCTGTTTGGCATGCTTTGTCTGGCACCAGGAAGACTGAAAGCTGTCAATCATAATTAAAGGGGCCAAGCTGACTGAAAAAAAAAGAGGAGAGCTTAAACCAATAGGAAAAGATGAAAACCTACTTGATTTTTAGTAGAGAATTTTCACAACAAAGGACCACATTTTAGGTGAATGAAAAATTGTTAACAAAAACTTGGATTAATGTATTTTCAAAGGAAGGATAACTTGTAGGGGCCAATCAATCTCCAAAAAAACCAAACTGGCCTCAAATCTTCCCTGGGAAAATTTTAATTAACTGTGGATATATATGTATATATATATATATGCTGAGCTCCTTTGGAAAAATAGAAGGGTTGGAAAGCCACTATTTTTTCTGGATTTAAAGTAATATAGCTGGCATGAGATTTACAATTGCCCATAGGATGGAAAACAATCCCCAGATATGTAAAGGTCTTGACTTTTTCTATTAAATAGTTATTTAGTCACCAGACATATGCCTTAGGGTGCTTAGCAAAAACCATGACCTTGGTTTTAGAGGAATTAATTTCTAGCCATTCTTCTTGACGGTCCTCATCTACAATATGAAATGCTCGTTTCAGACAATCTGTGTCTGAGAAAGCAGCACAGCATCAGAAATGTGTCGATCTCCCAATTTTGGTGGATTAAGAGATGGGCTTTTCAGTTTGTCTTTAAAGAGAGTTAATGAAAACTAGAATACATCCTTATTCTATTTTCCCCTCTTAAAAGGAATTTCTTTGGTGCAGTGTCCTTGGGCATTGCATAGACTAGACTAGACTAGACTAGACTAGACTAGACTAGACTAGACTAGACTAGACT
>WNWU01000050.1:5790869-5828241 GCA_012654045.1 Ptyas mucosa
AGAAAGAAAGAAAGAAAGAAAGAAAGAAAGAAAGAAAGAAAGAAAGAAAGAAAGAAAGAAAGAAAGAATTTGTTGCCTAACTTTACCACTGCCTTCAGGGAATTTGTTACAAATTCTAGATCTGTATTTCCACCTAGACATTTGGTATTCTCACTCACAGTTGCTTGGTGTAAATCTATGGAGACACTTCTATGTTGTCATCCTCTGTGGTTCCAGGGCATCACCAGATGTATATCCCACTGGATTTCTGACTACAGCTGATCAGTGCTGCCTAGTAATATTTCTCTAGGGCTATGTTATAGAATAAACCAATTAGAATCCCCACCTGCATGAGTGATTCTGCATCCAGCTGAAAGCTAAATGAACAATTAACAATTGTTCAGCTTCAAGATCATGATGCCCACAGAAAGAGCCCATAGAAACATAGTAGGAAGAAAAAGCTATTTTGAACTACCTTAGAATAGAAGATAGAATTTATAACCTCACTCTGCAAGAGGCAAATCAACTGGCATCATCCTAGTATAAAATATGGATCTTATTCAGGGATGTTGTGAGAACCTGTAACTGGGTTAATCCTATGTAAAAAGTAAGGAAAAGGACCTTGACAGAGATATGTTGCCAGGGCAATAGACTGTGAAACATATTTTAAGTCCACAACAGACAGATGACATTCGGAAGCAGCTCCCTAAATCCCTAAACTATAAGAAGAAGGAGGAAGTACAGAACTATTAAGCTTGTAACATTCTCTTATCGCCAGTCTCAGTGAAAGTAACCTTCCTGTGGAATTAATTTCTTGGTTTGATCAGGGATTAATGTCTTGATCTGGTCTCAGGTAGCTGGGTAATTTCACTTGTGTATTTTTGCCATTCTGAAGGATAAGGAAAAAGAGTCTCTGTCATTTTTAAAGTTCCCTTTTGACCGTTGTCAATGACTTCCAAAAATATATGCTCCTTGGATCTCAGCAGGCTCAGACGTACATTAATGCTAAATGATATCCAAGATATATCCATGAGGGAGAGATGTTCTTTTGTCAAGTAGGCCCAGAAGTGTGCCACCAACCTTTTTCTTTAAAGGTTAAAGAGAACAACATTTTGTCATTTTCAATCTTGAGGCAGAAGTTGAGGAGGAAACTGAAGGAAAAGCTTTAGGTTGAAGCTGAGTAAAAAAAGAGACTAGCACCATTCCCCAGAGGCTCAGATTAAAATTGGAATTTCCAAGAAAAAATGAAAATCCTGGTAAAAGGAATAATGGGTCAGTTTATTTCCAGATAAATAAATAAAACTATGTATTCTAGACAGAAATATATTAATTTTATTTATAAACATCTTGTAGCTGATACTAAATGGCATCATTCTTTTTTCACGAGAAACAAAAAAAAAATCACTTGTAGCAGACCATCGCCTTCATGTAGTCTGCCTAGAACAGTGATGGCGAACCTTTTTGGCACTGAATGCCAAAAAGATAGTGCAGAAACATCATGCTTGTGTGTGCACGCTTATCGGCACCATGCTTTGGAAAAGCCAAACTTCTGGGTTCTGGCGCGCATATGCGTTCGACGATCAGTTGGCTGGTGTGCATGCGCACACCATTTTTTGGCACTGCCACATGCATGAAGGAGAGCTGATCATCGAGCACAGATGCATGCCAGAAACCAGGAAGACAAACAGGCAAGGCCGTACGTATTGTGCGACATGGTTTTGCGTGCCACTTTGGGCACGCGTGCCGTAAGTTCACCATCATGGGCCTAGAATATCAACTATAATGTTATACCTTTCAAGATACGCACACTCACATTTAAAATTACATTTGATTTTGTTTATCTTTGGTGAAATTATTCTATCTCTCGAGGAAAGGAAGGGCTGAAACCTCTTGCCACACACCTCTATATCAGGGTTGAAATCCAGCAGGTTCTGACAGGTTCTCGAGAACCAGTAGCGGAAATTTTGAGTAGTTCGGTGAACCTGCAAATACCATCTCTGGCTGGCCCCAGAGTGGGATGGGATGGGGATTTTGCAGTATTCTTCCCCTGGAATGGGGTAGGAATGGAGATTTTGCAGTATCCTTCCCCTGCCATGCCTACCAAGGCACGGCCACTAAGCCACACCACACCCACCAAGCCACGCCCACAGAACCAGTAGTAAAAATTTTTGGATTTCACCACTGCTCTATAGTATTTGACCAGGAGAAAGCCTTCTTGAAATTGATTTTCAACATTTTTCTTTTTACGTTTTTATTGCCAGAAAGATATAGAAGTTTATGAGAGGCCTATATTTCTCACATCAAAGTTAGATAAAGATGGTAGGTAAGGCACCTCCTGAAAGTAGACAAGAACAGCCAAGGTGTTATACCAAAGCAGGAAATGGAGTTAGTGTCTACAGAACTCAATATCTAGCCTACAATTTGATTGTTTCAGCTGTTTTGATACAGTGACATTCCTTTTATTGTTATTATTATAAGGAATCAAAAGAAAATAAGTCATGAAGTACACTTAGCATACTTCAAGGCTGCCTTGTATACAGTTTTGAAGTATAGCATCTGAAGTAAATAGGTGGGGGCCTTTAAACTTCAATATTACTCTAACTCCCAAGGCTCCTAAAATGAGGCTCCACGCTCATCTTTTAGAGTAGTATGTGATTTTATTCAATGTGGAAATACAATAGGTTTAGAAAGATAAAGAGAGAAGAATCTAAAGAGGGCTCCAATCTCTTTAGAATATGCTTGAATGAAAACCACTTTTGAATATTTTCTTACTTGCTTGTCTAATATTCTATCTTAGAAATATGATTCCTCTTTTTTTTTTTTGAATCACAGAATCTATAATACATTTTTCCTTTTTCCACGGCTATCCTTCATAAAACCATAGAAAACTTATTTAAATAAAGCAAATTGATTGGTGGAAGTGCTTGTAAGCAGATGCCGAGAATAAGAGTATGGCTGCTTTACTGTAAATGTATTTTTGGAATGTATTTTGAGGGTGCTTTTAAGCTTTGCTATTGAAAGGTGGCAGGGAATGCTAACATTATTGCTTTTTTTCTATAATTTTGATAGTTATGCTAACTGTCTGTAACTGCCTGTATTTCCTGGTCTAAGAAACAAATAACTGATTTTAATTAATTAATTAATTTTTATTTATTTTATTTAGGAGATTTATATTGCCGCCTATTCTCACATGACAACTCAAGGTGGCTTACAAGAATATAAAAAACATCATATAAAAACAATAAAACTAATAAAAGAGAGAATCATATATAATAAAATAAAATAAACCCCTACCCCCTGCCCCAGTGACAACACATCATATGAGCCTTTTAATGGGCTCCATCCCACTCTGCATTCCCCAGGCCCGCTGGCAGAACTAGGTATTCAACACCTTCCAGAAGAGTGTTAGAATGGGGCGGCATTGTAATCTCTGGGGGAATGATGTTCCACAGAGGGAGCTACCATCGATAATGGCCTTTCTTCTGGGTCCCACCAGGTGAATCTCCCTAGGGAATGGAAACTGCAACATTCCTTGCCTCCCTGCTCTGATGGGTTGGGTAGATGTGACCGGCAAGAGACGGTCCCTCAGATAACCTGATCCCAAGCCATGAAGGGTTTTAAAGGTGACAACCAGCACCTTGAATTGCACCCAGAAGCAAATCAGCAATCAATGCAGCTCTTGCAGGAGAGGTAATACATGTGCACACTGAGGTCTGTAAAAAACCATGCAGGTCAACTGCATTTTACACCAACTGGAGCTTCCGGATGCTGTTCAAGGGCAGCCCCATATAGAGCATGTTGCAATAGTCAAAATAGGAAGTGACTAGGGCATGAGTGAACATGAGTAGGGATTGTTGGCCCAGGAAAGGACATAACTGGCACACAACCCACAGTTGCTCAAAGGCCCTCCTGGCCATGATCAAGAGTGAGAAGTTAAGACTTTGGTGAAATGATTGTAGAGAGAAAAATAAGACATTTAAGGACATAATGTTTGCCACTCTTCAAATTAAAGTAAATGCAAGAATCTTACATCTCATTGATAAAAACATCAACTTTTTCTTCAGCACAAGAAGGGAGGGAGGGAGGATTGTTTCTGATGCTAAAATAATTCACAGAAAACACCGTTTTTGTTAATTTAAAGTTAACCTGTGAAGATTTTTGAGGTTTCCTTTCATCTAATTTTCAACAAAATCTTTCACAAGTTTTATAGTTCCAGTATCTCTAGAGGTAGGAGGAAAAAGAGTTTTTTAATTATCTTACCATGCAACTTAGTAGATTTATCTGAACTTAAATGCCTTAATTTTAAGGAGTTAGAGATAAGACGCTTGGCTGTTTAAAATTATAATTGAATTGATGGGTAATTACTCAGGACACCTCTTCTACCTAATGAAGAATGCATGCGATCATCATAAAATAACACAAAATAGGGAACAACTTAAATTGCTCAAAATTGGGAGGGGAAGGAACCAAGGTTGTGCACTGTATCGTTCATATTATTTCATTTATATATTAAATTCATTTATTTAACTTATAAGTAGTCTATAGGGTGAGAAATGCTTGCCTAGAAGATACAAAATTAAGATTTCTGAGACCACTTTAGATACATTGATAATACAACTGTGATGGCAGCAAAAGAGAACAAACATCTACTATCTCTTGTTGATAGTAGAAGAGAGTGCAAAACAGGGTGGAGTGGCTACAAACACAGTAGGTAATGTGAGGTAAAGTTAATAGGTAATGCTAGTCCATAGAAAAGCTGAAATAAGTAACGGAATAGCTTCTGCAGTTTTTTTAAAAAATCATAGGAATGGTGAATGGTGCTATACAGATAGTTGCTAAATGGGAGAAAGGCTTTGAGGGCTCTAGACAAAACATTAAAGTGCAGGGACATCACACTGCCAGCAAAAGTCTATACTACTCAAGTCTTTGGTTTTTCTTGAGAAAAATTGGAAAGGATGAATAAAGAAACATCAATGCTGTTGAACTGTGGTGCTGCAGAAAATACTTGAGAAAACCTTGGATTGTGTAGTGAACAAATCATTCAATACTACATGAAGTAGCACCATGTTGCTTACTGGAACAATTACTAATGAATCTAAAGCTAAGATTTGATGGACATAATGTTCAGTCAAGAATAATTTAAGAAGAAGGTCTTGATACTTGGGAAAATAAAACATTCTAAATAGAGGCTGATAGATAATAAACATACTAACTGTACTAATACTATAGATACTATAACTGATGACATATGCATTAGAACTCAAGAACTCATAGAAACAGTTATTGGCAGACACTGCAACTGATATCCAAATGTCTGTCTGTCTGTCCATCCATCCCTCCTTCCCATCATGGAGTCTCTGATACTCTCTGAGCTTGATTGTTTGCTTGCAAACATTTCATTATTAGTGCTAATGAGTGTGAGATTTAATCCTTGTTTATGTACAGTAGATTGTCCTGCCATTGTTGGTTTTCTCCTTGCTAGCTGCTTGATTTGGGTATTGTTTTCTACTTGACTTTTCTGGTATTAATCCCTGCACAGTTAGGTATTGGTTGTTGAAGAAGATATGTTCTGATCTTTTTGTTTTCAACTTTTTGTTGTTTCTTTTCAATGATGTATTTTATCTCTATGTGTCTATTTAGGGCTGATTTCCTGAATGCAAGATTTCCAGGAATTCTCTAACTTTTTTTTATTTAATTTGGTCTAATTTGGTTCTTGCAGTTTCCCAGTTGAAAACCATGGTTGATTTTGTCCAAATGTTGTCAGATTAAAGACTTTCATTGTGTCTTCTGACTGCTACCTGATATTCATGGACACACTCTAAAAAAATACTTCTAAAAACCAGGAGTTATGGACAACACACAATGTAATGACTGTTACAGTCCCTATGTAGAACAGACAGACAAAAGACTAAAGGAAATCTTTCCCCTACAGATAATTGAGAAATTCAGTTTGCATAAATTGTACTATGAATTGCCTGATCCACAATTCCCAAATGGATAGTAGATTGAAACATTTATTTTCTATAGTTTTTAACATTTTCAGCTTTGTGAAGAAGAGGATGGTGAAACAGGAGAAACACATAACCAATATTTGGATGTGTATATTTAATATACAAAATTTCTGATATATTACAAGAAGCCAATTAGCCAATTAGTTGGTCCCAAGATAGAATTGCAAATTTTGAGTTCCATTAAATTGATACTATCAAAGCTTTTCCATCTGTTTTGTTCTCTCCCAGGTCCTCTCTTTTGTATTTCTCTCCTTTGAAACCTATTTCATTTTATTGTCCATTTTGGCAGAACAGTTTTGCAGTCTGTTGTTTGTACGTAGAAATATAAAAAGAAAATTTATACAAAAGTTCATTAAATTGTGCTTATATGATTTGTTGTTTAATTAACAGATGAGCTGAGAAGTCACATTCACATCATTTGGTTAAGTTGTATAACCCCCTGGGTGCTCATAGACCACAACCAAGAAATTTTTTTATTGCTTCCTAATTTCCTTATGAGGAGGAGGGGTAGGGCAGGGGAAATATTGTTGCTTTAAAGAAGCCAGTGTATCTCTTAAAGAAACAGTATCTCTTTTGCAGGTTTGTGAAGAAGTTTGACAAAAGTTGGGGTTTCTTTAACCAATATCAAAGCAGTGCTTCACTCACACATGAAGCATCTCTCTTGAACCATTTTCAAAGCATGTCCAGTTCTAGCATTGAATCTCTCATGGTTTGTAGTAGGTGTAGAAGGGACAAGGATCCTAAATCCTTCCTAGTAGATTGATTCGCTTACCCTTCTGAGTTTGGATGCTGCCGACCAGTGGTGGATTTCAATTTTTTTTACTACTGGTTCTGTGGGCGTTGCTTGGTGGGCGTGGCGTTGCTTGGTGGGCATGGCTTGGTAGGCATGTAAAATCTCCATTCCCTCCCCATTCCAGGGGAAGGATACTGTAAAATCCCCATTTCCTTCCGATCAGCTGGGACTCAGAAGGCAGAGAATGGATGGGGGTGGGGCCAGTCAGAAATTTTACTACTGGTTCTCCGAACTACTCAAAATTTCTGCTACCGGTTCTCCAGAACAGGTCAGAACCTGCTGAAACCCACCTCTGCTGCAGACAATTACTATTAGTTCAAATGGGGTATAGTTAGGATCTCAGTCTATATATTGTAAGTCAGTGGTGGATTGCCCCCGGTTCGCACTGGTTCTATACAACTGGTAGTAAAACCAGCGGGAGGCTCTGCCCACCGACCCTGACATCATCAAAATGCTTCTGCGCATGCACAGAAGAGCGTGTGTGTGCTCACTTTGTGCATACGCACAGCCCCATTGCAAACCAGTAGTAAGGGTAAGTAGAACCCAACCCTGTTGTAATTGCTTGGCTTTACTGTCTAGGGAGGAAATAACCACTTGCATAAAGCCACTAGCAACTTAAATCCCATTCTTTGTCAATCATCACAATCTCACACTGTGGAATTTATTTTGATCTAGCCCCAGCTAGACTTTCAACTGTTTCATTTATGCCTGTTCTAGAAAAGTTTCTACATGTGTAGGAAGACAATAACAGTGCAACAAACTAGTGCTGGAAAGAGCATAAAAGGAGAAAAAGCATCCATTTGCTAGTAGTGTTATGACATTCTGCGTCCGAAGGGACCTGTTTACTGCATACTTGTCTATACGTCTGAGTAGTCCTGGACAATACAGGATTTGTTTTGAAAATATATATGAATTCTATGCCTGCAAGAATCCTATGTGTCCAGAAATGGAAAGAAGCATTAACTCTCACAATGGAGGAAGGATTGAAATGATGGTGTAACTAGTGGAGATGAAGTTCACTGTAGTAATTAGGGACAAAAATGTAAATATTTTGTTGTTACTTGGAAGCAACCTCTGGACTTTCTGTGTGAAAAAAAATGAAATTTTGATTTTGGGTTTTGATATTAAGTTGATTGTTACTATAGACATGACTAGTAATTATTTGGTATAGGAAAAAGTTGATACTATAACTGATACCTTACCAAAAAGACAGAACTCACCAAAGCAGAGCACCAAAAAAAGGCAGAACTCACTGCTTTTTTTTTTGCTTCCCCCCCTTCCCTAACTTTATTTCCTTTTCTGTCACACTTTTCCATTGTTTTTATTTCTATTTTATATTTTTAAATAAAATATATTTTTAAAAAGGAAATATATAAATTATTTTTCCCTATATGTCTCAGATACCGACCACAGCTCTGCCTAATTCTCCTGATGTGCTTGCCTTCTTTTCTCTCATCATTTTTCTCTCAACTTTTTTTCTTTGTGTCAGAAGTATCACAATTAAAATAAAGCGTAAAGGTTCCCCTCACACATACGTGCTAGTCGTTCCCGACTCTAGAGGGCGGTGCTCATCTCCATTACAAAGCTGAAGAGCCAGCACCGTCTAATGACAATTCCGTGGTCATGTGGCCAGCATGACTAAATGCCAAAGGTGCACGGAACTCTGTTACCTTCCCACCAAGGTGGTCCCTATTTTTCTACTTGTATTTTACTGCTTTTGAACTGCTAGGTTCAAAAAGCTGGGACAAGTAATGGGAGCTCACCCCATTACATGGTGCTAGGGACTGCCATGTCGAACTGCCGAACTGCTGACGTTTTGATCGACCAGCTCAGTGTCTTAGCCACTAAGCCACCGCGTCTCCTAAATAAAATATTTATTTTCTTTTATTATATTATATATTTTATATATATTTATATTATTTTATTATAAAATTAAAAAAGCATACTATATGACAAAAAAAATAAAATATAAAATACACGTGTACAATATGGATATATTAAACAGAACTTGTCCATTAATTGAATTCTGTCATGCTGTCATGATGTCCTCAAGTGTACACTGATTGGGGCACCAAGGGCAGATTTACATATGTGTTGTTGTCTGCATGTCGCCACAATTGCAAAGAGCAGAAGCAACCAAATAATCCCATTTGTTCAGAGTGTATCTGGATCTTTTTGTACCCATGTGCAGTCTTTTCAATGATTCCCATACTTCCCAGCTTTCATCAGACCCAGGTGCCAGCCCCTCCATTGGTTCCACCCAGTGTTGGTTCTTTGTTACTTTCCTTCATCTCACAATTGTCTAAAGGTGCTTTTCAAAATGCAACTGGATTTCGTTTTTGTTTTTTCCCTTTGAAAACTTTTATCTTCTCATCCTTCTTCTTCAGTTCTGATTGAACCACAGGGAATGGAAGGATTTATATTCTTGCATCTGATCGTTAGCACTCTGAAGGTCAGTCATTAGCTCTCTGAGAGTCATTGAGGCCACTTCAGGGGTTTATCTCTGCCCTCAGGTTCACCTGAATGAGAATAATTTGAACTGCTGCTCTCATATCAGTACCATGGCTGGAGATTGGGAAAGACCATCTTGAATGATTCCCTCCTCCTCTCTTTTTTTCTGATTAAACTAATGTATGGAGGGAATTGAATAATTCTGTCTTTAGCAGTGGCAATCTGTTTCTACTCTGCTCAGTTATAAGGTACTTTCGGTTTAACAGCAGGACCAGATGGAAGGATTCATCCAAGAGATGTTAATTCAAGCCAGCAACACAATGAAAAAGCCATTGGAGAATTATTTCTTTTGAAAGATGAGTATATCTGATGGCCTTGCCCTTTTAATTATTCATTTGGTTCAATGTTTTTGAGGAAATTGGAAGGGGGAAAAAAATACCCAACCATATCTCATTCCACATTTGAATTGTGGCTTTCTTTTCCCATTGTTCTCGGGGCTTACAGGATTATGTAACATTTAAAAAAGGATCCTATTTTTGTGATGGCTGTCAGATTTATTGTGGCAAAATACTGGAAAACTAAAGTACATTTTTCTGCAGATCAAAAGTGTTTATAAATGTGAGACGTTGCAGAAAATTAGCACAATAGAAAACAGTTTTAAAGAATTCTTTAGTTAAGAATAGTTTCATTCATATCTTCTTACACCCATAGTTTAGTTATATTAAAATAATTCCTAATACTTTATCTCTTTCTATGCAATGTTTTTGAAAAGAACATTAACCATGCCTATGTATATTTTCATAGCAGTCCATTGCATTATAAACCAATAGTACATCTGTATATGTGAAGACATATTCTGCCACCCTCTCCCTCTCTCTCTCTCTCTCTCTCTCTCTCTCTCTCTCTCTCTCTCTCTCTCTCTCTCTCTCTCACACACACACACACACACACACACACCTATCTGCCATCTATTATCAATTGATCAATCAAAATGCATATGAGTGGTTTGGGGTGTTTTCATTTTTATTTCAATAAAAATATAGAGAAAAGAAGAAAAATGCCTCTCATGCATTACTTAACTTCTTCTAACAGTGTTTTATACTTCAGAGGCAAACATTTTATCTAATTTTAAGAGCTCCATGCTTTTCTACCATCTTGTTATATTTATAAATGTTAAGGTGGCATTCAGACATTATTTATTTTTTATTTATTTTATTTATTTTGCTGATATATATATAAGTATAAGCATGAATCGAATACATAAAATGAATACAATTAAAGGAAACATTAGGACAGGGATGGTAGGCATGCTGATGCTCTTATGCATGCCCCTTACAGACCTCTTAGGAATGGGGTGAGGTCAACAGTAGACAGTCTTAGGTTAAAGTTTTGGGGGTTTTGGGATGAGACCACAGAGTCAGGTAGTGCATTCCAGGCATTAACAACTCTGTTACTGAAGTCATATGTTCTGCAATTGAGTTTGGAGCAGTTCACTTTAAGTTTGTATCTATTGTGTGCTCATGTATTGTTGTGGTTGAAGCTGAAGTGGTCATTGACATGTAGGACATTATAGCAGATGATTTTATAAGCTATGCTAGACTTTTATTGTATTAAAGAGCAGATTTTTTTTCCTAATTTCAGCTGTACTGTTCACCTAAGTGCTTCCCTATTTTAAAGTTAGTTATGTCACTTCTGTGTTTGAAGTTGTATTTCGTCAGTAAATAAATTGCAGTTACAAGTAAAATAATCTAATTCGTTTTTCAGGTCGCTTCTTGAAAAGATTAAGTTTTGTCATTTAGTTTTAACCTCATGCTGACCACTACGACATTTGAAGATGTGAAAATTACAAGCTCTAGTTGAGTTGTTCTGTCAAGATCAAATAAATTGGTGTTAGAAAAAGCTGAATCACACCCAATGCCATTCTAAGGGTCACCTTTTGATGTATTCTTGGCTTGAGTTAGTTATAGTAGATAAGTACAAATATGAAAAATCATCACACATCTCACATCATAGCTTGAAATGAAAATGTTTTCTGCCTCATACTAGAACTTTTGTCACATAATAATTTGACCAAATTATTTATTCTGCCAGGTTCTTGTTTGTTTACTTTTTTAAAATATGTTATTACATTTTTAGCTGAAATGTGTTGGTTACACTAGAACTCAGAGAGGCAACTGAATAGTTCTGCTTTTTTACACTCAATCTTTGAAAACAGATGAGCTAAGTAACTGAGTAGGGGAAGAAAATTGATACATGAAAGGAATGAACTGTTCCTGCATTACAGAGAAATAGAACAACTTAATTTCATGTATGTATTTATTATTTTGATCGATACAGCTACCCATTTCCAATGTTTTATTATGTCTTACAATTCAAAGCAATACAAAAAGAAAACAAACAAAATACAATACAATATAAAAATTTATAAAAAGCCTGTCAAGCTATGTAAAAGAATTCTTGAAGTCCACATGTCTTAAATTACCTGAAGTTAAGAAACATTGTTTTACATTGCATTGTTTCATTAATAATGTTATTTTATTATTAATCATGCATTTAAAATTATAAAAAAAGAGGTTGTTCTTAAATTAATACATTCAGATATAAACAGCAAGACAAGTAGTTCATTAGTAATTTTTTGGCTTGAAACATAAAATTCAATCATTCATAACATAAAGTCTGTGGCTGTAGAATACAGGCACAAAGAAATGACATTGGCAAAATGTGAATCTTTGCCATTCTGCCAAGGATGAAAAGAGAAAAGGGCTGAGTAAAGAGATGCTTGTAAGTCTAAGTCTAGAAACTCTAACAACAGTTGCAGATACTAGCAAGGAGCACTGGAAGCAGAGAGAGATCATCTGAATCTTCCAGATAGTTTGGACTATAACTTGCATCAAAACACACATACACACATCTAGCATGAGCTAGAATTGGATGATAGCAAGTTGACCAACTAGACTTGGATAATAGCAAGTTAACCAACTAGACTTGGATGATAGCAAGTTGACCAACTAGACTTGGATGATAGCAAGTTGACTTACTATTGTCCATCCTGAGTCAATTTAACTCTTGCATAAGGGAATTCAGTGCATTTCTGAGCAATCATCACTTTTATTTGCGATTGCCTAGCTTTCACAAAGTATTAGTATGGTAAGTGATGTCAATTATTTTTCTTTTAAAAAAAGCTTATTGAAAGGAATTTCTAGGTTAAATTATTTCCTTCCACCCTGGATAAGATATTGATTTTCCTAGTGAGCATGACCATAACAGACAAGCCTGAAATGTTCTTAAATGTATCATATTTATTCAGAGGCAGTATTGTAAATTTTCAAGGTGCTTCAGTATTTGATACAGAAATATCAGATGAAAGACAATGTCATTTCTGCCATGTACAAAGGTGCTGCACTCTCAAACAAAAAATTCAAGCACCAAATATTCATTGTTAAATAAGATTAGAAGTGGCTTCCATGCAGCTATTTTAGAGGTGATGTGGGATTTTTTTTTCTTTCAGTTAAAATTGATGTGCTATTTAAATGTTTGTATAGTACTCGGAAGTCAAATACCCCAAAGTTAGCTGTTCCCAGTAAATATGGATTTAGATATCAGATTATAACCCTGGACTGAGTTTAAAGATATTGAAAAAGGCACCCATTGACAAGCAATTTCAAAACTGGATGGAGCTGTCTCTAATTGACAAGTGTCATATCTTTTAATGATTTTACAGATTATAAATTTCATGTAACTCTTTTGTATGTAGAGCTTATGTGCCATGAAATACAGAAACAGCTGTAGGTGGGTCTCGTAAAATGTATTGTTATTATTTTGGGCAATTAATTATTCATTATGGTTATGAATTCCAAATTAACTAAAATTCTTTGCCTAATTATCTATTTTTCTTCTTGAGTCTTTTCTATAGTATATATTTAATGGTCAACATCCCACGACCCCAGCAAATCCTTAGGTTTTTGATATGTTTGCCCAAAATCTTTTTAGATTTTAGTTGGGAACATTATTATCCCATGCGATTTAGTGACATTATTAATTTTTGCCATTAAAAAGAAAAACTAAATAACATTGTGTGTCCTGGATAATATATTGAGGTGGTGGTGGAGATGTGTATTATAGTGTATGGTGTTAGAAACTAGCTCAGTAGATATACTTAAACACCTTTCTTACAATATAGACTTTGCAGGAGAAAGTCTGTTAGTCTTTGGTCCATAAAAACCAGGATGACTTTGTTAGCACTGTTTTTGACAAACAAATTTTATTAAAAGATGCATGCTTTTGTGAACTTGAGCTTTCTTCCTTAGTTGCTTACAGTGGCTAGATTGATGTAGGATTTAACCAGGATGACTTCTTAAGTCTATTGAGCCTGTTGACCTTCTAGTGAATTCTTTCCCATTTGTTTTGTCAGAAAATTCTATATTGTTATGGTTGGCTGCACAGATATTTAGATTGGATTTGACATTATGGTCCGTCTATAACTGTGATGGCGAACCTATGACACGGGTGCCATAGGTGGCACATCGAGCCATATCTGTGGGCATGCGAGTGTTGCCCCAGCTCAGCTGCAGTGCGCATGCAGCCAGCTGAGTTTCGGGTCTTCCGGGCCCAGTGGAGGGGCCTCTAGAGAGCCTCCAGGAGTGTGTGGAAGGCTGCTTTCACCCTCCCCAGGCTCCAAGAAAGCCTCTGGAGCCTGGGGAGGGTGAAAAACAGGCCTACCAGGCACACCAGTAACCTTTTTGCTGTCGCGTGCCAAAAGCAGGAGGAGTGTGGGAGGGCGTGGCACAGGGGCATTGAATTATGGGTGTGGGCACATGTACACATGACCACCGCCCCATGCTTTCCACGCTTTTGGCACGCGATGGCAAAAAGGTTAGCCATCACTGACCTATAAGGTCCTTCCCAAGGACCTGGAATAGGCAGAAGTTGTTATTTAATACTTCTAAAAATTTTGCCACAGAAAGTAAACTGTTTCAAGTAAAGCTGCCTTTGGCAATTTCCTGATGGTGATTTTGCCGATGCTGATGATATTCAAGGAGCGCTCCAGATATTTTGGGATTGCATTAATAGTAATTAATATTACTATTAATACTATTGGTACTAATTTTGCTTTCTCTTGCCACAGTCATTCTACTTCTATTTGCACTTCTTTGTATTCTGTGATTTTCTTCAGTTCTTTCTCTTCTATTCTGCTTTCTCCAGGTACTGCGATGTTGTTATTATTATTGCATTCCTGTTCTTTTGAAGAGATAGAGTGAGGATAAAAACAAGAGTGCTACTTCAATCTTTTTTTTCCCCTCTTGCCTTACTTATTTATTGCTTTTGTTGCACACAATGCTTTACTGCTCACATTCCATCTTGTTTCCTTCTTCCTTAAAACAAGGTTTTGGCAGTATAAAAATATAGGTGCTCAATCATTTATACTCCTTATGGATTTGGAAGCAATATCTTCCCTTTCTACTGTTACATAATGAGGAAAGGTAATTCAGAGTAGATGTTTTCTTTGCCCTCTCTCCAGAAAAGAACAAGGCGATCATTTATAACAATTTCCCAAATCTTATGAAGGCACCAAAAGCATCTTCTGCCCTTTGTTATATAGTCTCTGTTGTAGAGGATGCCTGTATACTCCTCCACAAATTTTTAATAACATTGTTATGGTGAGGATGGTGTATTTTCAAATCTGCTTTTGGAAACATTTGGCTTTTCATAATAGCTACCTGCATTTCAGCTCAGTAGACTTTATTTCAGTTCTCTTTATATACTCGCAGTTGTCTTTCTTTCTCCTTATGAAAGCTCCTAATTGGTTGGCACTGAAATATGTGAGATGTCACTTCTGATTACATCAAAAGAAGATATTTTGTTAGTCACTATAATGAAACATTGTTAGATGATGTCTTTATGGAAATATGTTTATTTTGATAGAATGAGACATGGAATATCTGCATTGTGACCTTCTTTCCCCACTGGATGTGTCGCTTAATAAACCTGATAAAAAGCCTAGAGTGAGAAAAAGACTCCACTTATATAACAGCTTCAGTTTGATGATTTTCTTTTCCCTTTTATTAAAAGCTCTCCCATCCTGCACATCTTTTGCGGAGTTTTTGTTTGTTTCTAGCTTATACTCCTTTAATTAACCTAAAACTACAACTTGGTTAAAGACTTTAGCAGTCATGACAGCTAATTTTGTCACACATGAAAAAAAATTAGAGAGTAAGCAATTTATATCAAAGGAAAAGGCTGTTTTCCTTTGTATATTCTCATTTTGAAATAAAATTGAGTTTTCGAGTAACTCCAGGATCAGCAAGATAATTGTAGAAATGCCTACAGAGAAAAAGTCTTATGGAAATGTTTAGGATATTCCGATCAAATTATTTTATGAGACATAATAAAATGCATTGCTACTGAATTTGTGAAAGAAACAATTCTTTTTCTAGCTATGGGATAAAAAAAGGTTATTTTAAGAAAATGATGGGTAGACAAATTACTTCTTCAAGGAACTGAAATATATATACTGAAATATATAGAACTTTGTGTCTGGATGAAATAGATCTTGCAGTGTGCTCCTCTTGATATTAATATCATATTTGCTCTTAAAGATACAAAATAGACTCTAAACTCTCTTCTGTTTCAGGGGTGATTGTAACTCTAGACAATCCTTTTTTCTTTTTGCTTTACTTTTTTTTCAATCAAGGTCTATTAACAATTAATTAGAGACCACTGCTCTGAGCTACTTAGAGGTTCTCTAAACTCAATTGCCCCCAATTAGCAGCCATTTTGAGAAGAGACCAGCACCAAAAATGGTATTGACCACCGTTGTGAAAAAAAGCCCACTAAGATTTAAATATCACTCCATCCAAGGGTTTTTTTTCCCCACAGAATTGAGCCATTAGTTCCCCAAAGTATTCATACCTCTGGCTTTACATTATCCTTCCATTACTGACTTTTTTGTCAATAAGTTTGAATACTAATATAAATATTGATAAGACATTAGGCATTATTATATTTGAGCTGCAAAAATCTGGACACCCACAAGTGGCATTACAAGTTTAGAGATTATTGGTGTTGATATCTTGTGACCATTGCTGTGAATGACTTTTGTCATTTGAGGGGGAAAAAATCTGCATCTTTTTCCTCATCTTTTTCTCCATCTTCTTCCTGTTCCTCACTTAGTATAAATTCCGGTCTTTTCACCCACATATTTTCCCATTGTTTCATATTTCATTTTAATCATTTTTAGCCCACTTTATCATATATTATTTCTGTTGTTTTTCACCTGTTTCAAGTTTCAAGTTTCATACGAGTTTATACCAGTGGTGAAATGCACTTACCTTCACTACCGGTTCAGGAGTGGGAGCATGGGCATGCCTCTTCTGCGCATATGCAGAGGGTCAAAAATGGGACATAATGACATCCTGGCAGGTGGACGGAGCCTCTGGCTGCCAGCACTTTCAGTTTGCGCGAGACGGATAGATTCAACTGGATTTCACCGCTGGTTTATACATTTTAGCAATTACATGGTGTTCATTTGTACACAATTCTATTTCAACCTTAGCCTTACAATGTTCAAAGCCATAACCTCTTTTGTCTATTTAAATTTTTCTAACAACTGTAAATCAGAGAACCATTGACAAATGGTAGGACAAGAAGCAATGGGTGGAAACTAATCAAGGAGAGAAGCAACTCAGAACTAAGGAGAAATGTCCTGACAGTTAGAACAATTAATCTGTGGAACAATTTGCCTCCAGAAGTTGTGAATGCTCCAATACTGGAAGTTTTTAAGAAGATGTTGCATAACCATTTTTCTGAAGTGGTGTAGCATTATCCTGCTTAAGTAGGGAGTTGGACTAGAAGACCTCCAAGATCCCTTCCAACTCTGTTATTCTGTTATTCTGTTAAATATGTCTAGCAGCCACCAGTTTTTCTCTTTGATTTTTTATTTACCTTGAAAAAATTCCAGTATCTCATAATAAGTTAGCCATTTGTTTTTACATATTATTTCCCATCTAAAAAAAATGAGAAAGCCACAAAGTTGTTTTTGGGCACAACTTTAGTTTGCATTTATTCTATATTCTCAGTATGATATGTTAACATATTTATATTGGACATCAAATATCCATGTCTCCCACATTTCAGGTCACATCCTTTTAACTCCTAGAGCCTTTGGTTTGTCAGTAGCACCTACCTTTTCATTCAAACCAAATACTAAACTGCAAAATACCGTATTTTTTGGAGTATAAGATGCACCTTCCGCTCCCCCAAAAGGGGGTGAAAATTTGGGTGTGTCTTATACACTGAATGCAGCCCCTCCCACCACTGGCCCCCACCCTTTGGCCTCTGCCTCCCAGCAATTTACCTCCTTGCAGCAAGCAGCAAGAAGAAACATCCCATTTCAGCTTCAGCACAGCCTAATTAGCACAAGTTGATTGTCCCCAACTCTCAGCTGTTTCAGGCTGCAGGGATTGCCATTGCCTATTGCTGCGCAGGCCTCTGCTGCTTGCCGCAAGGAGGTAAATTGCTGGGAGCAGATTTTTTTTCTTGTGCTAATCAAGTTATGCTGAAAACAAAAATGAAAATAAAGCAGGCTGTTTGCTGTTTGCTGCAATGAGGGAAAATTGCTGAGAGACAGAGGCAGAATTCTTTTTCTTGTTTTCCTCACCAAAAAAGGTAGGTGCATTTTATAGTCCGATGCGTCTATACTCCGAAAAATATGGTACAATTACAAACCAAGTAAACCCAATCCACCCATTTTCTTTACATTCTTGTAACACCTAATATATAAATTATGATGTTAGATCTCCATTAACAATTATCTATGCTTTCTGTAAAGTGTAAATCAGTCTTACCTATATTATAATATTCTCTCCAAAATTCATATCTTCCAAAACCTTGAACAAGGAAGCCAAATTCAAATTGTCAGAGACCTTCTTGGCATCTATGAAAATCAATGCAGCTTGTTTTTCATTATGATGGTGAGAATATTCCAAAATGTCCAACACACTTCTAACTTTACCTTTGTCCTTTACCTGTATTTTAAAGTAAAAATAAAGTAAAAATACACATTAATACTAATGAATAAATTCTTGGAAAACTGCAAAACCTATGTCTGGAATACGAATAAGCGATCTCATGAACTCTCCTTTTTCCAGAGAAATTTTGCTGGCCAGAATTAATTGTCTGGCCTCCATCTTCTTACCATCACAACGCTATCTCTTTTCCTTCAGAGATGTGTATTTACAATGAATCCTCACCAGAGGCAGCTATTTTAGGGAGCACAATTGGAACTGGCAATTTGATCATTAAGCAAATCAGTCACTAAGTGAAATATCATGATTTTGCAATTCTTCAGCTTTTTTGTTTTGTTTTGCTTTTGCTTTATAGACCTGCCAATATTGTAAATGTGAGGACTGGTCTCAAAGTTTTTTTGTTTTGTTTTTTTATTTGATTTATATGCCGCCCTTCTCCGGAGACTCAGGGCAGCTTACAATGCGTTAAGCAATAGCCTTCATACTTTTGCATATATTTACACAAAGTCAGCTTATTGCTCCCACAATCTGGGTCCTCATTTTACCTACCTTTGAAAGAATGGAAGGCTGAGTCAACCTCAAGCCTGGTGAGATTTGAACTTGCAGTAATTGCAGGCAGCTGATGTTAATAACAGTGCTTTAGTCTGCTGTGCCATCAGGGCAGCAGAAAAAAGTTACATTTTTTATCACTGTATTAATTGCAAATGGCTACTAAACAAAATAGTCACTAAATGAGGACTACCTGTAGAGAAAATACCAAAGTAGAATAGGGAGGAAAGAAAAAAGTTTGAATTTCAAAGGGAGTTGTTTAACTTGCATAGCTGTCCAGTTTCATATATTTATGTATGTATGTGTTTGTGTATACAAACACACACACGCAAACACAAACTGTGAAACTATATGTCCAGCTAGAACAAAAGAGTAGGAAAACACAACAAATTGCCAAAGTATTTCAGTCTGAACATTGTTTCCTTAAATCATTTTAGAGTTAAGCTGGCAAGAGCACACAGGACACGAGCAGTTTAGGTGCTAAGTGTGGATATACCCTCAGTCTAAAAAGGTCAGGTAAATGATGCACTGGCTTTACAACTGATTTATTTAATTGATTTATTCTTGTAACACCTTGGCTGATCTTGAAAATGACTTTATCTTTGCCTTCTGCAACTTTTCTACAGTAAATTGAATCAAAAGAAGATCGCCACAAACATGAATCTAACAAAATACATAAACCTTTGTGAACAATTTGATTTAACACACAGCAAATGTGAAAATAGAAACAGTAACACAATAAGCAGAGCATAAGAGTTGGGAATCTTGATCAATTCCATTGTTTCTTTCAAGCCTTTAGAAAGTAGAAATGAAGCTATACTTTGCTGACTCAAATTAAAGACTGAAAGTATCGATGTTTGATTTCCATAGAAACAATTTTCACAAAAAACACTCTTTACTTGAGAATAGCAGCCTAATCTTAAGTAGTTTATGTAAAAATGTCAAGTGATATTGAACATTCATAGTATTACAATATCTAAAATTTAATATACATCTTTGCAATTATGCTAATGTTGGATGATTGCATTGGGTAGATAATGAACGTGCCAGTTACCTCTACAATTGGACTCTACAATCCACCGCCAAATTTCATTGAATTATTTTGACTGGATTGCTACATGATCTTGAATATTATGAAGAGTCTTATGGTTCCATGGATTTAAATATGAAGAATCTTTTTCTATTTATCTTTATAAAAATGCTCATCCAGTTTGAATCCTGCTGCATTTGTCACAATGTTTAAAGAGGTATCATAATGCCATGCCCCAAGTTTTGCTCTTTTGGATGCAGGTGCAACATTATGACGCATGTGAAAAAGAGGTAGGGATTGCATCACAGTGCCATAATTCTAATTTCATTTCTGACCCTTTGTAAATGGTTCTCATGTCATCAAAAGATGCTCAGTAATCTATCTATCTATCTATCTATCTATCTATCTATCTATCTATCTATCTATCTATCATCATCTATATCAACGGTGGGATCCACTTATCTTCCCAACAATTCACAAATATGAGCATGTGCATGTACGCTCACTTCGCTTGCACGCACCTCATCTGTGCATGCACATGGCCTCACGTGCATGCATAGTGCTCACACATTATGTCCGGGCAGGTGGTCGGAGCCTCCCGCAGTCGCTGCTATCAGTTTGCCCAATCTGGGGCGAACTGGCTGAATCCCACCACTGGTCTATATCGACAAGGGGCGGGGGAGAGAAGGAAATCTCCATTCATTCCTCTTTGGGTTTTCTGTCCCATTTTTTCATCTTTTCAAATTGAACGCAACAGACTGTTGTTGTTGTGCATTGCACTACCTATGGCTGAATAGCTGAAAGGGATGTGTGGAGCAAACCACAGCACAAAGACACCACCTTCTATATATTGTTTAGCAATTCTTTGCTAGTTGGTGGGTGTACGTACAAGTTCATATGATATGAACGGGAAGTGTCTTTTAATATGTTGATGGATCTAGAAGGATAAAGGCAAGTCCAGATAGCATTTTTGAAAGTTTGTCTCAAATTTGTAGGATATTTATCTGGAAAGTAGGAAATAATTCAGGCCTATAGTAAGCTTTCACTTAGTCTCCAATTGTACTGAGGAATGTTGACCACTTGTCTTTCAACAGAAGTATAATTATAACTCAGATGACATGTTCTACAGATAGACAATCATGTAACACCTAATACTGAAACTGTGAGGAATCCTGTTTAGGTCAGAAACCAAAACAAAATGCATTAGAGTCTAGAATTACAAAACACTAGAATTAGGTGTTAGCCATGCCATTTGGTAAATCTTCTGCCTATTGGCTCTAAAGTGTAAAAAATATATTTCCTAAAAACTGCTTTCATTCCTTTTTGCTGTAATGTAGCTGCAAAACTGCTAACCTCTTCTGTTTCTGGAAAGTGAAAAATAATCAGGTGAGGGGAACAATTGTAAAAACTGACTTCACAAGCATTACTAAAAAGCCTGAGCTAGAAAGCCAAAGTGCCAAGTAACTGTGTGAATAAACATGGATTTTAAAAGGCAATTTACATGGAAAGGACAAATGATATCAGATAACCATTTTTCTGAGGAATCTCTCTCCCTCCCTCCCTCCCTCCCTCCCTCCCTCCCTCCCTCCCTCCCTCTCTCTCTCTCCATCTCCCTCCCTCCCTCCTCCATTGGTTGCTTATCCTGCCTAAAATAGGGTTTATTAAGAATAAAAGATCAATAATCATGAATTAATAAATAATAAACAAAATTTGCTACAAAACTCTTTTTTGCTGTTAAATAGCAAACAGCAGATGAAAATAAGCAGACTACTAAGTATGAATTAATAGCCAGTGGAGTACATGGTTCTTAACCAAATGTCATGTGTGTTTACTTGATATATTCTTATGAGAAAATTGATATATTCTTATGAGAAAATTGATATATTCTTATGAGAAAATTTCCATTATCAAGAAAAAGTCCTTTCTTAAATTATTAATTTAATTTACATAAATCATCATAAAAATATGCATGTATACTTAGGACTTCTTATCAAAATTCAGATATGTAAGACATCCAAGGCAAATGATGCAACTCAACATGCCTCAATTCATATAAAATATTCTCTTTGAGACATAAAACAAAGGAGATTGATATTTTTATTATGCATGTATGTCTCTATTGAGCTGCTATCCTTACTTCAAAAAGCAAACATTTCTGTGTGTATATGTTTCCACTCTTTTAATCATTGTAGTAACTTGCAATGATTGTAAGTAACTTGCATTAGGAGGAAAGTGACAATTGGCTCAATATTATCCATGCCTGAGTAAAGATTTGATCTTACTTTTTTCCATCTATAATTCTGACCCATTAGCTCATTCTTCCCAGAATTTCTCAGTCAGTACAGTTGTTAATGAGAATTCTGGGAGTTGAAGTTGATACATTCTGACACCCATAATGTAGAAGGCTGCTCTAAATTGATACCTATTTCTTAAGGCTGCACTGTTAAATTGATACCTATTTCCTCTGTTTGGCAAAACAAACACAATCCTATTCTTGCAGTTTAGCCTAAGCTGCTTGCCTCTATGCTAGGTTCAGCTGTTGCTTAAGCCAACTGCAAAATTTCCACGCCATATTGCAGTAAGTTGGCAATGGACTTGGAGAGTCTCAGCCTGGATTTGATTGATTATTCCCTTGCTTCTTGCCTTTCCCATTCATGCAGAGAAAGTAAACCTGCTTTATTGACCTCTGTATGGACCAGTCTAGCAGTGTTTGCCCTTTGCTTTTAAAGATTGTCCCCTCCTTGTTATTTTCTATGTCTTTCTTTTGGTTTTCCAAATGTTTGAAGGATGTTTTGATACTTCATTCTCACATTATTGCCTTTGACACTAATGCAGACCTACCCACCTCCACCACCACCCCCCAGGGTACCATTATTGCTCTGATGCAACAATAATCAAAACAATGGGGAAGAGGGTGTTCTCCTTATGTTTCTCTGTAGATCCTTAGAAACCTGGTAGTGAAGAAGAATGGAAAGTTCAACTATCCCAAAATAACATAACACTTGAGAATTAGCTCAGTCAACCATGCACTTTGAGTAGAGACTATTTATTTTTTATTTTTTTATTTATCTTAGATTTCTATACCGCCCTTCTCTCTGGGGACTCAGGGCGGTGTATAGCCAAGTAAAAACACATAATATAAACATTAAGAACAAATTAAAAAGAATATCTAAATTTGGCTCCAAAATTTAAAAACACCCCGATTTAAAATTATTTAAAAGGCTTCGCTTAGGCCAGCCCGGCTTGTTGGAAGAAAAATGTTTTAAGGGCCCGGCAGAAGGCACGGAGGTCATGGATTCTTCTTATCTCAGGGGGCAGCTGATTTCAGAGGGTAGGAGCCCCCACAGGGAAGGCCCTCCCCCTGGGGGTCACCAGCCTACATTGCTTGGCTGATGGCACCCCGAGGAGACCCTCTCTGTGGGAGCGCACGGGTCGATGGGAGGTTGTCGGTGGCAGAAGGCGGTCTCGTAGATAACTGGGCCCTATGCCATGGAGCGCTTTAAAGGTGGTAACCAACACCTTGAAGCGCACCCGGAAGACCACTGGGAGCCAGTGCAGCTTGCGCAGGAGCGGTGTTATGCGGGAGCGCCATGTAGCCCCCGTAATTACCCGCGCGGCCGCATTCTGGACCAGTTGGAGCCTCCGGGTGCTCCTCAAGGGGAGCCCCATGTAGAGAGCATTACAATAGTCCAGGTGAGAGGTGACGAGGGCGTGAGTGACCGTGCACACGGAATCCTGATCAAGAAAGGGGCGCAACTGGCGAATCAGGCGTACCTGATAAAAGGTCCCCCTGGCCACAGCTGTCAGATGTTCCTCTAAGGACAGCTGCGTATCCAGGAGGACTCCCAGATTGTGCGCCCTCTCCACGGGGGCCAAAGACTCGCCCCCGATAGTCAGCGATGGCGTCAGCTGGCTATATCAGGAAACCGGGAACCACAGCCACTCAGTATTGGAGGGGTTGAGCTTGAGCTTGTTCTTCCCCATCCAGATCCGTACAGCTTCCAGGCACTGGGACATCACTTCAAGGGCATCGTTGGGGTGGTCTGGGGTGGAGATGTACAGCTGGGTGTCGTCAGCTTACTGATGGTATCTCACCCCAAAACCACGGATGATCTCACCCAGCGGCTTCACATAAATGTTGAACAGAAGGGGCGAGAGGACCGACCCTTGTGGCACTCCACAAATGAGAGGCCTCGAGGTCGACCTCTGCCCCCCTGTCAACACAAACTGCGACCGGTCGGAGAGAAAGGAGGAGAACCATCGTAAAACGGTGCCCCCCATCCCCAGCTCTTCCAACCGGTACAGCATGATACCATGGTCGATGGTATCAAAAGCCGCTGAGAGATCTAATAGGACCAGAACAGAGGAACAACCTCTGTCCCGGGCCCTCCAGAGATCATCAACCAACATGACCAATGCCGTTTCCGTGCTGTGACCAGGCCTGAAACCCGACTGGAACGGATCCAGATAGGACGTTTGCTCCAGGAATTGTGGGAACTGTCGTGCAACCACACTCTCAACAACCTTCGCCACAAAACGAAGGTTGGAGACAGGACGATAGTTAGCCAATATTGCCGGGTCCAGGGAGGGCTTCTTGAGGAGAGGCCTCACCACCGCCTCCTTCAAGGCGGCAGGGAAGTAACCCTCACTCAACGAAGTGTTAATAATTCCCTGGAGCCAGCCTCGTGTAACCTCCCGGGAAGCCAGTACTAACCAGGAGGGACACGGGTCCAATAAACATGTGGTCACATTAAGTCTCCCCAAAATCCTGTCCACGTCATCCAGAGTCACAAGGTCAAACTCCTCCCAGATAACGCTCTCAAGACTATTCCTCATCATCCTGCCCGGATCTACCCAGTCAGAATCCAAATCCTGTCGCATCTGAGCGATTTTGTCATACAGATATCGTCCGAAATCCTCAGCCCTGCCCTCCAGAGGGTCCTCCCGCACTCCCGATTGAAGCAGGGAGCGGGTCACCCTGAACAGGGCCGCCAGATGATTCTCTGATGACGCAATAAGAGCGGAAAAGTAATTAGACTTTGCCGCTTTTATCGCCACTAGGTAGGTTTTAATATGTAGCCTTACCAGTGTTCGATCAGATTCGGCCAGACTGGCCCTCCAACCGCTCTCCAGGCGTCTTTTCCGGTGCTTCATCTCCCTCAGCTCCTCAGTAAACCAAGGGGCCGTGAGGGATCAGCACCGGGTCAGAGGCCGCAAAGGCACAACTCGGTCTAAGGCCCCGCTAGCGGCCTGATCCCAGGCTGCCACCAGGTCCCCGACCGAGTCGTGTGCCAGAACCTCAGGAAATGGCCCAAGCTCCATCTGGAATCTATCAGAATCCATCAGGCACCTGGGGCAGACCCATCTTATAGGCTCCGCCTCCCTGCAGCGGGGTGCAGCAGTTTGAAGATCTAGGTGAAGGAGCGAGTGGTCTGACCATGACAAGGGTTCCATGTCTATATCCCCTATAACAGACTCACTCAGCCACTGGCCAGAGACAAAAATCAAGTCCAGGGTGTGACCCCCTCTGTGAGTGGGGCCATGAACTAACTGGGTCAGGTCCATGGCCATCATGGAAGCCATGAACTCCCGAGCTATCTCAGACGTCTCACCAACGGATGGCAGATTGAAATCACCCATAACCATAAGCCTGGGTGTATCAACTGCCACCGCAGCTATCACGTCGAGCAGTTTGGGCAGGGCCATTGCCACACGGCAGGGAGCCAGGTACGTAAGCAATAGGCCCATCTGAACCCCAAGGCCCCATCTCACAAAGAGGGTCTCACATCCAGCAATCTGTGGCACAGTGGATTCCCTCGCACCGAGATCTTCTTTAATAATCACCGCTACCCCCCCACCCCTCCCTTGGGCCCTCGGCTGATGGAACACTCTGAAACCTGGTGGGCATATCTCAACCAGGGGGACCCCTCCCTCCGGGCCCAACCAAGTCTCAGTAATAGCTGCCAGGTCCGCACCCCCCTCCTGTATAAGATCATAGATGAGGGAGGCCTTATTTACCACAGACCTGGCATTGCATAGCATCAGCCGGAGGCCCAGGTCCTGAGTATCTAAGCCACCGAGTATCTGAGTAGAGTCTTGGGGACCGGGGCACGCAATTGCTCTCAAACAGCAAGTGCGCGCCCCCCGCATATGATATGGTCCCCTACTCCCGCCATATCTGCCCCTCCCATTTACCGTGCTGATGGCAAATTCCTCCTTCGGGTGATCCTCCAGCCCCCGCAATCCCTCGTTTTGCGCCCTCCAAACCGTCCCCTTGTGCTAATGTAATATTTATTAAAAGAAGTCTATTCCTCTTGGTGATATTCAGCCGGTTCGTACCAGTTCAGGCAAACTGGTAGCCAAGATCACGGGTGGGGCCACCCACCCACCCTGACGCTATGTTGTTCTATTTAGCCATGTTTTTGGGGCAGGGTGCATGTGCAGAAGGCGGCACACACATGTGGCTAACCAGTAGTAGAAATAAGTGAAACCCACCACTAATTCCACTGCTGATGGTGGAACATCAGTCAACCTTATTTTGAATTTTTGACTAAGAGCTGAAACTATGGATCTATGGAATGAGGTAGGGATGGGGGAAACATAGGAGTAATTTCAGTCTGGGATCTTTTAGTAGTTTTGAAAGGAAAAAAAAGTTCTCCCGGCAGCTGGAAAACCCTTCTGAAAGAACATGAAATTCTTTCCATAGTCCCTAAAAAGCTAATTTATTTTAAAAAGAACTTTATTTTTTTTAAATAAAGATACCACCAAGAGCAGTAGCATAGCAATTATAACTACAAATAAGATATTGCTCTATTTTGTAGTACAGTTGTTAAATAACAATACTATTGTACAACTCACTGAAAATGCTGTTGATGTTCTTTCTGCAATATAGGGAAGTTGTCCCCATCTGCCATCTTCCTGCAGCACTTTACAGTGATGTTTGAGTGAAATTATCCTTCAAAACCTCTCCTTCAAAACTGCAGTGCTCTCCTTCCATCCTAGTGGAGCAGAGAGGTTGAGTGTGTCTCAACTTCAAGGAGAATAGGCTGATTGAAGCAGAGATTAGTTCAATTCTTACCCTGAGGAGGTGGAGCAACTTGTATACCAAGGAGCTTCATTACATAAACATTGTCAATTCAGCTGAACAAGGAGCTTCATTGCCTCTGTGAAGTAAAGATGTTTGTTCAGATGTATTGACTACAATCACTGGAAAGGGCGCTAGTAGACAAAACAATATTACTGTTATCTAAAAATTCTTCTACTCCCTCTTGCTTCCTTCTACTATGCAAGGAATTCATGCTGTAGTTTATGGTAACACACAAACCTAAAGATATAAAAATACAAGTAATTAAAAATGACTTGTTCATGGAAGCAAGAAATAATGAATGAGCAAAGCATGAGTTAAGTATATGTTATAAGGAAATGTATCTTTAAATTCAAGAGGAGATGCATTTGATAGCTTGAGCAATACCAGGGATGTCTCAAATGGAAAGATGTCAGGATTCAGATAATGAAGCTTGGGGTATAAAACATCTAACTCAGTTATTGAGGTGTTTTTTTAAAAAAAAATCACTGGTTTATTTTCACTGCATATTAAAATAGGTTGGTTTTGGGGGCAAAGAAACAAACATAAAAAATCTGCAAAGAAACTAAGAGGAGTTTTGAAAGATTATCTTGAATAGTCAAGATGACCAATATAACATAAACAAGAGTTTATTAGTTTCAGAGAGAACTTGTACATGCACATGGCTCAGGCTGTTAGAAATGTATAGATAGATTCATATATCCACTGTTGCATTTTATCTTTTGTTGTCTCCTCTCCTATCTATCTATTGCCAAATTATGAAAAAGGCATCAATCTGCTGAATGTTTCAAGTGCACCATTCATACTGTGGGGAGCAGCACATTCAAATCACATGTGCCAATAAAAAAAATCACTATAAAGCTAAATATTGTTTTCCAGCTTTGCAATATTTTATTTAAAGACAGTGTATAATTTATTTATATCCTGCAATTGCCTTCAAGGAGCAAAAAGCAACATTTATGATTTCCTCTTTGTCATCATCACTACAATTGCTCCAAGCTGAGAGAGTGATTTTGTTTCTAAGTCATCCTGGCCATTTTCCCCTGAAAGGGGATTTTAAACCTGGGTCTCCCCAGTACTTTTCTGACAACCTTTTATATCAAAGCGATTCTCACTGAGTATCAAATCCCATTTTCCATTCCTAAATAAATAAGCCAGTTCTTTTGATATTCAGAGAGAGTGATTTCAAAGTTCCATAATTTCATAACACATGGGGTGAGGTGTGTACCTTTCTGTAGGTAAGTATACATTAAATATTATCTGAGAGGGGGAAAAGATTTCAACCAGAAGTGAGAAAATTGCTGGTTTTATTAACATTCTTATTCCCAGTTTGAGAAAGAAAGAAAAAAGCAAATCCTGCTTAGGCGTTGTTAAATCAGGAAGAACAAATCTATTTGTGAAGAATTGGTATTCAAATTCAGTCGCTATCAACCAAAAAAGCAGTTTCCAGCCAGTCGCTGTGAAGATGATTAATTTATTTGGCAGCAAAATCAAGATTCCCTATAAAAAGGGGAAAGAGAGAAGGAAAAGGTCTGGGATGCAGAGTTTGTTTTAAATTAGTAGAATAACTACCCACATTAATAGCTCAGTGGTGTGTACGTTTCCTCAGAAGCAATTTCTTCTGAGTTGATTGAGAATGGCTCCCAGCTTGCTAAGGATAGGGTTTCATCAGCCTTAGCACATTTCCTGGACTAATCTGCTTTGACTTCAGATGGGAGGCTATGTTCAAAGACTGTTTGCCACCAGAAGGCTTAGCACTTAGCAGCCATCTTCAATCTGGTACCCTCCAGAGATTTACTGAGTAAGTCTCCTAGCCCTGGTTTTTTTTTTCCCCAAAGTAATTTGAGCATCTCACCCAGATTTAGCTCTGGAGAATGCTAACTTCAGACAACATCCACTCATTAAAATTCTTTCTCTGTCTCCAAAAGAAATCTGAAGGAACGATCCATTTCTAAAAGTTGCAGGCAAGACTAACAGTGAGATTTAAAAGGAAAGCTTTCTTTGAGAAAATCTGCAAGAAAAGAAAGTAGTGTGATTTAGAACAGAATAGAATAACAGAGTTGGAAGGGACCTTGGAGGTCTTCTAGCTTAACTCCCTGCCCAGGCAGGAAATCCTACACCACTTCAGACAAATGGTTATCCAACCTTTTCTTAAAAACTTCCAGTGTTGGAGCATTCACTACTTCTGGGGGCAAGTTGTTCCACTGATTAATTGTTCTAACTGTCAGGAAATTTCTCCTTAGTTCTAAGTTGCTTCTCTCTTTGATTAGTTTCCACATATTGCTTCTTGTTCTGCCCTCAGGTGCCTTGGAGAATAGCTTGACTCCCTCTTCTTTTTGGCAGACCCTGAGATATTGAAACACTGCTATCATGTCTCCCCTAGTCCTTCTTTTCATTAAACTAGACATACTCAGTTCCTGCATTTGTATGTGGGTGTGGTTGGGTGGTGGATAGACAATTATTTTAAATTTTGAATCAGGGGAAGATGTGTAGTAAGCCTACATATGCAATGAAAGAGAACGTAATCAATGACAATATTGTTTATAATTCCTTTAACATAATCTGTAAAAGCACAGTGGATTGGAATGCTGCCTACTAACACAAGCTATAAAGCTGATAGTATATTTTTTCTTTACTGATTTGCAGGCCATAAATATTAAACTAGCTTTCATAGTGTCTAGAGAATTACAGGAGTGGAAGTCCAACATTCTGAAAGACACTAGATTGAAAAAGCAGAGTCAAAGGACACAAACAACTGTAAATTGGTAAAAAATGTGAGAGAATACATTGTGTGAGTTCACAGCAGAGAACTCTCAATAGCGAGGTGTCATATAAATTTAATAAATAAATGTTATATAAGTATATACCCATACACATTTATACATACATACCAGTGGTGAAATCCAATTTTTTTTACTACCGGTTCTGTGGGTGTGGCGTGGCGGGCATGGCAGGGGAAGGATATTGGAAAATCTCCATTCCCACCCCACTCCAGGGGAAGGATACTGCAAAAACTTCATTCCCACTCCACTCCTGGGGGAAGGATCAGGAGTGAAATGCTCCCAGTTCAGACCAGATCGCCCAATCCGGTAGCGATGGAGGTGGGTGGTTCGGAGAACCGGTAGCAAAAATCCCTGCCCCCCTCCCCATACCCAACTGAGGCACACAATCATTAGAGGCTTTTTTTAAAAAAAAATTTAAAGCATTTTTTCTACATCCTCTTTGGCCGAAAAAATGCTTTTAAAAGTTAAAAAAAAATAAGCCTCTGATGATCACACGGTTCAGCTGGGATCCTCAAAGGCTTTTAAAAGCATTTTTTCTACAACCTCTTCAAAGCATTTAAAAGAAAAAAAAGTCTTTTTTTTCTTTTAAATGCCTTTGACGATCCAAGCTGAGTTGTCTGATCATCAGAGGCATTTAAAAGAAAAAAAGCCTCTGCCAACCAGGCAACTCAGCTGGGATTGTCAGAGGCTTTTGAAAGCATTTTTTTACAACCTCTTTGCTGAAGAGGTTGTAGAAAAAATGATTTTAAAAGTAAAAAAAAAATTGGCCACGTCCACCCAGTCACATTACCCCCCCAAGCCACGCCTACAGAACCGGTAGTAACAAATTTTAGATTTCACCACTGGGAAGGATATTGCAAAATCTCCATTCCCACCCCACTCTGGGACCAGCCAGAGGTGGTATTTGCCGGTTCTCTGAAATACTCAAAATTTCCACTACCGGTTCTCCAGAACCTGTCAGAACCTGCTGGATTTCACCCCTGATACATACACGCACACACACACACACAAAACATATATTCTCTTCAGAGTATACGATATAGTAATAACAAGCAGCTGATTTCCTCCAGGTAAAATAAATGCCCCTTCTCTTACCCTTATAACCCCTTATAACTTACAAAAGAAACACTTACCAATTTTTGCTATTATATACTCATTGGTTGGGATTCTACTCACCACTGAATATTAGAGAGACAAGACCTAAAAGACAGAAAACTACATTTATGCATGATTTCAGAGAAGCCTGAACTATGGATTCCTATTTCAGAACATTTCTCCAGTCTAGGATAATAGGGAAGGACAGAATCTGCCAGGCTTTACAATACAAGAAAGGGCCAAGCAATATGACTCGGCTTTTTCTTCATGTAGTCATGGTCAGATCTAGGCAAATGCTTGGAGGTTGCTATTTATGGATTAAATTATGAGACTTATGACTCTCCCTAGACACCATTCTCCTAAAAGTCTCCCTGTCTTCAGGCAGCCGGGGGGGGGGGGGATCAATATATGGAGAGAAACAGGCTAATTTTTGTTTTTTAGGCTTGAAATTTCTAAAAGAAAGGAGTTTATTTTGACATTTATTGAGGAAGGCTTTGAATAACTACCTCTTCATCTACAAAGTAAAAGAAGAGAATCTTAGAAAAGTTTTAGCATTTGACGGTCTAAACAATCAATGGAATAGGTTTTATTACCCAACATACAAAAATTAATGAATAAATAAGATTTAATATACTTGTTGAAACTGCTGCAATGAAACCAATTTCTCAAGTTTGAAAAACTTGCAGGCCTTCACCGAAATGCCTTGAGCTCTTGTTTGATTTTTTGGGGGGGTGGGTTGATGAAAAGTAGCACAAAAGAGCTTTATGGTTTACCAAGGCAACTGGTCTCATTTATGAAATCCTGATTAAGCAAAAAAAGGAAAAAAAAGAAGTACAGGATTAGGAAAAGAGTTAATCAGCATCCATTGTCATCCTCTCTGATCCTATAGAATATCAAAGTGAGTGAGTGTGTGTGTGTGTGTTACACATACATTAGAAAGGAATACTCAGTGATACAATGAAATCCATGCTGCAGCATAGAGATGTGGGAAAACTAATATTTGAAAAAAAATCTGGATTTTTATGTACTTCATGAAGCTCTGGATGTGGTTTTAAAGTTATTTTCTTTACCATTGCATTTGAGAGTTTCTGCTAATGTTCACTCTTGGTTCTTGAATTGTTGAACCAGCATTGGTGTTTTGCAGTGTGTCTGTTATGTATATAGCCACCCAAAATGTTTGCATATGGGGGAGGGGGGGAGAGATATTTAATAGCAATAGCACTTAGACTTAGATACCACTTCACAGCCCTCTCTAAATAGTTTACAGAGTAAACATATTGCCCCCAACAATCTGGGTCCTTATTTTACCCACTTCAGAAGGATGGAAGGCTAAGCCAACCTTGAGCTTGGTGAGATTCGATCTACCAAACTGCTGGCAGCCAGAGATCAGCAGAAGTAGCCTGGAGCAGTGGTGAAATCCATTTATTTTTTAATACTGGTTCTGTGGGCATGGCTTGTTGGGCATGGTGTGGCTTGTTGGGCGTGGCTTGGTGGGCATGGCAGGAGGATACTGCAAAATCTTCTTTCCCACTGCACTCCTGGGGAAGGATACTGCAAAACTTCCATTCCCTCTCCACTCCTGGGGGAAAGATATTGCAAAATCTCCAATCCCACCCCACTCTGGGGCCAGCCAGAGGTGGCACTTGCAGGTTCTCCGAACTACTCAAAATTTCTGCTACCGGTTCTCCAGAACCTGCTGGATTTCACGTAATCTCGGGAAGTTTTAAATCTCTCTTGGTCATTGTGATGCGCTCAGGAATCATTGTAAGGTGTTGCTGATATTGTTTTGTTTTACACTTCCTTCCATCATTGGGAAGCTCCATTTTCCAATCAGAAAAAAAAAGGAAGAACTTCCCATCAAATGCCTTTCCTCAGGATTTATTTGGCCTATGGCAAACCAAGAAGGTAGCCAATTACTGGAGAGAAGATGATAAAATTAAAGATGGAACATTGGCATAGAATACTTGATCGTTTCATAACTAAATAAGCAAAGAAAACACCATATTCTACCCATAAGAATTTCAGTGGTAT
This sequence comes from Ptyas mucosa, assembly GCA_012654045.1. NCBI lineage: Eukaryota > Metazoa > Chordata > Lepidosauria > Squamata > Colubridae > Ptyas > Ptyas mucosa. The sequence continues at coordinate 5,823,699 of WNWU01000050.1, forward strand.
TTTCCCTTGCTTTTTTTTTTTTAAAGATTGTTTCAGGAAACAAAATGTGAAAATGATTAAAAATGAAGATTTCTCTCCTCTTTGACACTACTTTAAAACAAATTTTAAGTAATTCTACATCTAATTAACCAGGCTTCATCTAGTGACACGCAAAGATCTATCTCTGACTCAGTTATTCATTCTTTATATCGGAAAATATTTTCTTTACCATCTTCTGTTTCCTGGTGGCTTGATTTGCTGACCTTTGAAATGTGATTGTTTTCTGATTAAATCTTATCTTCCTGTATAGTAATTTTATACAATTTTGTATTTCATGTGTAAAAAGGTCCCCAAATTGTTCTGTGGGTCAGGAAGAGGAAACAAAATAGCAATGTTTTTGTATTATTGTTATTTCATCTCACTAAACCTGCTGATTCAGCCTGGTTCCCTGGAATTCAATGTATAATAGGTTTAGACATTTAATGACACAACCGACCTAAGTCCTCCCAGCAGCCAGGTAGTTATTGATTTCCTTTAGTTGTCTCAGATGGGCCTCAAAATCAAATTGTCTTGACTAAGGATGTTTGATGTTCAGGTTCATGTTATCAGTTTTTAGGCAAATTAGCCTAAAGGACATTTCCAAGACTAAGAAGTGGATCTGGATGCAACAGTTGTTTACATTAATGGAGTTTTCTTTTCTTTTTTTCTTCTTCTTTTTTTGCAAAATTATTCTCTGCTCTCAGTATTCTTTATTTGAGTAACCTGCACAAAAACTTCCATACTGTAATTTGATTTTTTTCCCCTGGTGTATACATTAAAATCAGTGGTGGGATTCAAATAATTTAACAACCAGTTCTCTGCCCTAATGAGTTCTTCCAACAACCAGTTCACCAAACTGCTCAGAAAGTTAACAACCAGTTCTCCCGAAATGGTGCGAACTGGCTGAATCCCACCACTGATTAAAATCATTCACTGTTGAATACCAGGGTTGGAAGAGTGGATTTGTACACACTACATAAATTGATACATTTGTAATTAATTAACCATTCATATGAATAAAAGCATTTCATTATATACTTGAGGGCTGCCCTGCAAAAGACTATTATCTTCCTGTTTTCGATATTCTAGTATACTATCTCTAATAATATTTTACAGTGGGACCCTGCTATTGAAGAGATATAAACCCTTTGGAACTTATTTTATCTTTTAATCATATAACATCTAACATCACAACACCCTCCTTAAAATTGTGGACTCCTGTACCATGTTAGGACTCAATTTATGTATCTCAGAATTGAATTTTCTCAAAAAAGCAATAAAATAATAACCTTCTTTTTGCAGCAGAGATATAACATTCAAAAGACTGTTACTCAATAGGGAATTAATTAGAAAATGTGGTGTAGGGTAATATAACAGATAAACACTCTTCTTTTCAAGGGGCATTATTCTATACAGCTGCACCCACATGTTAATTAAATAGATCAGATTTGTATTCAACAATGTTCCTGTAGAGTGACAGCTAACATGATTTTTTTTTCTTAATTAAAAAACCCTAGCACTATGAACAAGACACAAATATTTTGATCAGACATTTTCTATGGAATTAATGCCAGAACTAGAATTCAGTGAAAGCTTTTCACAATGAGAAAATCTTTTAAAGATAGGGATCTGGCCCATCACAGGAATAAACAAAACTTTCTATAATTTAGGTTCCAGGAAAAAAAAAACTATACTCAATGAACCCTTCTATTGTTCTATTGAAGAAGAACTGTAGAAGAATTTCATCAGGCATAGCTGCAATTGCACTAGTGTTGCCGATTTTCTAATATGTAAACAGTTTCTAAGAAGAAATCTAGAACAATCCATCCTGTATTCTTCCTCCCCCGACTCACACACCCAGTGACCCACACACAAATAAAAAAGGTTGCTGTAGAAGCTCCCAACCTTGTAGTTCCTTGAGCTTGACTTCAGTGACTTCTTGAGTTTTACTTTCTTGATCACAATGGGTCTGTTGTTTGCCATTCCCTTTTTTAAAAAAATTCTTGTTGTATCATACAGTTCCCCTAATGCCAGTGGATTCATTTCTAAGTATTAACCAGCTAGGTGAGATCTGGAGCAGAGAAAGGAAAAAGAATATATCTTATTTGTGATCTGCATCTTTGAAATCTCCATCAATTCTTCTTTTTGTTTTTTAACATATTTTTAGTCATTATCTTCGTCTTTTCTTTATAAATTTTCAAACCAGTAACTTCCCCAAAATCTCCAATTTTTCCTATCAATTTATTTATTGATGCTAATGGTTCTTCAATAATAAAGACCAGGTCAACAGCAAAGTCTTGTAATTTATATTCTTCTTTTCGAATTTTCATTTCTTTTATCTCTTTTTCTTCTCTAATATTTCTATTCAACACTTCCAATGTCAGTATAAACAACAATGGGGATAATGGGCATCCATGCAAGTCACAAATAAGGTAAAATATTTGGGGATACAATTGACAATGAGATGTAGTTAACTCTTAAAGGAAAAAGAATATATCAAAACATCACTAACAAATAGCATAGGTATCTCTCAGATTCAGGTTGGGAAAAAAGGCCTTCAGTTTTACACCTGGGAAAAAAGAGAGGTTCCGATAAGAGATATCATCTTAACAAATGCACTTATAAACAACAAGATTAATTTTGTTTATTCTATTTCCAAAAGTCTGTATCCTAACTCTTCCTTTTATTGTTGTTAAACCCAATTAATAAAACTCTATGTGAAGGCAAATATACGTGTCCCAGGATAATGTTGCAGAATAAAGTTGCGGGATCCAATCTGGGTTGGTCATCGAAACAATTAATAACTTAAAAGCCAGTCATCAACATATCCTAATCAAGATCTAAAAAGCCACTTACAACAGGCACCTATAAATACCACACCCAGAACAGCACACACCCTGCTAGAGAGAAGTTCCCTGAAGATGGGTTGCAGCATGAGTCCGAAAGCTTGGAAGACAAAACCTCTGTTCCCAATGACCAACCCAGATTGGATCCTGCAAAACTCTGTATGAATCTTGTTCCTTATACTTGGCTATTAGGTGCCTGTCAAAATTTGGGGATCAGCTAATAAGTGCCAGATGTTGCCATATAATAGGGAATGAAAAAATAATATCAGGGGACAATAATATCAGAGGTTCTGATGGGAATAATGCTCCAGAAGTATCTACTTACCTAAAGGACCCGACTATAGATTTTATGATTGGATTGGCTTTATTCACACAATTTGTTAATGCAGTCTTCAGCATGTAGACTAAATGATTACAGCTAAGGTTCTTGTCCCTTTTTGTTTGCCAAAGGATTATGGGCAAACCCAGGAAATTAAAAAAAACTGAGTACATACTTTAGAGTTGCTAGCAAAAGCAAAAATTGTTTTGATAGAGAATTGACAGAATTTTAGGCAACTGAAAACCATAAGGTCATGGATATATTTTTGACCCTTTAAAAAAAGACTATTTTTGAGATGCCAAGGAGAAGCCAAGAGACCTATTGCAAATTTAGCAGCAAGCAGAATTGGGAGAAGAGCAAAAGTCATGGAATACCACTGGTGAAGACCAATGAGGATGATCTGATGACAGTGAGAGTCTGAATTTTGATTCATTTAAAAAAGGTGAAATGTGGGACATGAGGAAAGGATTATATGAGAACAAAAACTATACTTTGTAACAAGAGGCCCAATGCAAGGAAGAAGATATGTGTGCATGTTAATGAGATGCACAGTACTAAAAATTTCAATTGAGATAATCTTAATTGGATTAATGCTAAAGAGCCTCTACACTTTTTTTAAAAAAAAACTGTTAGGAATGTGCTAAAAGTGAAGAAAGATGCTAGCTTGTGATATGCAAGAAACAATTTAGAAGGTGTTTAATAATTTGAAAAGATTCTAACAAGAAATAAGGAGGGAATGGAAAAGATGAATTTAAAAGGCAGAAGTTATTATCTCAGGGGCAGAAAAGAACATGAATTGGATAGATTTGTGAAACGCTGTAGGATTGTAAAACTCCGATTTAACTAACAGATTTTTTTAAAAATGCTTAAAGCAAAGGAGCTGCAAGACTGGAACACAAACTATAAAAAGGAGAATAATAAAAATCTAATTATTGAAATGTCTATATGTTTTAATGCTAGATTCCAGTTTGATATCACTGATGTATATTACCATGACATAACACTTAAAGAAGAATACTGCTTTGTCATGGACTAGGATAAGTATGAAAAATATCTCAAATGGAATGGCATATTTGAACTGGATTATGAAGCTAGAAAAGACAAACTTGTACTCACATAAGAAATATTTAAGCTGTCAACATAAAACACTGCTTCACAATATTCAAATACAGTAAGCAAAAGGTGTGAAGTTAAATCCTTGCTTATGGACTCTAATTGTATGTGTGATATAGGAAATTGGATCTACTTTTCTTCAACCTGGAAAGAGAAATAGAGTGTCTAGTTGAGATTATTCAAAACAGTATCTGTGGATCAAAAAGGAATGAAATTCCAGGTGGGAAGAGAGAGAGAGAGAGAGAGA
>WNWU01000050.1:5828251-5863136 GCA_012654045.1 Ptyas mucosa
GTCTCTAGATAGACATACATTTCTCGGATAAGTAAGAAAAATTAAAATGCTGAGAAATTTAGATATGTTGCAAAAGTCAACAATAGGTTTGGGAAAAGCTTTAGACTCTGCATTCAAATAATGGAGGTAAATATGCAACATATGATATGTCAAGGCACTTGAAGAGTAATAGGGATACTTAAGGAGAACATGGAGATCACAGAAAAATGAAAATAATTATTGATATACTATGGCTACTTGAGCCTCTATTGATTTTCTCAGGGTGGGAATTAGAACAATTAAAGCAAAATAAAGCAACAAGAATTCTATTCTAGCACAATTGGAGTGACTATATAGTAATAAGTCACTAGGTATGGTGATACCTATAGTATGGCATCCACCCAGGTGTTTTGAAAGAACTCAGTATTGCTGGCCTCCTATCCATAATTGGTAAATTCTGCAAATCAGAGGACTGGAAAAGAGTGATACCAATGGATGTTGAAAAGTTCAGGAATTACAGGCCAGCTGCTTAAATCCAGGTAGAAATGCTAATTAAAGTAAGAATAATTAATGGCAGAGATTTAAAAAAAATCCTTTTCTAAAAAAAATTCAGCATGGATTCTGCAAAAATAAGTTCTGACTTGCTAACTTAGTCTTTTTTTTAACATCAAATTTTTATTTTTTAAAAAATTTATACATATCATTATGTTGATGGTGTGGTGTTTGATTATCATACATTTGAGTACAGATAAACATATTCATAATTATTACATTTCATTTTCCACATTCCATATTATAATAATATGAAATAATATGCAACTTAGAGTCTTTTGAGAGTGTGAACTGCTCTATGGATTTCGATGACCCTACTGTCATTAAGGGGAAGAACTATGTTGGTGTGTGGCCCACAAAATGGATATGGAGTCCAGTAGCATCTTTCAAACTAGCAGAGTTTTGGTTTGTTTGTTTTTTCTGAGTAGTAACTCACTACCAGATTCATGTTGACATTTTGTATTTTTGATTTTCAAAAAAAAAAAAAACCCTTTCACAAAATTCATCATCAAGTCCTCTTGAACGAATTGAACAGACATGGAATAAGCAGTCTTTTCATTTTATAGACTCTGATGTGGTTAAAAAAACAGAAAACAAAGCATACAGATCAAGGTTCTCAATGCAGAGAAGTAAGAGGTGATATTATATTGGGATCACTGCTTTTTAACTTGTTCCTGAACTATCTTGACTTAGGGTTAAGCAGTAAGCTTGTCAAAGTGTTCAGGTTGGTGCAATCCAAAGCAGATTATGAAGACTTCTAGAATGAATTCTTAAAACTGGGTAAATGTTCAAGAATGGCAATTACAGTTCAGTTTAAGTAAGGGTGAAGGGATGTACCTTGGACAGAAAACATTAACCTCTCCTTTAGTCTGATGAGGTCTGAGCCAGATAAAAATAATATTGAGGTCATAGCTAATAACAAAATGGAGATGTTGACTTAGAATATGGCATACTATAGTATAACGTGGCAACATCCATGTCAGGGATCATTAGGAATATGATTGAAAATTAAATTGCCAACAATATAATTCCCTATACAAATTATAGTATATCCACATCTAGAATCATGTATACTGTTCCACATTCTGTTCCACAGGACTGTTTGGTGTCATAAGGAACACTTCCTTATGATACAAAGCAAGAATGTTCAGGACTCTTTAGCCTGAAAAAATGATGAAATGGGTAGGGACATGATAATATTGTAGAAAATCATGTATGGCAAAGAGAAGTAGCACAGGAAATTTTTTTCTTCATTTCCCCAAATACTAGGAGAAGAACTAATAAACATTTATAAAACATTACTGTATGTAACAATAGCAATAGCACTTAGACTTATATATTGCTTCATAGTGATTTGCAGCCCTTTGTAAATGGTTTACAGAGTCAGCATATTGTCCCCAACCATCTGGGTCCTCATTTTACCGACCTCAGAAGAATGGATAGTTAAGTCAACCTTGAGCCATTCAGAATCAAAGTCCTTGAGTGAGCATTGAGTTAGCCTGCAGTACTGCATTCTAACCATTCCATCACTATGATTCTTACATGGTCATTGCTTTTAATTTAAAAATTAAAATTAAATTTAAAGGGGATTGGATAAATGCAAGTCAAACATGCACTTCTAGTATTGAATATTAATGGTAATTTTGCATTAACCTGAGAGCAATAGCCAAACAAGAGTGTAAACCTCAAAAAAATAAAAAAGATTATTAAGAAGAAATTGTTCTCTGGGTTTCTAAATTCATCAGAAGTTCTATGGAGAAGAACAAATTACCAACATATTCTACATATGTAGGACCATATGAATTAGGCATGAAACCAAGCCTGGTATGAGCCATGTTTGGATACAAAGTTTCTATGTACATTTTACTGATAAAATGAACTTTACTGATTTTTGGTGGGTGACCATAATAGTGTGAAAGATACAGAATTCTGGATGAATACACAAATAGGATCAGGCTGGTAGACTTTCTCCAGTAATTCCAGCTATTGCCCCAAGCATCCCAGTAGAGGGAGAATCAAAGCAGCAGTCACAGCTGAGTGACAAACTAATTGTGTGATTTGAGCCAGCTAGAAATCCCTGAATGAGAATTGGATGTATAAACTGAACGAGAACCAAGACAACAGTGAGACAACAAGACACCACAAGGAATTTCCACCTAAAAGACTCTGTAAAGCAGGGAAGAAAAAAGCCATTTGCTCCAGCTGTGAAACATACTCCCCTAAGGATGCTTTCTCAGTAACTGCAAGGAAGATGGATGTAGATTACTTACTGTAAAAACTGCTACTTGCAAGGAGAGATCAAGGTAGGTATTTGTATGGAACTACCACTAATGTTTGAAGAACCTGAAAAAGAAAGATTTTCAAGCTTCAAAGGAGCATTTATGATGTGAAAGGAGGAACAAGAGCTTGGAACAAAAAGCTGAAGCTATACAGTGCATAAAGAGGTGCTTCTGCAAAGAGAATCTGATTCCTGCCTGTTCTTAGGGCTCAGGAATGACAAATGGACATTCCTTCTAAACTATGTAAAAAAAAACCTGATTATATGCTACTAAGAGACAGAAGGTAGTCAAGGCAAGCTACATAACATTGTGAAGTACCTAAATAAAAAGATAGAGATAAAAGAAGTAGGAAATTTACCTTGACATTTAAACAGAAAAAGAAAGGAATTTCTGCAATACTGAAGGAGTTTGATGATGGTGGTGATGATGACGATGATTATGAAAGACATTTTGGAATATTTTCAATTAACAGAGGTCAAAGAAATGGAATAATAAGCTTGATGAAGCAAAATTAAAATGAGCATTTATCAGATAACCAAATAGATAACTGGAAAACTCCTGTATGTATCCACAGAAACAAGGCATGACACTATCACAACTATAGGAATATTAAACAGAAGAAAAAAACCCCCATTACTCTGAGCTTGTTTTCTTGCAGACGTTTCATTACCCTAACTAGGTAACATCATCAGAGTACTGATGTTACCTAATTAGGGTAATGAAACATCTGTAAGAAAACAAGCTCAGAGAGCACCAAGGACCCCTCATTTCAATCCTCAGCTACAAATATTCACCTTTATTGGTAGAAACATTACTGAATTCCTATGCAAACCCTTGGAAGATATCTGAAGAATTACCTCAAATCTACAGAATGTCAAAATAATAAGAAGCAGGAATCCCAGACAGATGGGATATATGGATATGTAGTAGGCCAAAGACCAGTAGGATACAAGCAGCTATGTGTTATACTATGCAATTTGGGTAATCAGGTGAGTCAACTAGAAGTGGTCAATTGTTGCTCTGTAATTACAAAAGTAACGTATGTGTCAATGGCACAGGCATGAGCGTACTGAACTGTTGAATTAATGAGCAAAAGTCAGTTGAGATGTTTGAAAGTAACCATGATGTGTTCCATTCTCACAGGTACAAACAAATGATTAAGTCTTAAATAAGTAAATTGAAATGAAACAACTTTCTCATACAAAATACTCAATAAAATGTGAAAAAAAGATGCCAGGTAGCTTAACCAACATCTTATCAATGGATTATGTTGTGTCATCTAGTTAGAGGTACAAGTTTGGTTTATTTGGTGACAACAAGTTTCAGAAGCACCATCACTAGTAGCAACATTTGCTTTCTGAGTCAGTATCAAATGTATTTGAAATCTAGAACTGACCATTTTTAACACATTGCTATGCCACACCACCAACTGTCAAACAGCTGATCAGCACACCAAAAAACAGCAATCTGATTCCACACCCATCTCCAAACTTCTGGCTAGACACCTTGTTAACCTCAAGGTATACCAGACCGTGTAGCCCCTTATTGCCTGCACACACTGTCCCCACCTCTCTGCCCTTCTTTTGCCACTTTTCTGTGGTATTTGTCATTTGTTTTCACATCAGTGTTGATGCTTGATGACTATCTGGAAAAGTCTCTGGTTTGAGAAGTGGTTCACCATTGGCCACTGCTTAGAGAGTAACTGACCCAAGGCCATTAGCTGGCTTTTTGTGCAAGGTAAAATCAGAACTCCTGGTCTACTGATGTCTAACCTGGTGCCTTAATCTGACTGGTTCTGTGTATAGACCAATCATGTTCTATTCCTGGCTGGGACACTGTAGATGACTATATGGGGGGGGGGGGATCTCATAGTAAAACTTCTGTATGCAAGGTATTTTTCATGAAGTACATTTATTTACTATCGCCTGAAGCAGATGGCCAATTTCTGTACATTGTAGAAAATATTTATACCACATTACATGGAATAAGTGTTATTGCTAAGATTAAGAAAATATATATATATGCACAGCACCTTTCAATTAAATTGCAGTGGCTAGCTTTGCCAGAGTACATACTCATGCATTAGTAATTTGCATTTGTCAATATCTATGTAAATTTAATGCTGCAGACTCATTAGCATTATAAATGCTAATTTATAATATGGTACATGCATACTAAATCTCCTCTAACTCTCAGTATAGCTTCTCAGTAGCTTTGTATGATTCTCTAGTGTGTCTCCTCCTTTCTCTGTAATTGGTTCCAATGGATATTAATGGTATGTTGAGTACCTAAGATTTAGAGTTCTCACCCCTCACATTCAATATCTACTACATCAGGGGTGCCAAACTCATGTCATCATGGCAGTGTCATGTGACATATCAGAACTTTTTTCCCCTTTGCTAAACCAGGTGTGGGCATGGCCACCATGTGATGCATCCGGTCCATGGGCCAGGAGTTTGACAGTCCTGGGCTACATGAAGCCATTGTGATGTCATCCAGCAGCAAGAATTATCTTCCATATATTGATGATACGCACTTGTACATCTGCGGCCATGTGGGTAGTGATGGGAGTGTCCTGACACTCTCATGTTACACCCCTCCCGCAGGATCTGCATTGACTACCAGTTGCCCTCTGGGTGAGATTCAAGGTGCTGGTAATCACCTATAAAGCCCTACATGGTTTAGGCCCAGGGTATTTGGCGGACCATCTGAGGCCAGCGACTGCTCCCCATCGCCCAGTGCGTTCCCACAGGGAGGGCCTCCTTGGGGTGCCGTCGGCCAGACAATGTTGGCTGGTGACCCCTAGGGAGCAGGCCTTCTCTGTTGGCGCACCTACCCTGTGGAATCAGCTCCCCCTGGGCCTCCAGGTGGCCCCTGACCTTTGCTCTTTCCGCCGTGACCTTAAAACATGGCTATTCCACCTGGCTGGTTTGGACTGAAGGGGTTTTAGAGGGGATTTTAATGATTTTATAGTTTTATTGGATATTTTTTAAAAAATTGAACCTTGTGTGTTTTATTGTTGTGAGCCGCCCTGAGTCCTTTCGGAGATAGGGTGGCATATAAGTCTAAATAGTAAATAAATCAATCAATAATAAATAAATAAATAAATCTCTATTCCAGACTGGAAAAGTGATCCCATTCAAAGGCTAAGCTTTGGTTTTGGGCTCCCTTGGATCACAAGGGTTGACATCCTTATCTCTTGCTAGTGTTGCTTTCCCTAAGACAGACCTGGTGCACAGTTTGAGGATCCACATGGATTCATTACTCCTGCTTGAGCAGCCATAGTTAGAGGAAGTTTTGCCCTCGTGTGAGCATAGGCATCTGGTATAAACCATGTGATAATCATCTGCATCATGAAGTCATTGCTCAACTGACAGAATGGTAATAGATAATGTACATCAGTGACTGACACAAATTATGTAATTTGCACCATATGAACAATAACACAATGATGCCACGTGTCCTCTTTCCCCCTTTGCAGATGCCATATCAGAAGAAAAGGTATAATTTGACACCTTGCTGCACTGCAACGCCTGATCATTTTTTTTCCAAATAAAGAGAGAGTGAGAGAAAGGAAGGAGGGACATGGGCCATGCCTTTGGAGATTACAGATGTTGTTTTTCCTTACTGCAAGGCAAATCCTCCTGCTGAGAGCTGAACTTTGTTTTTCTCCAGTTAATTTCTGCAACTGAGAATAAATTGAGATAGATCACCCTGAAACTGATCCAGTGTAAATCAGCTATTTCCATAAGGTGACCAACTTTTTTTTACAATGAGAAGGACGACACAAATAAATTGAAGAAAAAACAAATATCATCAATAAAAGAAACATTTTATTCATTGCAACAATAATACAGAATACACTATAATATGATAAATGCATAATAAAAAAACATTTGTAACAATAACATTTTATATTGTAATTATGCTTACATGCCTATTAATTATTATTTAAATGAGTACTTTTCCATTGAATGAATATTTTTTGTCAATGTATCATCTTCTAACATTCTATTTAAACATTCTAACATTAGCCTTCAAATATCAAAAAGGAGGACATGTAGGACACTTTTTGAGAGAGGACAGAACTTACAAAAGAAGGACTGTTCTCCCTAAAGGAGGACGATTGGTCACCTTAATTTCCAGACTCTCAGTCTCAACAGAATCTTATATACATACAAACACATGCACGCGCGCACACACACACACACGCACACACACACACACAGAGAGAGAGAGAGAGAGAGAGAGAGAGAGAGAGAGAGAGAGAACAACTATTGTCAAATAAGGCCCTGAGAGAGCTTCTTCAGTTTTAAAAGTTGTATCACAAGGAAAATCTTAGCAAGTACACTTTCTATTCAGGCAGGACTATAGTAGGTAAAGGCTTAAACCTAGCTCAGGGGTGTCAAACTCACATCATCATGGCGGCATCATGTGACGTATTGAGACTTTTCCCCCCTTCACTAAACCAGGTGTGGGCATGGCCAGCGCATGATCCATCTGGGAGTTTGACCTAACTGAACTATCCACCTTAACTGGTTATCTATTAGAAGAGTTTCTACAATTACAATGATATCATAGATGGCACTTGATTTATTCCTGGGTAAGTATGCTGTGGATGGTTGTCTTATTTGCACAGGAAGTTTTCCAGCATCTGAACCTGGCAACCTTAACATTTAAAAGATACAGGCAAATCCTAATATAAACCAACTTTCGAAAGTAATGTGGCATGTTACCAAATGACATTGATTCAAAAAGAATGAATTACTGCATCTGAAAAGCAATATTCTCTGTATGAGATTTCAGGAAATGTAAATTTTCCTGGAAAGATTTATGAGTTGTACTGACATACTAAATTGCTGTCTAGCTCAAGAGTTTAAAGGCAACTTGACTTTAAAGACTGACCTCCCATTTAAACCTATATTGGAAAAAAAATCCTCTGGAAGATAAAGAGAAATGTGGCCACCTTTGATCATCTCTACTGATCCCTACCACTTTAACAATCAAATGCAGAGTGTTTGAAATTGACTAAAATATTACTCTCTTGTATTATCTCTAGGAGGTTGTCATAAAATGTGAGAAAATTCCCAATAAAGCAGCCATAAAGTCATAGCATTTCCCCTCCCTCCCAGGCTGAACCACACCCAGATTCAACTGCAGATGACAGATGTTTAAAATGACTAACATCAGGCCAAATGTTTGTAAGATCTTTTTTGGCTTTGTAGGAAGTTAAAACCCACCCCTCTCCTAGAAAATGAAATATTTTAGGAAATATTAAAAAGGACAGAATATTTCCCCCTACAAGGGAGGCAGAAACTCATTCCCCGCACCTTTGTCATTGGGCCATTAAGGCTCCGGCATCTCATCTGCAACACAAAGGACATAATAGGACCCACCTAGCAACAGAAACTCACTACATGGCACCTGGGAAGATTACATCAGACAGCAAGGCTATCTAAGACCCCCGCCCCCTGGGAGTCTGACAACCAATCAGGATACATTACTTATACAGGAAGAGGAAACACTAAGGTGGGGCCCAAGAGTGGGTATAAAATCAAGGAACTCTCAGCATCTCTGCCCTTTTTCCCCTTTTTTCTTCACCTAACATCTTGAAGCATGTGATAGACCTTTTTTGCCTAGGACCTCAAACCATATGGTCCTGCTATCCACCATTAAACCTTCCAAGCAGTCTCCATGTTTCCAGTGTCTTTTTCCCCATTTGGAACTGAACCCCGATGGACATCTCTTCCAGCAGCTTCTTGTGAAAGATATATGAATTTTAACACTTATCTTTCAATCAGCACAGTAAAAGAATTTGTATAAAATATTGGCAAAAAGGAAGGGAAGATTCCTTCACTTGGAAGTAGCTATAGTATGGGGAATTGGGGAATAACTATCTCCCATGTGCCACTCTCTCCATCTGGGTTTTTCTTCTAAGAACAATCTCTTGGCAATGGTGGAATCAGATGACAAGGAACTGCAAGATGAAGGATTGTCCCTGTGTCCCTGAGATGCACATGTTGAAAAGAAAGGATCTCTCTTCCATAGCAACGGCTCTTAGACTTATATGCCACTGTAAGCCCTCTCTAAGCGGTTTACAGAGTCAGCATATTTCCCCCAACAATCTCAGTCCTCATTTTACCTGACTCAGAAGGATGGAAGGACGAGTCAACCTTGAGCCAGTCAGTAAGATGATCCTGGATCATCTTACTGAAAATTCACCTTTCTGAAAATTCTTCTATGGAATTCTGTAAGAACGTTGAAGCTTCTTTTTCATTTTGCTGCTATTAATTCATTTCACCACCATCATCAGCCTCAATTAAGGGGGAAAGAGTCATTGGGCTCTGCCGTAAGAATGAAGTACATTTCCATTTGGGCTACTCAGATGCAAAATTTGTCATTTCTAATCTGTTTATCTTTGTTTTGACTTTGTTATCAATTGAACTATGATATTTTATAAGGTGTCAAATGTGTTTTCATTTGTCAAAGTATGCCAGTTATTCAAAAACAAAGGGATTTTTGACACTTACTGCCAAATATGGTTAATAGGTTAATAAGTTAATAAATATTGACTTCAAAATATCATTTATCAAAGTAAAATAGCTAGTCTCATGAAATCTGCATGTGTTCACTCTCCTAGCTCAGGTTTTTTTTTTTTTTTTTGGAGATCATATGAATTCAAAGTACAAATTCAGGGATTTTCCATTTTTACTTCTAGATGGAGTCTTATTTTATCATCCAACAGCTGAGAACAACTTGAGGGTCCTTTTGGACTTGAAAGTCCTGCTTGAAGAGGAAGTGGTAGCTGTAGCTAAGAGAGCTTTTGTGCCGCTCCTTCTCCTATAGAAGTGTTACCACTCTAAACAAGTCACTCACATTCCTGTCACCTCACTGCTTTATTATTATAATGTGCTCTTCATGGGGCTGCCCTGGAAGATCTTCATGGGGCTGCCCTGGAAGATCACTCAGAAACTTCAGTTGGTCCAAATCATTAGCAGTGATGGGTGTGCCTCAAGACCTCACCTGGAAGAACAACACATCCCTGATGGTTAGTAAGGCTCAACAGAGACTGCATTTCCTTAGAGTCCTGCAGAAAAATCAGGTGGAACAACGGCTGATTACTTCTTTCTATCAGTCCTTGATAGGAAGTCTCCTCACATACTGTATAACAGTATGGTATGCTGGTTTAACAGCTGCGAACAGGAAGACGCTACAAAAAGTGATTAATTCGGCACAAGAAACCATTGGTTGCCCCCTAACACCACTAGATGACATCACCAGGTCTCACTGTTTCAGCAGAGTAAGGAAGATACTTAGGGATGATTCATACCCTAGCCAGTGTCTCTTTTCACTTTTACCATCGGGCAGAAGACACAGAAGTATAGCCAGCCAAACAGGTTTTAAAAACAGCTTCTACCCATCGGCTGTCAGACTCATAAATGCAATATAGCACCACAAACAGATTAATATGATGAATTTCACTGGTGCCAGTATAGTGTGTAATATGTATATACCATAATATAAGATCATACACCAGAGTAATTTATATGTAGCACAGAATATGACATACATATGGAAACATATGACTAGGTTTTTTTCCTAACTACTTGTATAAGGATTATTTTTTTATATTATTCATGTTTCCTTGTATTCTTGTTTGGACTGCACCAGTAGAGGCTAAACCAATTTCATTGTATATATGATGTACAATGACAATAAAAGCTTTGAACTTGAACTTTGAACTTTTGAACCTGAAGATGCCTACATGATACCTCTGCTGCATAAGCTGTACTGAAAGCCATTAGGCTTCCAGGTATATTTGCAGGAGCAATTTCTTACCCCACTCATTTTTCCCTATTGCTTACTTCATTTCCCTCTCCATCTTTTACTTCATCACTTGTTTCATTAGCTCCTTCATTGTTTGCTCTAGCATCCACTCACATCCCATTCCCTCTCCCGTCCCCTCATTTTATCATTTGCATCATCATGTGTTCCATTTTAACTTCATTCTGTTGCCCCTTTTTCTTTCTCCTTTGTTCTTGCTTTCATTCTTGCTTTCACTCACCTGTCCCTCTTACTTACTATTCCCATGCTCTTACCTTTTTTCTTATTTATCCTTCTCTCTCTTTGTCTCCTCTTTTATTGTTCTCTCTCATTGTCTAAACAGAGCAACCTGACAAGTGATTCACTTCAGATATTTGAGCATTCCTGGTGCCCAAGCCAAAATGATTCTGAACAGAAATCACCCAGTGATTGGGTGGGCAAGTGAGGGAGATACCTATAGAACCAAAAGTAGCCTATAAGAACCAAGCAAATCCCATTCCCTGTTGCTATCGCCATGACTTCCTTCATTAGAATGCAAGCTGAAATAAAGAAAGGCTAGCCATCAGATAGACCCCCTTTCTTTACAACTAGAGAAAGGGAGTTTCCACGGTTTTTTTAAAGTTTAGTTTAACATTGGACTGAAATATTAAGGCAAGCTAGAGGAAGAAATCTTGGAAATGCATGTCCTGTTTATGTGGATTTTTTTAGGTCATATACCTTAAGAATGTATAGAAGGCATATAAAGAGGTAAGGATCATAACTACTTGCTCAACACTTGTCCCTACTGACTGATTACTTTTAAAGAGGTGCTATATTTCATGTCTCAAGGGAGTTAATCTTTGGAGTCCTTAATGCTCTCTGAGCTTCTTTGCATTACCCAACTAAGTAACATCATCAGTGTGAGTATGGTGTTTACTTCTTGTTTATATAACACAATCTTTGTCATGCTAGATTGGTGTCTAGCTTTCATTCCTTGAATAGTCATCATTTGGTAGAAATTCTGGAGCTTCCATTTGGAATTTGGCTAGAAGAAAATGATGGAAAACAACTGTTCAGCTACAACCAATATATTAAGAACTCCTGGTATAACAGATTATATTCAGCCAGAGGCCAAAATGCACAAAAAAATCCTTAGTTACTTTAGAATTCTTCATTAATAATGCTCTTAGACAGATAAATATGTAACATTTTTACCATAGATATTCCTTGTATTTGATGTCCAATGTGGGTATATGAATATGTGCATCTGCGTAAGAAATGGGGTGTTGCCTTCAGGTAACTTCTTATTTTATTGCTATCTATGCTCTTTTTTTAAAAAAAACAAAACAAAACAATGTAGCTAAAGCAATAGGTGGATTTAGAAACAAGCAAATGTAAGGCAAAATAAAATTGTTAGTACAAATGAGTCAGCTGATTGTATGTTGTGGAGACAGCATGGTCCATGTTAATGGTAGAAATCAAATATCAACATCAAAGCCAAAAGAATATAAAGGATCTTGTTGGACTAAATCTCCTAAATGAAATGAATCCTTTAGCTTTTACCATGATAGGATTTCCAAGGATCTCCAACCACACACTTTCCCACAAAGGATGGCTGCCATTAATTATTTGAGAGGAAAAAAATTCATATATTGTCTCTTGACTAGACCTTTCCCATTTGCTTTGGGTTTTTCTTATTCGTATTTCTCTGCCTCTAGATTCACGTGAGCTTGCATTCACATTTATGGAAAATGCTTACTTAAAAAAAAAAGTTGGGCCTTCAAAGGCAAAACAATTTATATAATAATATCATTAGGATTAAAAAAAACCAACTTTGGAAGCTTAACATACCTACGTACATTAGGGTAGGTATCTAGACACACACTCATATACAAAAATATAAAAGTGGTGCTCCAAATTGCAATTTGATAACAAAGTTCAGTAACACAGTTTTGGTGGGTTACTGGTATTGGAAAATCTAGACAATGGGCCTTGGCCATTCTTCCAAAATATAAGCCCCATCCAGTGCTGAGATTCAAAAAAATTTACTACCAGTTCTGTGGGCATGGCTTGGTGAGCGTGGCATGGCTTGGTGGGCGTGGCTTGGTGGGCATGGCAGGGGAAGGATACTGTAAAATCTCCATTCCCACCCCACTCCAGGGGAAGGTTACTGAAAAATCCCCCATTTCCTCTCAATCAGCTGGGACTCAGGAGGCAGAGAATAGATGGGGACAGGGCCAGTCAGAGGTGGTATTTACCGGTTCTCCAAACTACTCAAAATTTCCGCAACTGGTTCTCCAGAACTGGTCAGAAGCTGCTGAATACCACCTCTGGCCCCATCACTTCATAATGGCCTCTATATGAATACTTTTGAGAAAGAAGGCTGGGAAGTAAAAAAAAAAAAGAAAAAAGAAACAAAGTAATAATTACATTCCATTCAGTATATGAAAATTTAAAGTAGCACTTTGTCATGTCACTGTCTTTAAAATGTGTTAAGTAATGAGCAGCTGCAAGGATACATCTTAGAATTAAATCTTCTGTTGCAATGAAAATTTTGTCATAGTGCAATTTCAGGATGGCAAAGCTACAACCTTTGAACTGACACACCAGGGGTTTTCTGACAGCTTTCTACTGACAAAAATTAGATTGCTTTTAAGAAAACATAAACAAAAACTCAGTTCCTATGTAAGACGCTTCTGTCTCTCCCTGATTTGCAGAAATATTTAAGTGATTCCAAACAGAGAGCACTTAACTCTTAAACTCTTAAAAATACATTAGGATTTCCAAGCAATGATAATGACTCAAATTTGTCCCTGAGGTGTTCAGATAATAGAATAATCTGATTTATTATGACATTAAAATTGTACATATAATTAGGCTATTCAAAAATAGTCCAAAATAGTGAAAACAATGTCATTTGTTTTCATCCTTTCCCTTATTAAATATTTCTGTTTTTACTGATCTAGTCTTGTTTTCATTACTTTAAATGTGAATTCTAAATGTGAATTGATTTAATTGTTGGAAATGCATGTTTATTTGAAGCTTCATAATATGTCATCTTAGGACAATTATCTTCCAATTAATATTAATATATCGTAGTTTTGATCAGTAGTGATTTGAATAAAGCCAAACAACTCAAACTCATCCAAAGTAAAATTTAATTGAGGAATGTAGTTTTGGCTAGATGCAAAAGAGAATAATATTTTTGTTTCTTTTATGTAAAACAGAAAAATCTAGTAGATAGTGTTCACATCATAAACACTTTGTTTTTAAAAGCACATTGCAATCAAGTAAATATTTTCTTTTCTTTTTTTTTACCTCTGCTGTTTTTTTCTGCTGCTTTTTATTGTTGTGTGACTTTTAAATACAATGTTAATCATTAGAGAGCTTATCTAAACTTGCCATGTAGACTATTGTGAAATGAAGGATTGACCTTCCTGGAATCGTCATCAGATACGAGGCAGCTGAGCCTGCAGGTGGATTGGGGGAATGGCAAACTTCTCAGAAGGGACCATCTCTACTTTTCTGGACTGTAAAATGAGGAGCGGGGGAGAAGTAGATTCAGATTTGCAAAATTCTGTTAATGTAAACTTACAGTAAAGTTAAAGCTAGCATTTCTGGGTGTGCTTCTTGCTTGGACCATCTCACAAGGCTAACAACTACACAGAATTTTCCCATAAAATATGGCAGTCAGTAGATTTCAATCTCATCTTTCCTCTAGAATCACTGTTAGATGTTTCCAATGGATCCAACCCAATAATCACAACGCAAAGTAATTTAAATCAGAGTATGTTTATTTACATCATCTTATCTCTCGCAGGTGAACATCTGGAGTGCAAGCTGGACCCCTGGACAATACCTTATATACCTGGGAGGCGGAGTCAAGGTGAGGAGGGGTCAAGGTAAGGCTCTTATGGGTGGATGTGTTTAACCCTTGCTCTGCCATAGGGAGTTGATGTTGGCATTTGTATGTGACAAATCCCCCTCTAAATGCCTAATAGCTGGAGGTATGTACAGTATATGTTTTGTATGTGTACACCTAACTTCAAGGTAAGATAGGTATGCTGTTTGTTCTGTAGTGGTTTGGTTAGGATGTCTGCTATCTGCTCAGCGGTCTCGCAATGAACAGCCTTGATGAATCCTATACTTGACAGTAGTCTAACGTGTTTATGTTTAATGTCTATGTGTCTTGATCTTTGGCCTATAGCGTCCGCCATGGATATGTCTATTGCTACCTTGTTGTCCTCATGTATAGTTATGGGATAGGCCGGTTCAGTCCAGATGTTGGAAAGTAGGTCATCGAACCATGTTAGATTATTGGCTGCCTTGGATAAACAGATGTATTCCACTTCTGCTGTGGAGGTGGCTACTAGATTTTGCTTCCCTGTGTACCAGTGTACTGGGCAGTTATTGATGAAAAACACGTAGCTGGAGGTACTTTTTCTGCTTTTTGTGTCCCCAGCCCAGTCAGCGTCAGCATAACAAGTTAAGACAGGTTCGTTGGAGCTTACTGGTTCCAGACAAAGGCAAGCATCTATGCTGTATTTAAGGTATCTGAGTATCTGCTTCGCACCCTCCCAGTGGTATGTCGTTGGTTCACTGACGTGTCTGGATAGGAGATTGACTGCTAAGATGATATCTGGCCTGGTCCAGTTGGCTATATACAACAGAGATCCTATGACGGATGTGAACAGTGTATTGTCCTTGAATGGTTCACTCTTGTCGTACATGTGTTTCAGGAAATCAGCTTGCATGGGTATTTCACACGTTTTGGCCTCCTTCATGTTACACTTATGTAGGAGCTCCAATATCTTTTCCCTTTGTGAGATTCTAAAGGCATGTTGTGTCCTGCTTATTTGCACTCCTAGGTATTTGTTCACTTTACCTAATGTCTTAAGTGTGAAATGTTTTCCTAACCTTTCGGCGAACTCGTCGCATTTGCTTTTGTGTTGGCTGAAGTATAATATATCATCCACGTAAACAAGTACATACTCAATGGACGTACCTTCTTTCTTGAGGTCAGCAAAGGTGGCTGTGTAACCCATGTCTTTAAGAATTTTAGCTAGGCACTCATACCATCTCTTCCCAGATTGCTTCAAACCATACAAACTCTTGTTTAATAACCAGACATCTCCCTTTCTTATGTTTTTCCCAGGGGGTGCCTTTATGAAAATTTCTTTATCCAGTTTTGCGTGGAGATAGGCGGTCTGCACATCAAACTGGTATACTTCTAGGCCTAGTAGGTATGCTATTACTAGAGCAGTTTTGACGGTGGGTGAGTATGTGTCTGTGTAATCTTCAGGGTACTTCTGTGCAAATCCCTGTGCTACTAGCCTGGCCTTGTACAGAGTTTTGTTATCTTCTAATTCCTTGATCTTAAAAACCCACTTTGTCCCGATAGGTACCTTGTCAGTTGGTGCCTCAGCGGGAGTATATACATTCAATTCCCTCAGGCTTGCCATCTCTTCCTCCATGGCCTGTTCCCACCTGATCCTTTCCCCGGGTGGTAGTCTGAGTACCTCATCATATGAGTTGGGTGTGGTTTTGCTGGTGTATACTGATAGAGTGTAATCTTCGAGTCTTTTGTGGGTTTTGTTTCTATTGGATCGAATGGGTCTGCTGGGCTGTGTCTCTATGTCATGCATGTATCTTGTCTCCTTTTTTGTGAGTGTATCTATCTTTATGATGGGGTGGTCCTCCTTCCACTCTTTGGTAGTCACCCCCTGGTGTTTAGATCTGTGTTTCTCTTGTGCTTTGGTGTCTAATGTGTCTCTATTGTCCTCATCCTTAGTACTGTATGTGCCTTCCTGCCTGTGGAATACCTCATTGAGATGTATTTTGGACCAGTTGGTGTTTTCATGGAATACCGCTGTTCTGGATATGATGAATTTGTTATTCTTATTGATGAATCGGTACCCCTTTGTCCCAGTTTCGTACCCCATGAACTTCAGCCTTTTTGAAACCTTGCGCCTCAGCTGTTTGGGCACATGCACATCTGCTGTGACTCCAAATATATGTAGGTGGGCTAATTGAGGCTTTCTGTTATACATTATCTCATAAGGGGTCTTACCTACTACACTGGACCATAGCCTGTTCAGGGTATAGTTGGAATATGTAAATGCCTCAGCCCAGAAGGATTATCCTAACCCTGCATCTTCTAACGCGCACCTGGTCATTGTTTGTAACACTCTGTTTTTCCTCTCTGACACTACGTTCTGGAATGCTGAAAACTGACTAGACGTAAAATGGAGTATCCCATGTTCCTTTAGCCAATTTGAGAATTCCCTGGATAGGAATTCAGACCCTCTGTCTGTCATAATTTGTCTTATCTTTGTGTTGTGCTGTGTTTCTACTCTTTTGTGAAACTCCTTGAACCTCTGGAATGCCTCACTTTTGTGTCTGAGTGTATACACAAATCCATAGTGACTGAAGTCATCCACTACGGTCAGGAAATATCTCTTCTTGTACCTTATAGATGGCTTCATGGGGCCCACTAAATCCATGTGTACTAAATGAAAGACTGATTGTGTGGTGCGTGTGGCCTTTTTTGGTTTTGGTTTGGTCTTGAGCTTGGAACTTTTACATACAGAGCACTCAAGATAATTTTTATAGTTCTTTAATTGCAAGCCATTGGAACAATCGATTATTTTCTGAATGACTGGAAAGCTAGCGTGGCCCAACTTCCAGTGGAGTAAGTGGGCACACTCATCATGTATGGGCTTACCAATGTTTAATTTCCCTTTCTGTGTTGCCTTGTGAGTATGTTTGTCTTTTGTGGTGTTGTCTATCTTATCCCCCTCTATTTCCTCAGTAACTTCCTCTTTGCTTTTGTTGTCATTTGGATGTGCATTTATGCTAGCTTGGCAGTCCCTTTCAGGTTGGAGATAAGTTAGTCTCCCATCAATAATGATCCTGCCAATGTCCTTACCATCCCTGGTCATATAAGCCTCCCCTCCATCAAATGTGGTTTTGATACCCATATCCTTACTCAGTTTGAGCGTGGCTAAGATGTTATGTGGTATCTCGGGAATAAGTAATACCCCCTCTAATCTGCCTATCCCACTTATGAAGGTGTTCCCTTTTCCTGTCACTTGTACCCTGTCTTGGTTTGCTAACTTGATGTGGTAATTTTCTTCCTTGAAAGATGTGAGTAGCTTTCTGGTTTTTTTTTATTGAAAAGTTTTACAAAAAAAATTTCCAAACATTTTCTTCCCCCTGCCCCCAATCCCCCCACCATCCTCACATTTTTGATAAACAAATTTACATCATTTTTACTTTTCACTTTTATCTGTTTTTTTAGTTTTTTTTGGTTTTTTCGGGGCTGCTCTTCTACCCTTTCTTTTATCCCAACCTTCCTTCCACTACTCCCCCTCCCTTCCTTTCTTCCTCCCTGCTTGCCTCCTCCCTTTCCTACTTCCCCTTCTCCACCCCCACTCCTCTCCTCTTTCCACCTTCTAGCCTTCTCCTCCACTCCTTTTCCCCTCCCTCTTCCTCCTCTCCTTTTCCTTTCCTACTCGCCATTCCACCCTCTATAATCCTTCCCCTCTCTCCAGTTGTTTCCCTTTTGAATACAATCTTAAGTGGTATTCAAGCAGCCCCGAATTCCCAATTATACATGCATTTATAAAACTTCTTTCCCCCAACCCATCCAACCCCCCCTCCCCCCCTAGACTTCCCAAAGCAGAAACAGGGTATTGCAATGATAAACATATGCTAAAATATGCTAACACACTGTAAAGTTCAAAATTTCCCATAGTTCCTTTAACTCCCCTTATTTAAGTTCATCAACCTCCCTAAAAATATTACAAACATTAAAGAAAAAAAGAAAAAAAAGAAGAACCCAACTAAATATCCTTCCCAAATTCTCCAACACATTTAAACATCTATAGTAACATCATCATAATTATTCATGCTACTTACTTATTAGAATTATAAAAGAAAAAACAAACCACAAAAAAAAACCCTAAACTCTTTTTTAAATCTAAAACCACAAAGGAATGGTGTGCTGGACTATATAAACAAGAAATGGTGAAATCAGGATTTTAACTTCAAGCTAAGGGAGAAGACTAAAAAGCTCAAGGGAACTTTCATGACACATCAATCTCAGCGCAAGTTTAAGAAACTTTTAGGAGGGGCAGAAGGAACTTTTTTGAAAGAATTAAGGCAAGAAAAGGATTGGAAAAGATTTAAGAAGAAGATGTAAAACTTTTATTAAATTGGCAGTTTTAAAGGTTATTTCAAGTATGGATGTCTTATATGTAAAAAGGATAACTTTCTTGTTCAATGATATGATGGTACTATATTGGTTAAAGTAAAGAAAGTCTTCTTTATTATTGTTTATTATTTGTTATTTTAAAGTAAGGATTTACATAAAAAGGATAACTTTCTAAATTTAAATTTGAACTGAAGGTTTTCAAGCTGAAAACGAAACCAAAACTAAAGCAGGTTGTTGGCTTTGCTGTTTGCTTGCAACGTTTGCTTGCAACATTGGAAACGCAGATTTCTTTTCTTTTTCCTCATCAAAAAAGGTAGGTGCAGACAATGGGAAATTTATGGCAAATGGCAAAAGAGGAGAGTTCAAGATTTTAAAACACAAAAGAAAAAAAAGCTCTATTTAACTAGAGAATTGTAATAATTGAGATACTATTAATTGTATATTGTGTTGAAAGCAGAAATGGTTAAGTTGTGATTTGGAAGAATATATGAGGGAAATTATTTGGTTTATTATTATTGGTAAATATAATTACCGGTAATTGATTTGTAAGAAATTGGATTGCATGGAAATAATTGGAATATTCATGTTCATATTGATTAATATACAAAAAAGATAGTTATATAGCTAATTGATTTATATTAAAATGTTGAATTTGTATTGAACAACTGTAATATTACATAATTAACCAATGTGAGGATGGATATAAAAATAGATGACAATGGGAAGGGGAATAATATAGAATAGAAGTGAAAAATTGAATTTGATTAAGATTAGAGATGAGGATGAAGGGTAATATTGGTTTTTTTAAAAAAATAGATGAGGAATAAATATGGCAAAAAGGAAATATAGAAATTGTAAATTTAAGTGAAATGACTAAACACTGTTTAAATTTGTGAACTGGCCAAAAACTCTGTTCAAAGAAAATACATTGTATGTTTGTATGTGTGTTTCTAATTATTGCTATTTATTCATATTTGTTCTCCTTTATTCTTTAAAGTTTAACAATTCATTCTTTATCTTAATATCTTTATATTTGTTTGGGGTTGGTTTTCTTCCCTTTCATCTTTTTTATTGTACAGCAATCTTTCTCCTCAAACCTACCACTTCTCTCTTTGAGAAAGGGGGGAGAAAGAGAATGAGAGAGAGAGTGGGGGAGAGAGAAAGAATGAGAAAGAGAGGGGGAGAGAGAAATGGTGATAAGATAGGGCAAAAATGTAAAATGTGAGGACAGTCGTAAGTTCGAGGACTGGTCACAAGTGCGAGGACCAGTCAAAAATTACTTTTTCAGCCCTCTGAGTAGTCCATATGCACAAAAGGACTACCCAGAGGGCTGAAAAAAGTGATTTCTGACAGGTCCTCGCACTTTTGACCAGTCTTTTTTTATTTTGAAATTTACCAGTAGCCACTGCATTTCCCACCCCCGGCTTATACTCGAGTCACTAAGTTTTCCCAGTTTTTTTGTGGTAAAATTGGGGGCCTCGGCTTATATTCGGGTCGGCTTATACTCGAGTATATACGGTATCTGTGGTTTGACCACCCTTAGACTAAGGATTGGGCAGTGCACATATATATACATGTTTAATCCTTTCATGCTCTACTTTTGAAATAGCATAGGTTATATCTCTTTTTGAGAACTATGCCAAAGCAGTGTTGCTGTGAAGTTTAATATGGTAAAGTAAGATGACTGCAGTAGTAAAATCCATAAGCATAATATTATGAAGAGGATATTGATTTTACCATTATATTTCATTCAAATCTTTCCTATATAAATTCTAAGTATCTCCTCCGACTACTTTCAATGAATTGTATAAGCGTATATTTAACCAAACTGGTGTACTGTATATTATATCTTTTCTGCTGCTTTTTCTTTTTGGTCATTAATATAAACTTATAAAGTCATGGGCATGGTGTCTCAAAATCTATGACAGAATAGAAACAGTTCAAAGGCAGCTTAATACATTTTTCTATCTGAAACCAAGAGTACAAAAATTAGGTTCTCCATATCTGTAAGATTGAAAAGCATAGCAGTTACTGATAGATACTGTACAAAGTTTTGATGCTGGAACAGCATGAGAAATGAGGATCCAAGGTAGCTGTCAAAGCCTCAGGCCTCAGCTATAGAACAGAACAATTACTTTCCCTGAGATGAAGAATTCTCAGACAAAGACACTTTCAGATAAATATTGGGTAAGCTCCTCTAAAATGATATAGGAGTGAATAATGTGTTTATATTTTTAAGCAAGTCCTCATTGTTCAATATTCTGGGAAACACCATTTTATGTCCTTTGGTAACATTGCACTTGAATGAGGCACAAAGCCAGGGTACCATATGATCTGTTGATGCCCACTGAATGTCCTCAGCTGTTCTGGATGAACAGGAGGCATCATTTTTGTTTGAATCGATGTCAAACAAAATTGTGGTTCAGCTGTGTAGTACAGAATGTCCCAACAATTTTGAAAGTACTCTATGGTTCTTCTGGAAATCAGTTTATTATTGGATGTGTTATATATTCCCTATTTATATATCTATATATATATGGTATATCTATATCTCTCTATCTCTCTATCTCTGTCTCTGTCTCTGTCTCTGTCTCTGTCTCTGTCTCTGTCTCTGTCTCTGTCTCTATCTATCTCTATCTCTATCTCTATCTCTATCTATCTCTATATCTATCTATGGGATAGATAGATAGATAGACAGACAGACAGACAGACAGACAGACAGACAGACAGATGGTAGATGGTAGATGGTAGATGATATCGATATCGATATCGATATATATTTCCCGTATCTCCCATATATTAAGATATACCAAAAGAGCCCCGTGGCTAGAATACTGGCCTAGGATGCAGGAGATCTATGGTCTATATAACCATAGAAGCTGACTATATAACTTAGTCCATTCACTGTTTCTCAGCCCAACCTTGTCAAAGTTGTTATTCCTAGGAATTACAGTGGAATTCTTGTAGGATATTCAAGCAGATCGTGTCATTTTAAAAATAGTTTCTAAATTATTTAAGGGTTTTTTTGGACGGGGTTATTTCTGGTGACTGCCTGGCATTATGAGTACTGGCTAAGCTTTAGGTTCTCACAACACCATAAAAGTTATATTTCTCTTTTTAAAATGCTTTCTAGTTTTTATTTGAAGCAATATTAACTATCAGGATGTGGCCATGATCTTCCAGTGGTTTTACAGTTAACAATATCTAAAACTACATCTTTAAACAATGACACATAAAATTAGAAGTGATTCCTATATGATGTCAAGTCCCTGTAGTTTTTGTTGCAAGATTTTGGAAATAATTTGCTATTGCTTCCTTATTAGGGCTGAGAAAGAGATTAACTAGTCCAAGCCACACAAACGACTTTGTGCAAAGGCCAGGACTAGAACTCATATTCTCCTGGTTTCTAGCCTGTTGCTTTAATCACTACATCAAACTGGCTCTTCTTTAAGTTTTAGCTTAGATAAAGTTTCTCTTGGAGTTGAGGTGAAGGCCTTCTCTGAAAGAAGTTCAAATCCTGTACAGCTTTTTCAAGATAAACCAAAGTTGGCTCAGTGCTGATATCCATAACAAGACATAACAAGACAGGAGACAGAGATGGCTCAGTTCATGGCTTTATTGAGATAACCATGAGATCTTCATGAGAAGGTGTGTTTTCTGATTCTGGTTTGTTGAAAGATGAATCTACAGGCATTCTGGAATTGCATTGAGAGGTTATGAAAAGTTATGCAAATCATGGTTAATTGGTTTATTTTGCTATTGGCAAGAGAAGCCAAGTGGAGTGAATAAAGGTAAGCCAACATTGTTCAAAAGCCTGTTACATGTGAATTATAGCTATTAGTTTAGGATTAAGCACTACAGAGTATAGTCATACTTATCTCTGAGTAAACATGCATACGATTGTACTTTCCATGAGCAATGTGCAACTGAGTACAAAGAAGCACTATTATGTTAAAGAAATGTCATAATAAACTTTCAGTAATGACTCTAATAAATTTTAAGAGAGTCTTAAAAAACTATTTGTTTTATTTTTATTTTTATTTATTTATTTTATATCAAATTTATATACCGCCCTTCTCCCGAGGGACTCAGGGCGGTGTACAGCCAAAATAAAAACAT
Organism: Ptyas mucosa; assembly: GCA_012654045.1. Lineage (NCBI taxonomy): Eukaryota > Metazoa > Chordata > Lepidosauria > Squamata > Colubridae > Ptyas > Ptyas mucosa. Next base: position 5,851,199 of record WNWU01000050.1, read on the forward strand.
CAAGTACAAACGTTAAAATACAATTAAAAGGATATATATCTATTTGGCCCCAATTAAAAGAATGACAAACTGATTAAAAAACGTTTAAAAAATTGTTAAACCAGCCCAGCTTGCTGGAAAAAGAAGGTTTTAAGGGCATGGCAGAAGGCACCTAGAATTCTCCTTATCTTTGGGGCAGCTGATTCCAGAGGGTAGGTGCCCCCACAGAGAAGGCCCTCCCCCTGGGGGTCACCAGCCTACATTGTTTGGCTGATGGCACCCCGAGGAGGCCCTCTCTGTGGGAGCACACAGGTCGATGGGAGGCCGTTGGTAGCAGCAGGTGGTCTCGAAGATAACTAGGTCCAATGCTATGAAGCGCTTTAAAGGTGATAACCAACACCTTGAAGCACACCCGGAAGACCACTGGGAGCCAGTGCAGCTCACTCAGGAGAGGTGTTGTGTGGGAGCACCATGCAGCTCCTGTAACTATCCGCGCAGCCGCATTCTGGACCAGTTGGAGCCTCTGGATGCCCTTCAAGGGGAGCCCCATATAGAGAGCGTTACAGTAGTCCAGTCGAGAAGTGACGAGGGCGTGAGTGACTGTGCACAGGGAATCCCGATCAAGAAAGGGCCGCAACTGGGGGATCAGGCGAACCTGACAAAAAGTCCCCTGGCTACAGCTGTCAGATGTTCCTCCAAGGACAGCTGCGTATCCAGGAGGACTCCCAGATTGCAAGCCCTCTCCACGGGGGCCAGAGACTCGCCCCCAATAGTCAGTGATGGAGTCAATTGACTATACCAGGATGCCAGGAACCACAGCCACTCAGTCTTGGAAGGGTTGAGCTTGAGCCTGTTTTTCCCCATCCAGATCTGCACAGCCTCCAGGCACTGGGACATCACTTCAAGGGCATCATTGGGGTGGCCTGGGGTGGAGATGTACAGCTGGGTGTCATCAGCGTACTGGTGGTACTTCACCCCAAAGCCACGGATAATCTCACCCAGCGGCTTCACATAAATGTTGAACAGAAGGGGGCGAGAGGACCGACCCCTGAGGCACTCCACATATGAGAGGCCTCGAGGTTGACCTCTGCCCCCCTGCCAACACAAACTGTGACCGGTCGGAGAGAAAGGAGGAGAACCACCGTAATATGGTGCCCTCCATCCCCAGCTCTTCCAACCGGTGCAGCATGATACCATGGTCGATGGTATCAAAAGCCGCTGAGAGGTCTAACAGGGCCAGAACAGAGGAACAACCCCTGTCCTGAGCCCTCCAGAGATCATCTACCAACATGACCAATGTCATTTCCGTGCTGTGCCCAGGCCTGAAACCCGACTGGAACGGATCTAGATAAGATGTTTCCTCCAGGAATTGTGGAAACTGTCACGTGACCACACTCTCAACAACCTTTGCCACAAAGCAAAGGTTGGAGACAGGATGATAGTTGGCTAATACTGCTGGGTCCAGGGAAGGCTTCTTGAGGAGAGGCCTTACCACCGCCTCTTTCAAGGCAGTGGGGAGTAACCCTCACTCAACAAAGCGTTGATAATTCCCTGGAGCCAGCCTCGTGTAACCTCCCAGGAAGCCAGTACTAACCAGGAGGGACACAGGTCCAGTAAACATGTGGCCACACTAAGTCTCCCAAAATCCTGTCCACGTCATCAGGGGTCACAGAGTCAAACTCTTCCCAGATAACGTTCTCAAGACTATTCCTCGTCACCCTGCCTGAATCTACCCAGTCAGAGTCCAAATCTTCCCGGATCTGAGCGATTTTGTCATACAGATATTGTCCAAAATCCTTGGTCCTGCCTTCTAGAGGATCCTCCTGCGCTCCCGGGTGGAGCAGGGAGTGGGTCACCCTAAACAGGGCGGCTGGATGATTCTCTGATGACGCAATAAGAGCAGAAAAGTAGTTAAACTTTGCCGCTTTTATTGCCACTAGGTAGGTCTTAATATGCGACCTTACCAGTGTTCGGTCAGATTCAGCGAGACTGGCCCTCCAACCGCTCTCCAGGCATCTTTTCTGGCGCTTCATCTCCTTCAGTTCCTCAGTAAACCAAGGAGCCATGAGGGATTGGCACCGGGTCAGAGGCCGCAAAGGCACGACTCGGTCCAAGGCCCCACAAGCCGCCCAATCCCAGGTAGCCACCAGGTCCTCGACCGAGTCGTGTGCCAGATCCTCAGGAAATGGCCCAAGTTCCATCTGGAACCTATCAGGATCCATCAGGCGCCTGGGGCGGACCCATCTTGTTGGCTCCGCCTCCCTGTGGCAGGGTGTAGCGGTTTGAAGGTCCAGGTGAAGGAGCGAGTGATCAGACCATGAAAAGGGTGCCATATCTATATCCCCTATAGTAAGACCACTCAACCACTGGCCAGAGACAAAAATCATGTCCAGCGTGTGTCCGCCCCCCCCATGAGTGGGGCCATGAACTAACTGGGTCAGGTCTATGGCCATCATGGAAGCCATGAACTCCTGAGCCATCTCAGACATTTCACCAATGGACGGCAAGTTGAAATCAACCATGACCATAAGCCTGGGTATATCAACTGCCACCGTGGCTATCACGTTGAGTAGCTCGGGCAGTGCCATTGCCACATGGCAGGGAGCCAGGTACATAAGCAACAAGCCCATCTGAACCCCATGACCCCATCTCACAAAGAGGGATTCACATCCGGCAATCTGTGGCACAGTGGTCTCCCTCGGACCAAGACCTTCTTTAATAACAACTGCCACCCCCACCCCTCCCCTGGGCCCTTGGCTGATGGAATGCTCTGAAGCCTGGTGGGCACATCTCAACCAAAGGGACCCCTCCCTCCGGGCCCAACCAGGTCTCCATTATATCCGCCAGGTCCGCTCCCCCCTCCTGTATAAGATCGTGGATGAGGGGGGCCTTATTTACCATGGACCTGGCATTGCACAACATCAGCCACAGGCCCAGGTCGTGAGTATCTGTGCCACCTAGTATCCAAGAGGAGCCTTGGGGACCAGGGCGCACAATTGTTCTCAGACAGCGAGTGCACACCCCTAACACATAATATGGCCCCCTGCTCCCACCATATCTGCCCCTCCCATCCACTGTGCTGATGGTACATCCCTCATTAGGATAGCACTCCATCCCCTCCCCAGTCCCTTGTCCTGCACCCTTCAAACCATTACCCCGTGCCGGGCTTGGGGTTTTGCTTATGATTTCACTGAAAAATTTTAATAAGGAGCAAAAATAAAAAATAAAAAATTGGCATTTGCCCTAAGTAACATTGTTAGACTATACTAAAAGATAGAAGCATTATGAGTATTGGCTAAGCTTTAGTCTCTCACAAAACCATAAAAGCTATATTTCTCTTTTTAAAATGCTTTCTAGTTTTTATTTGAAGCAATATTAGCTATCAGGATGTGGTCATGATTTTCCAGAGGTTTTACAGTTAACAGTATCTAAAACTACACCTTTAAATGATGACACATAAAGTTAGAAGTGATTCCTATGTGATGTTGCACAAAGCGAGCAAGGTTGTTGCTTTTATGAGGTTGGACGGCTTTTGCTGTAAAATACAGTTTTTGTACTGCTGTATGAAATATATTTATTTTCCAAACAGTACACTCTTAAAGAGATTTGAAACATCAATCTTGTATCTGATGGCTGAACAGGGGATATTAAATGTTTTGTGTAAAAGCTGAAAATAAGAATTTTCACAAAATTCCTGAATTCAGGAAACACAAAAATAAATATTCATATTTGTTGGGAGATCAACAAAAAGAACTAATTAGAAAACTATTCATATTTTGTCCATGCTTTTTTATTTTAGATTACTTTTTATCGAAAGTTTATTTTTAAATGAGTGTGTGTTTGTGTGTACATACACATATATGTATATATTATGTTCAGTGTTTTTTTTAATAACAAGCAATAGTTTCTAATCTGTTATTTCTACCAAAGGGATGAAACACTAATAATGGAATTTTACCTCATTTACCCTTATGATTGTGACAACTTCATCTTGATTATATTCTTCAGTAGAAAATAATCATTTAGTTTGAACTTGCCACCAAACATTTATGCTTCAGTGTATTGGCAACATATTTTAATACAGGTTTGATTAGCAAAACCATAACCTGTTACTGAGAAAAAAATGCCGGTTTCTTTTTGAGAAGTTCTCAGTTTGTTAACATAACCCAATGAAATAGATTCCTCACAGAAAACAAAGAATGGCTCTTTCCCTTTACCCAGGGGTTTGTAACCTTAAACACTCAAAGAATCATTTGGACACGTTTCCCACAGAAAAAAAAAAAACACCGGGAGCCACAAAACCTGGGTGGGCGTGGCCAACTCCACGTCACTCACTCCCATCCAGTCACATACCCCCCCCAGCCACGCCTACCCAGACAGTCATTAGAGTAGTGAACCGGTTGTTAAAAAACACCGGGAACCACAAAACCCTTCCCCCCCTCTCTCTCCTCTCTGTATCTCTCCCTTTCTCTGTTTCGCTCCCCCTCTCCTTCTCGAACTCCCCCCTCTCTCTTTCTTTATCTATGTCTTTCTCTCCCGCTCTCCATCTCTCCATCCCCTCTCTCTGCATCTCTTTGATTTCCAAGGCCAGACGAGGAGTGACTGGGAGGGGAGGGCGAGGGGTGGAGCCAGCCAGTGATGGGACAGGGAGCCATAGCAGAGGGCCCAAAGAGCCACATGCGGCTCTGGAGCTGCGGGTTGCTGACACCCACTTTAACCTAATGAAAGATTAAAATGATATATTCAAAAACATGTACAATGCATCATTGCAAGAGTGGATTAGGATTTTATGTTATATATCTAAGCAGGCATTGACTTAATCTAGTGGTTTGTCTTTCACTCCCCCAAAAACTTCTTAAACTGTACAAGGTTATCCTGGCCTACTTGACTGACTCTGTCATAAATCCACAAAACTGTCCTGGCTTGTTTGATGCCTCATAAATCCATAGTGTTCTCTTGCTAGGGAGCACAGATGAAAGCATAAGCCAATTTAGTCCAAGTTCATACACAGAAATTTCCTGCTGGACATCAGAAGTACAAAAAGGGCAAGACGTATAGATGACTTAGAAAATACTAAGCAGAGATCATAGAGCCCAGATAACAGTCACAACTAAGTTGTTGAGATTTGGGTTAATGTCAGGGTTCCAAGTAACACTCCCAACGAAATAAAACTCCGAGGCTTGACTTTCCTCAAAGTTTTATTTTATTAAAGATGTCATTTTGGCACATCTGGGAAAAGCTGAATCTAAAAGTTTCCCCACCCAAAGGAAAGTTCAAGTCCCTGCCCAACACCCACATGTCTACCACATGATTCAATCCAAGCACCATCCCAACTGGAGATGCCTACCAGTTCCAGCGGCCTAAGTGCAGGGCAAGATGTCCTTGACTTTCTGAGAAAGGAATGTTATTATGGCTATATATCACCCCTGCTCCATACAATCTCCCCTCCCAGTTTCCCACAGTAGTAAATGTGGCAGGCCTGAAGATCCAACGAAAAAGATGATTTCCAGGCCTGACGTAAGTTTGAAGCATCAAGTAGGAGGTTATCTCACCTCTAGCAATAGAGTGTCCCCAGATAGAATCTTAAATCTCATAGATTGTCTCAGAATCTACCTAAGTATAGTGGAGGCTAGTTTATGCTAATTACAATGAATCTGTAAAGCCTCTGCAACTTTAGATCCTTTTCTTTGCTGCTTTCTGGAACTTTATTCTGCCAGTCTCTGTTGTTACATAGGAATTGAATAACTGTGTTCTAAATGCAAAACGCAAGTCTCTCTGGGTAAAATCTAAGTTGGCTTGGTCAGATTCTGACTCCACAAATGCATGGGTTTAGCTCATTTGATTCTGAGGTAACTGATTGAATTTGTCCTTACCCTTCATCTGAGAAAAGTTTCACTAAATGGGCCTGGATTGAGATGCCTACAGTTCTTGACTTTTCTTTAACATAGTTTACTGTATGCTCACAGTATGCAAACTGTCTACGGTGATAGAATTTGTTATTTCACCACTTCCTTGATTGACTAGGTAATTATACAGTTCAAGGAAGGGCTGCAGAGAAGAATGAATGAAGCACTTTTGCTGAAGAAAAAAATGAATGAGGCTTAGAATGTTACATTCACGAACTTACTGTAAATAGGTCAACATTTTTTCCTCCCATTATTCATTCAGTGGAAATTAGTTCTGATTAGATAAAATAAATTATAATTGAACCGGTACATTTATTCTAGTTGGTCAATAAATGAATAAGGTCACTTATGATATTAAAGGCTAGCAAATAAATCAGATTGATGTATGTATGAATATATGAAATCTACCTTGCCTTGACATGATGAACTGGAATAAAATAACTTTTCCTGTAAATGTTTGTATAGTTAATAATATAATATACATAATAATATAAAATCCCTTCCTTCCTTCCTTCCTTCCTTCCTTCCTTCCTTCCTTCCTTCCTTCCTTCCTGATTTTACTCTTCTAGCTCTTTCCACATTTACAGAAAATTGTGGTTCAGCATGTTGAGAATCCAACCATAGTTTTAGTATGTTGTGTAAGTCAAGACATCACAAAAATAATATTCTTTGGGGCAAAGCATAAAATCTCTCTGAAGACAAGCAAAGCAATGCAAACACTAGCTTTTGTGACAGAAGCAAAGGTATTGTTTCAAATAGATGCTTTGCTCAATTCTTAGTCAACAAAAACACCTCACAAATTACACAGCCTTAGTGCTTATGTGAGCTAATATTGTAGTGCAAAAAAAAATTACCTGCAGTCTATAATCAACTGTAAATAAGATAGTTCTGCATTTATTAATTACATATCTTAAGCCAGCAAACAATGTACAAAATCTGGGCCATGGGGAAGGATATTGCTGAATAAGTAGATCAAGGGTCACATGGAATTTCTTTTTCCAGTCCATTTCCAATTAATTCTATTTTAAAAAAATGTCTCGAAAATATTAGAAGAGTCTAATGGGAGGGAACCTTATTTGGGGAGAGGGATGTACAAAACAGTCAAGAGGGAATTTCTTTCTTTCCATATAATTAATACACCTGTTAAACAAAACATTGTAATGTTAAATTTAAAATTAAAATTAAACTAAAACATTTCAGGGGCACCGAGCAAACTAAGCAAACTGTTAAGTAGTTTAGACCATATTTGCATTGCATTGCTTTGCAGAAAGTGAGACCTTTGTCTTTAATGTTTGTGCAAAAATTATTCACTGGCAAGAGAATCTAAACATAACTGAATTTAATTCTTAGCATAGTATCAGGTCATTCCTCTACCCTACAGTTATTGAATCAGCTACCGAGTCGTTTTCCTCATTGGGGAAATGCATGGAATCTTTTTGACTGAATAATCTTTATTTCAGGGGGGAAAGGTGAAATGTCATCCAGTTTTTATTCACTCATCAAGAGTTGTTGAAAGAAATTGAAAATGATACAGTTAGTATCAAAATGCCATTCTGACTGCCTGTCTGTCTGTCTCTATTAAATGCATTTGACTGCCCATCGCAAGTACATGACCCTAAGTAGCTAATAATTATGCGTGGTCCTGTGATAGGAATATCAAAGGATCATCCTCACAACAACAACACAATCAATGTAAAAATCCTTTCAAGGAAAGTTCCATCTTGCACTGCACATCCTGACTGATAGTAGCATTGCATCTCATGCAGAGACCGATAATTTTTTCAACCCTCCTGCACTTCTCAATTCTTTTCACCAAAACACGTGAGAAAAAGGGCATCCGGGGGGAGGTGTATTAGAAAAGTCATGCTGGCAGCTACAACCTCATCTTCAAAGCTCCAGCCCTATTTATAATAGGAGTAGGAAAGTATAGGGCTGGACTCAAGAGATGTGCAATACCAGTTTTTGAAAAGGCAGCTTTATCTACTAATCAAAAAATGTGCTGTGCCATAGATTTTACAACACTTTGTTATGTCAGAGAAACATCTTTTTAAATCTAGAGTTAGAAATTGGGTTGGCATTTGATGAATAAGTGATAGAGGTTTAATTTTCCCATATTGTTGGGTTTTGGAGAGGCTGTTAGAATAGATAGATGATAGATAGATACAGAGAGAGAGAGAGAGAGAGAGAGGGAGAGAGAGATCGGGAGGCAGGCAGGCAGGCATAAGCATAGGCATAGGCATAGGCATAGGCATAGGCATAGGCATAGGCATAGGCACAGGTAGTCCTTGAATTACGAATGGAATGGAGCCTGCCCATTCCATTCGTAACCCGAGGATTCATGGGAGTGAATCTCGTACCTTGAAAGGGATCACTCCCTCCTTTCGCCAACCCATTCACTAATCAAATGCAAGGCTCGTTAAATGCACATGAAGTATTTCAGGGTGGGGGGGGGCTAGTGATGGAACACGCCACCTGCTTAAGACCACCCAAGGCCTCCCCAACCCATTGTAATACCTCATGAGCCCCACAATTGCTTTCCCCCCCAACCAACCTGCCATGCCGGGTCACTTACCGTGTGATGATCTAGCAAGCTCTCTCCTCTCCAGCCTCTCAGCCACGTGCACCCCTCTGCAGCTCCATTTAGGTCTGTGCAGGCCTTGCCCAGCACTTTGCAGGCCGAAATGGAGTTCTGAAGGGGCAGATCCGCCCCTTGGATGCTCCATTTGGGTTTCTAAAGGCTTCCCCTGGCACATAGCAGGCCAAAATGGAACTTCAGAGGGGTCAGGATTGAACTCCAGGCAGTGGGCAGAGTAAGTTGCAGTATTATAGTCTAACTATGGTGGTCCACATTTTACAAGCAGCACCTGACACCATCACCTGCATCTCCTACCACTTTAATATTGATGACAAATGCCTATGTGGAAGACCACAGCAAAGATGACAGGACATAATTACACGAACATGAAGATCAGCAAATTGGGCCCTCAGTTGGGTGAAATGGTGTTCAATGATCCAAAAAGCAGATTCTACAACTGTGGGAAAACAGGAAACATATGAAACCTTTGAACATTTATGCAAGAAAATCCATAGGTAGATATATTATTTTTATGAGTACTAATAAGGCTCTTGATTTCCCTTAAGCACTTGAAACCGAATATTCATTCACTGACTCATAAACCAATCATAAACCAAAGAGATTGGGAGTAAAGTTAAATACCTGGTAAATTGCTAGCCTCTTAGTGGAGATAATTACAAAGGTTTAATGTTATCTTTTCAATGAAGAATGCTCGGAATAAAATATATATAATTCTGACTTAATAAATCAATAATCTTTTTTAATTTTTTACACTTGATTGTGTAATACTGAGTCCAATATAGATGAGGTTTAAATTAATCACTTTAATACAAAATTTAGCTAAAGTCACACAGTTTTTTCTCTTTCTCTAAAATTCCATTAAATCTATAGAAACAGGAAAACTTCTGGTTTGGAATGCTTACCACGCTGAGTGGTATCATAATAAGCTCTTTGTCCCAGTCCTCTTGGAGATCTATAATGATACCATTTGAAATAATTTTCTTCCCATTTCCTTCAGGGAGGCTAATATAACTCTGATTTTGAAGGCTCATAAAGATCGTGAGTGAGCAAGCTGCTGGCTGATTTCCTTGTTAAATGTTGACACAAAATTATTGACAGACTTTCTGCCATGTAGATTAGAGATGATATTACCTTTGATTTTCTATCCAGCCCTGTCCAGTTTTCTAAAAGGTCACCATATGTCTCATAATATTAAATTACTCATTAAAATTCTAGAGTCAGTTAGGCATAGTGGTTAAGGCTTTAGACTAGAAATCAGGAAACCATGAATTCTTGTCCTGTTTTAGCATGAAACCAGCTGAGTAACTTTGCTCCCCTCTCTCCCCCCACCACCCTAGGAAAGAGGCAAAGGTAAACCATTTCCAAAAGACTTGCTAACTACAGAAACTAGTTTTTTTTATTTACCATACTTTTTGTAGTATAAGACGCACTTCCACCCCAAAAAAAGTGCGTGGAAATGTCTGTGCATCTTATACAGCGAATGTTGCCAAAGCCCCACCCACCCGCCAGCCCCCACCCTTTGGCCTCTGCCTCCCAGCTATTTACCTCCTTGCAGCAAACAGCATGGTCAGCTTCAGCACAGTCTGATTTAGCATGAGCAGCTGATTGGTGGTTGAATCTGCCTCCCAGAATACTGCCTATCAGCTGTTCCAAGCTGTGGGGATTGCCACCACCTGTCACCACCATCACCGCCCATCATCAATGCTGCCTATCATTGCTTCTGTGTGCCCCATTTTTGGCCTCTGTACATCCTGTTTTTGTCCTCTACGCAACCCATTTTCAGTCTCCGCGCATCCCATTTTCGGCCCATTCCAGGTGGCGGGAATCCCCACCACAACCTTTCCCTGCTGCCTGGCTAAAAATGGGATGCACAAAGGCAGAAAATGGGGCATGTGGAGGCGGAGATAGGTGACAGCAGCAATGGGCAGTGACAGCGGCGATGGGTGATGGCGATCCCCGCAGCCTGGAACAACTGATAGGCAGTATTCCGGGGGGCAGATCCAACTGCCAATCAGCTGCTTGTGCTAAATCAGGCTGTACTGAAGCTGACCATGCTGTTTGCTGTTTGCTGCAAGAAGGCGAATTGTTTAGAGGCAGAGGCAGAGGCAGATTTTTTTTTTCTTGTTTTCCTCTCCAAAAGCTAGGTGTGTCTTATACTTCGGAGCATCTTATAGTCTGAAAAATATGGTATTTTTAATTTGAAGTTAGAACTACTGAATTACCTTATTAGATAAAGAGGAGCTACCTTAGGCATGAAAGAACTGGAATTGGAAAAAAGGTTTCTTGAGTATGATATATTATACATTTATAAATTTATTGTCATTGTTGGATAATTGTCAGCTAACTGGAGTATTATTTACTATTTTTTAAATTCATTTACTTGAATTTGATCGCCTTCCATCTAGGAGTTCAAGGCAGCACATGTAATGTTTCCTCTTCCTCTTTTTTTTTCCAAATTTTTTTTCTCATTTTTTCCCCCAAAATTCCAATTTTTTCCCCATCCTATCAGGTAGGCAAGGTTGAGTCACAGTGACTGATCCAAAGCTGGGGTGGATTGAACCCTGGATCTCCCCACTTTCTGGTCTATTATTTTAATTACTACCATCACTATCATGACTCTCTATAGGCTCTAACATCTGTATGGACCATTTATACAGTATAATTGGGATATTAACTATAATTGTAATTTTTTAAAAAATTTCCATCAAAAGTTGTTGCATGGCCACTTTGTTCATTTGTGTGTGTGTGTGTGTATGTGTGTGTGTGTGTGTGTGCATCCATCCATTCATCCAAGCCAGAAGTTGCCATGCAACAACTACTGATGGAAGTATAGTCACAGATCAAAATGTGTATCATTATACATTTATGTATTTATATACATATATAGTCAGACATGTCTATATATGCCTGGAGTAGAGTGGAGAGCAGAACAAAGGCCTTTCTGTACACACCAAAAAATGGTTTGATGGTCAACTTGTTGGAAAGCTAAGAACACAGATGAAGATAAACTTATCCAAATTGCCCCATTTTGATTTAATATTTGTAAATCTGTTAACAAAAACTGATAGGATTTAGCTATATAAATGCACTTTTTGTCTATATAATAAAGACATGAAACTGAATATATAAATATGAACAATTATATATTTATAAATAATGTTTTCAGAAAAGAACATTTTTTTTCAATATCTGAGAGATAGCATGAACCCACATTTAAAGTCTTGGACTAATGTTTATGTGTTAACTTTCAGTCCAGGAGCTGTTTCTGTCAATGTAATAGAAAAACTGATCAATATTATTTCATATAGCCTGGGATTAATTATTTATTTAAAAATTAGGCTGAAGAATTTTCTACATGTAAGATGGTTGTGTGCTTTTCCTTTCCTTTCCTTTCCTTTCCTTTCCTTTCCTTTCCTTTCCTTTCCTTTCCTTTCCTTTCCTTTCCTTTCCTTTCCTT
>WNWU01000050.1:5869986-5881428 GCA_012654045.1 Ptyas mucosa
CACATACACACACACACACACACACACACACACTAGCTGTACCCAGCCACGTGTTGCTGTGGCCCAGTTTTGTGGGTATACAATATTTTTTGACCGAGTGCCAATAATTTCCCTCTGTAACTCAGGTCACGCCTACTTTGGCTTTGTCCCATTTTGCTGCAGATATAAGAGCTGGTTTCCCGGCTTGCGGTATAACCGCCTTCATCTTCGCAGCTCTCCGCACCACAGGCGACATCGGGGTCCCTGCCAAAGGTACGGCATACTCCGTTAGTCCCTGCCAAAGGTACGGCATACTCCGTTAGTCAGGAGGATGCCTCACGGCAGTTGATATTTCCCAGCATTTTGCTTGTGGGTTTGGCGGTGGCGGCGCTGAGGGGAAAAGACCCGGCTCACGCCTGCCATTGTGGTGTCCAAAAACATAGTATAGCTTGTGTTGCTTTTACGTCCAACAGATGGTGCTGTTTTTTAAAAAAGCATGTTTTTACCTGTCACAGGTGTGACATCTATATAATATAGGTATATAAAAACACGTGTGTATTCGAATGCAATGTGTCAAAATTTCAAAGCAATCGGTGAAGAACTTTCGGAGATTTATGATTTTGAAAAAAAGAACATTTACATTTTTATTTATACATATATTATATATATATAAATAAATAAAACAAGGCACTAATTTGCTAAATGAGATCAATCATCATGTATGTGTTAAATATATTTGGATTTCAGTCTTTCTCAGATGATTCCCATATGAAGGCTTATAAAGCTATACTTTAAACAAGCACAAAGGAAATGTTCAGGCAGATCTTATATTATGGCCATGTTTACTTCTTGCTTTTTAACATTAATACTTTATGGAAGGCTAGTCTTTTCCTTCAAAGAATGAATGGCTGGCTTGGACTCTGTTGTGAAGCATATCTTCTCATTTCTTTGTATTCCTTCTCCTTCATTATATCCACGTGGGAAAGTCTATGAAAAAGCAAGCATAGTGTGAAAGATACACAGATGTAGATGAGATAGATATAGAGACAGATACACAGATATACATTTGTGTATTTGGGTGTATGTGTGTGTACTTGATCAAGTATTGTATGGCATTAATTGTATGCTATGCCAAAAAGGGGGCTGATCTAAGAGACCCTTGAAAATATTTCAAGAAGCCCAGTATGCTTAAAAAAAGAAGTCTATGATGTGAGATGTGCATTATTGCATTATATGAACAATAGGCATACAAAAATAATCCCCCTTTTTGTTACCGTTCAGGATTATTGAATCAGCTGGAGAAAATTTTATATTTTAAATCTTTCAGCAATTAAAATTTCCATTCAGTTCTCTAGAGTCTTTTTTTAAAAAAAAATCTTTTTGAAAGGGTCTGTATCTGACATCAAAATGTTCAGCTCACCTGATTTAAAATCTCTTTTTAATATATCTGTGTAAATGTAATGCAAAGGGCAGTTAAACAGCTCTTCATGCTGTTATTCGAGAACGTTGGTGATCCACTCATTATTACTTTGAATAGACCTCACTGGGTGAATAGGATTGATTCTCTAATTTGAAACAGAACCAAAGACTTCTTGATATTAATAGAATTTTTTCCCATTATAAATATGATTAAAACATAATGTATTAAATCAGTCTACATATGATATAATAATTGGAGGGTCCCACACCTTGGAAAAACCTAGCTATCCTATTTCTCTCCTTTGAAGACTGTACAGCTGTGCTGCTCTCAGCACATTGATCGAATTGCTTTGAATGTCTATATGTATTTCCTAATCATAGACTATTTTTTCTGTTCTTTCTCATATGTCCAACCATTTAAAAAAAATAATAAGGGGGGCATTCCTTCAAAGATGAAGGGAAATGGCAAAACCTATATGTTTTGTGTGTGTGTGTGTGTGTGTGTGTTTGTGGGTTTTGTTTTTTGAGTTTTTTTTTGTTTTTGTTTTTGTTTTGTGGAAAGATGAATTTACCACTTGGAATAAGGAGGCATTTCCCCCCTCCTGGGATCCAGAGCTTTAATGTTAGCTGTAAAGGGGGTGGGGGGTTTAAAGTGGTTAAATCCCATTTTCTTACCTAGATAGTTTGTTCTATATAAAAAAAAGAACTGCAAATATGTGCATAGGTGTGTCAAGAAAGGCGTTAAGATGGGAAGACTAAAGAGATTCAGGAAAGAGAAGTTTCCAACTCTGAGGTAAGCACCTCAGCACTAGTTTTCAGACAAGAGGAAACCTAAGCAAGCCTACAAATGAAGTCAAGCCCCTGTGTGTACCTACTCAGGTACCAGAGCTCTACAAACCAGCTCCAGAAACAAAGGTCTGTGGGTACTGGGGGGAAGGGGAAGGAAAAAAAAAACATTTTCAGATCTGTGTAAAGGAGTGAAAATGGGTTTTCACATGGAAATGGTTGAGGTTGGCTACACAAAATAGTTAAGAAATTTAGTGTTACAAACGTGTATGAAGTTTCTCAGTCATCCAGGTCGCAGTTGTCCCAAAAGTTTTTTTTAAAGACTTTTTTTTTCTTTGAAGACGTTTCGCTGAGGAAGCTGAAGAAGCTTCTTGAATGAGAAGCAAAACGTCTTCAAGAAAAAAAACAAAGCCCAGTTACCTTTTGAAAAAGCACTTTTGGGATTAGTGCTACAAACCTAGAAATAGAACACGGTGCTAGAAATCGATAGATTAACTAAGAATAGAAATAGTTGTAAATTTATAAAGAAATTATCTTGCATTTTTTCTTCATTTGATTAAAATGAAGCAATCTAAGTTGATAGAAGAGTATTTGTTCATTAAAAGAAAAATTAGCAATAGCACTTAGACTTATATACCACTTCACAGTGCTTTACAGCCCTCTCTAAGTAGTTTACAGAGTCAGTATATTGCCCCCAACAATCTGGGTCCTCATTTTACCGACCTCGGAAGGATGAAAGGCTGAGTCCACCCTGAGCTGGTGAGGCTTGGACTGCCGAACTGCTGGCAGTCGGCAGAATTAGACTGCAATACTGCATCCTAACCACTGCACCACCATGGCTCTTGACCTTAGTAACCTTAGAGAATTCTCCTGGATGGCATGGGAGGCAATAATCATGTGAAGGAATATTATTTATAGCATGCTTTTCAACAACATGCTCAAATGTATGTCACCAACAAATAAGCATTTGACAAGTAGATAAGATTCTTTTTTGTTTTGAATAGCAGGGGCCTAAAGACCAATATTAAAACTTAAAATTGGGATATTGTTCTTAGAAAGAGTTAGTGAAGATTTAATTTAATTTTAATTTAATTTCAAAGTTATATACTGCCTTTCTCCCTGAGGACTCAGGGCGGTGTACAGCCAGAGTTAAAAACATAAAATACAAACATTAAAAACAATTAAATATATATATAAGTTTGGCCCCATAATTTAAAAGGTGACAAACCAATTAAAACATTTAAAAATATTTTTTAAGCCAGCCTGGCTTGCTGGAAAAGATAGGTTTTAAGGGCATGGTGGAAGGCACTAAGGTCTTGGATTCTCCTTATCTCTGGGGCAGCTGATTCCAGAGGATAGGTGCCCCCACAGAGAAGGCTCTCCCCCTGGGGGTCACCAGCCTACATTGTTTGGCTGATGGCACCCTGAGGAGGCCCTCTCTGTGGGAGCGCACGGGTCGATGGGAGGTCATCGGTAGCAGCAGGCGGTCTCGAAGATAACTAGGCCCTATGCCATGGAGCGCTTTAAAGGTGATAACCAAAACCTTGAAGTGCACCCAGAAGACCACTGGAAGCCAGTGCAGCTCGCGCATCCCCTTTGGTCATCTTCCCAATTCCCCTTAAAAAGTTATTACAAACCCCCCTCCCAGGACCCCTTAAAATCTTGTTAAAAAACTTCCCCAAGAAACCCCACAGGCCCTTCCTTGCGCTATGCCAAGATACATAGAATTATGAGAGAACTGGGTAAAGTCCAGGAGAGTATGAATTAGAAGTATTTATTACAGATCTAGATCCAAAGGGAAAGTATTGTAGAGGAATACTTGTCAATAAATGCAAAACATTCACTACATCTATTGCTTCTGTAATTACAATAGCCAAAATAGGGTGCTATTTATCAGAATCCAAAATTCCTGAAAGTTTACAGAGTGTCACTGAGTAACCTTGAACACCAATGAGTCAGGGACAGAAAGAAGAGAACATTGGAATAAAAATTAAGAATTTGGTTTATCTTTGTTGAGATGATGCACATTCACCCATATTTAGATGTCATATAGACAAGCAAAGATGGTCTTCCATTTATTTAGCTATGACATGGCCAAACATTATGCATAAGAGTCTAGCCTTTCATTATACAATAATCTCCACCAAAGTCTAAAGCCTGTTTGCTTTCCCAAATTTCAGTAAATTCCAAGAGAAGCTATTACGAATAAATTCCTGCCGTTGAACTTTTTCAATAGAGATGTTATTGTCATCTGGGAAATAAAAGTTCTGCCCTTCAGAGCTTGCTGAGAACCTGTTTGGTTGAAGCTATTTGGAGTAATTGTGTACCCAGTTGCTCTCTGTGAAATTGAGTAGAAAATTTTGAAAGGCCATTTGTGTTCTGTCCCTGGGGAAAATATATATATTCTGCAATGAAGGCTTTACTTCATATATCCACACATCTGTTTTGAAACTATTGAAGTTCAGTGTTTGAACTTTCAAATTGAGATAATGGGATGAATGTATAATGCATCACTGCATTTTCTTGTGAAGATGATGGGATTTGACCATATTTGACATATTTTATCATATTTTAGTTTAATGCTGACTAGAAACCCCCTCAAGACTTTGTGTGAAACAACAAAAAATGAATTTAGGATATATGGTTTTGATAATTAGAAAAAAAATATAGATTATTTTAAAAATGAAAGCCAGGTACTCATAGAATAAGATGTTAATTTACATCTATACTTATAACTGTTGTAAAATAAATAGAAAACTGTTAGTTTATATTTTATTTCCTTTTTTCTGAACTTTTGTCTTCTTTCTTTTCTTTTTCCTTTACTTTCTTCTAAATATCAGGTTCTCTTGTTTTTATCTCTCTTTTTATATTTATAGTCTTTTTATTTTTGAATAAAGTTAATATGTACTACTAGCTGGCCACATAACAAACACATAAACCAGCTACAAGTACCATAGTATCCAGAATCAATCGGAAATAGGAAGCAAGGAAGACAGGAATATCAAGTACCACCAAAGAATGAGATAGATTCTGGAGAGCCAGCTTAATGTGAAGAACAAGATCCATATCATTAACACGTATGTCCTGCCAGTCATCAGATAGTAGCTGGCCAAAGGAAGACATGTAAGCTGCCAGTTTGAAGACCTGGAAGCTCTTCACAATGTAAGGAGGTTTCCACCACAAGTCCAACACTCAGAGATGGACTTGGAAATAGGGCAGTCATAGTCTAGTGAAGGTCAAGACCATTGTCCTGGACAAAACCCAGATCATCCAGAAATACATTAGTAAGATGGCAACCAAAACATGTGTCACTGAGAGAATGCCTGAGGCAGTAGAAGACATGGGAGGAAGATCAAGCAGAAGAAGTGCCATTGCAATACAAGCCCCTGTATGGGATGTGCCATCAATGGATAGCTGAGGTGGCAGGCAATAGGAAATCCTATTAGTGGCTGGAAAGGGCTGGGCCACTGATCATAGCACACAAGAATATGCATTAAACACCAGATCCATAGAAGCAGTGATCTACCATATTAAACAGATCTGAAGTATATAGAGAGGCCTCAGAGATAGTCCAACATATAGTGGCAGTGTGTAAAATGCAGGCAGGAACAGCATACACTGAATGGTCCAACCAAATATTTGGCATTGTGCACCAGAGCAAATGCAGTATTTGGGCTAGGTTAGTCCTCCCAAGTTCAGATGGGAGATTCCATAGAAGGCCATGAAGAAAAAGAGGGCTAAAATAAGTGTGAGTTCCAGGTCTATATGGACAGGCAGGTACCAGTCAATTAACCAGATAGTGTGGTAATAAACAAGGACCAGAAGACAGCAGTGGTGATAGATATAGTGAGGCCAAAAAGCAACCTCAGAAACAAGTATGAGAAGCTGGAGAAGTACCAGGGCTTGAAGGAGGAACTAAAGAGGATGTGAAAAGTAAAGACCAAGGTGATCTTAGTGGTTGTGGGAGCACTTGTGACTGTGACTCCTGAGCTGGAACAGTGATTCCAATATATGCTGTCCAGAAGAGTGAAGTGCTAGGAACAGCTAAGATACTGTGCAGAACCGCTTAGTTGTAAGTTTATTATTGTATTTATTTGCTTCACTCTGTTCCTCTCTTTCAGATTTTCACTGACCATTGACCAAATAAATATGATTGATTGATTGATTGGTTGATTGATTGATTGATTGATGTAAAAACCTCAAACTCCCAGGCCTCTGATAGATGACCAGAAATTGAGGAGGAGTCTAGAACTGTCTATATTAAACCATTTGTTCTGGTTTCAGAAAGAAGTCTTTCCTATTAAATGACTCTTGTAACTGGTACATTTAGTAGTTGAATCTGGGGCCTTCTACATATGAAGAATATGTTATACTCTGATTTATTTATTTATTCAATTTATATACCGTAGCTACCCGTTTCCCTTTTACATGATTCTAAGCAGCTTTATAGTCTCTTGGTGTTTTCTACACATCTATTATTTTAGTAATTTGGACAACAATCTCTTTACTTATAAAATAAATATAGATAATATTGATGAATCTGTGAATATTTATTTTATTTCTGAGTCTATAAAAATAGGCTTTGTTTATTCTTAAGTGTCTGTAAATGGAATTGGCTACATATTGTTCTCCCTTAGAATACTTGTCCTAGAATCACATTATATCCACACAGGAAATATCCCAATTGGGCAGAGACTTATAATGCTGTTGACTGCTCCATTCTACGGTTCCTTCATTCTTCATTCTTCCTTCCCAGTCATTTAAACCAGAGAAGAGATATTTTAAATGTTTGGGAAGAATTGCAAAATCTGTTTTCTATAACTTGTTCAAAAGGGATGGATATTTATTTTGTGATGTAATTGATGTTACTACAGAACTGAATGGGCAGAATGTCATGTGCTCTTGCATAATTGGCATTATGACCTACTGAAGTTCAGAGATTTGACAGTAATTTGCTCCACACCTTGGCTTTTACTGAGGAATTGATTGTGTAGGTATGTACATGTGAGAGAGAAAGAGAAAGAGAGGGGGGGAGGGAGGGAGGGAGGGAGGGAGGGAGAGAGAGAGAGAGAGAGAGAGAGAGAGTGTTCCAGCTGTTCTCCTAATTTCCTAGGATTCATTGTTTTCTTTTATTTATTTGACATGATGTTTGTCCAGAGATGGATAGATAATGATATAAATATTTGCTAGCAGAGTCAGTAACCTTATTTGCACTTTCAATTCAGTCTCTTGTCTTAATGAGAAAGATTTATCTGCTCAAGAATACATTCTGTAAACAATATTTTGAAATGTTGGTTGCTATGGAAACTGTGTTCCGTAGTTGTTTTTAAATGCTCATCTCTCTTTTATTTCTCAAGAGCTCTTCATGTGAATGTGTTCAATGAATTTATCACTCAAAACATGTTTGTTTTCTGATACTTCCCTGCCATATTATTTCATATGGTTGATATGACGACAGCATTATTTCACCTGATAACACATCTCTAGAAAGATAGTAGCCACATTTCTGAAAGACTGTATTGAAGAAACGTCATCTATTAGGGTTTTTTTAAAGCTGTCTGCCATCTTGCTAAAAGCTTGGTTGCCTTTGCTGACGTTGAATATAGCATATCTCAAGAGCATCTCTAGATACACTTATACTGTGTTTCCCCTTCCCCTCCAAATATTATTTTAGAGTTACATTAACAGTTCCATGGCTGGCATATAAATTTAATAGGTAAAGGTTCCCCTCGCACATATGTACTAGTCATTCCCAACTCTAGGGGGCGGTGCTCATCTCTGTTTCAAAGCCAAAGAGCCAGAGCTGTCTGAAGATGTCTCCACGTCATGTGGCCAGCATGGAACATTGTTACCTTCCCACCAAAGGTGGTCCCTATTTTTGTAGGTGCTTTCAAACTGCTAGGTTGGCAGAAGCTGGGACAAGTAACGGGAGCTCACCCCGTTATGCGGCACTAGGGATTTGAACCACTGAACTGCCAACCTTTCAATTGACAAGCTCAGCCACTGCATCCCTGTTATAAATTTAATAAATAAATAGGTAAATAAATTTTATCCAGAAAGCAGAACATATAGTATTTCTAGATATATCGTTTAGGGCAATTAAAGGATTTGACTGTAAGGCAGTCTTCCTCAAGATAAGAGACAATTATAATCTCACCTCTATCGTCCACATTCAAAACCAACCTGGACTGTAGAATATAGGTTTAGCATATTTCTAGAAAGTCATGTGGGAAAAAATCTGTCCTGAATTAGTTGAAGTAGTCTTCGCTGAAATGGAATCGTTCTGCTCCAACAAAACATTAGCAGGAATTGTTATAGTTTTTATATTTCTGCATAGGTTGTAGCTTTGAATTTTGTATATTATCATTTTACTGATTTTTTTTTATGATCTCATCTGAATACGTAAGTTCAAACTTCTTTCCTTACACTGGTCTTGTAAGACGTCTTTCCCAATTAATATTATGGGGATGGCAAATAAGGAGTTGCGTCTTAGAATAGCCACATATAAATTATCAGGATTAATTAATGACTATTTACAATTTCATTTATTTAAATGCATCTATTTTAAGAATAACAGAGTTGGAAAGGACCTTGGAGGTCTTTTAGTTCAATCCCTGCTCAAGCACAAAACCCTATATCATTTCAAACAAATGGTTGCCCAATCTTTTCTGATGGAGCATCCACATCAGGCAAGCTGGACAACTTGCACCCAAGCAAGCTGTTCAACTGATTAATTGTTCTGACTGTTTCTCTGATATTGTGTGTATCATGTGCTCTACCTCGAGAAGAAAAAAAAGAAGATTCTGTTAATTTGAGTAAGAATCTCATTCTCCAAAATAAACATCTGGTTTTATGCAAAAGAAATGTTTTATGTGTTGAGATTCAATAATTTTTTCCAGAAAGCAATATATACTGTTGTTTTCTACAGATCATATAAATCTTTCCAGGAAGCATGCCTTGTCAAAATGAGCTAACAAATATAATGGATTGTGTGACTTCCCCTTAAGAGTAGCAACAAATATATTTATTAACTTTTCTGCAAACCTTCTGTCATTATTTAATCAGTAATAAAATGAGTTGGAGACAGAGATAGTGGTGTTCCAAAACATGTAAATGTGCCTAGCTGAGTTGCTTGATAGATCACTCACCAAATCTTCTACCATTATTATTTACTACTATCAGTAAATAATGAAAAAAAGTCCAGCAGTATTATAGTGTCTTGCATGTAACTCTATTTCAACATTTCTAGGCAAAGGGATTAATAGACTTCTATCAACCAATGAATTAACTCTTCCTAAGTAGGGTGACAGTCTATCTCTCTATCTCTCTATCTCTCTATCTCTCTATCTCTCTATCTCTCTATTTCATGTCTGAGAATCCTGTGTTTATTTACAAATGTGTTTGTTCTTGTATGCGATTTAGATGAATTTGCTTTATTTTATTGGTTGCATTTTTCCCAGGTAGACAATCACTATTTATTTTCAAAGGTTGGAGTTAAGAATTCATTGGGCAGAGCTATGGTAAGTGTATTGAACTGAACAATTTGAATGAAGTAGTTTTTGGGAGGGGGAGTTCTCCAAATTTTGGAAAAGAGATAATAGGTGCAAAAGAATTGTAGTTTGTCTCTGAATTAAGTATATAGGTGAAAAAATATATTTGTATCAAATTCCATATATGCTGAAATATGAATTGAATGAGAAGAAAAATTCTCATTGAATGAAACAAATTTGATGTATTTGAAAATAGGAGAATTTTTTTTTGGCTTTCTATTTTTATTTTATTCAAAAAGTTAAAATAGAAAACTCCCCAAAAAATTAAAAAAGAAAGAAAAAACACAAGCAAAGACATTTAAAAAGTGCATTAAAAAGACATAACACATATTATCTCTCCTAGTTGAATACTCATTAATACATTACTATAATATTATTCCCACCCCACGTGGAAATTCTAGACGGGGGAATATTATTCCCCTGTCTGGAATTTCCAGACATTCTAAAATTCTGGTTTAACATTGTCATTATCTATCTATTTATCTATCTATCTATCTATCTATCTATCTATCTATCTATCTATCTATCTATCTATCTATCTTCTATGGCAGTGATGGCTAACCTTTTTGCCATCGCGTGCCAAAAGCGGGGGGAGCACAGTGGAGTCACATGCACACGTGCCCACATCCATAATTCTATGCGTCCTGCCCCCCCGTGCTCCCCCCGCTTTTGGCATGGCGGGCCCGGTAGGCCCGTTTTTTGCTCTCCCCAGGCTCCAGAGCCTTTCTAGGAGCCTGGGGAGGGCAAAAACGGTCTTCCCCATCCCCCCAGAGGCCGGACACAGTGTGTTTCCTGACTTTTGGTGGGCCGAGGGCCCAAAAATCAGCTGCCTGGTGCACGCATGTGTGCCAGAGCTGAGCTCATGTGCCCACCGATATGGCTCCGCGTGCCACCTGTGGCACCCGTGCCATAGGTTCGCCATCACGGATCTATGGAGTAGATTAATGAGAAAATCTCAGCAACTGTAGAATCAGACTGCAGCATAATAAATTTGACAAAAGTGAGTCTGAACATTTTCTGAATGCTGAGAGACAGAGAGAGAGAGAGAGAGAAGAGGGTTTTTTTTTTGCTCTTATCATTTTGAAAATTCTATAGGTTTTTCTAATAAATGTGTCTTAACTAAAGGAAAATGGATATTTACTTAGACGTTGAGCCATTTAAATTGTAAGCATACATTCAAAACAATTTTCAATTGAATGCCTTTGTGAGCAGGTTTTACTATTTGTAAGATTTCTGCATTTATCAGGGCATCATCTCTACGTGCCCATCTTTTTGCTATGAGACTTTGCTGTATTTTGGAAGAAAGTTTGCCTCTTAATAGCTATATAGTTGAGAAACAGCACTGGCACTCTCATTCAGCAGCTGCTGCATATCACACATTACAAAATCTACAGCTTAGAAAACAGAATTTTATGAGATTGGGAGGTGGGCTCTGTTCCCATTTTTGGAAAATTTGATTCAGCTCCACTTCCCTCTACATATTAATGAATTTGATTATTGCCAGTTCAGTTTCTAATCAGTTTCCATCTCTCTGTGTGTGTTTGTGTGTGTGTGTGCATGCTTTGGAATGCTCTATCTACCTACCTACCTACCTACCTACCCATGCATCCATGCATCCATCCATCCATCCCCCCTTTCTATCCATCCATTTATCATCTATCATCTATCTATCTATCTATCTATCTATCTATCTATCTATCTATCTATC
>WNWU01000050.1:5881438-5904565 GCA_012654045.1 Ptyas mucosa
ATCTATCTATCTATCTATCTATCTATCTATCTATCTATCTATCTATCACCTATCATCTATCTATCTATCTATCATCAAGATGTCAGAAGCTAGTTTAGTAGTTAAAGCAGCAGGCTAAAAATTTAGGCACAAAGCCAACTGCGTAACTTGGAGCCAGTCACTCTCTCTTAGCCTTGGGAAAAGGCAAAGACAAATCATTTCTGAAAATCTTGCCAAGAAAACTGCATGGATTTTCCAGGCAGTCACTGGATTCAAGAATGACTTGAAGGCTATTTCTATATATACATTTCCTTATAAACATAAAGAAGTCATAAACTTCCCACTGTCATTTTATTGGGACTGTTAATAACCACAGTAAATTCACTCATACACTTAAATCTGTACTAGTATATAATGTTCATCAAAGTCTTTATAGCTTTTGTTGCATAGTTGCTAGTTGTATTTAATTTTGGATATGCTGGCTCTTTAAAGAAGAAACACAAATTGGAATGTGCTTATTTTTTTTCTGGAAAAGAAGGAGGAGGAGGAGGATACACATAATATAACTAACTGACAATGTTTTTAAAAAGCAGCAAGAAATAACTATCTGAAGAATTATAATTTTATTTCTTACATTTATTTCAGGAAATGGTATGCAGGAAAGTCACTATGAACAAGAAAAATTCAATATGGAGGAACATTAAGGAAGATTTGCAAAATAATATTTTCATTGTTATAATTGCTTTATACGGTATATGTCTATTGTGTAGCTGCTTGAACATTGTACACAATTGTGACAAAAGCACCACTGAAAGGATATCCTTCATTGGGAAACATGCAAAAAAGAGCAATTACAATCAAGGCAGGGGTGAAATGCTACCGGTTCGCTCCAGTTCGGGGAACCGGTAATGATAAAAACTACTGGTTCCTCTGAACTGGTATTTCTGGCGATCAGCTGGGCAGCGGGGTTTAGCTTTGCTAGAAAGCAGGATTTCCTGTTTTCTAGCAAAGCTAAATCGTGTGCCACAGCTGATCCCCCCCAGCTGTTCTACTTACCTTCCCAAGCCTCCTTTTGGTGCATACTACACATGCATATGCATGTAGTGTGTGTTTGGCACGTGCTGCACATACACATGCAGTGCGCATTTGGCACGCAGCACGCATGCACAGCCAGCAAACCAATTGGGATTTCACCACTGAATCAAGGGGTTTAAATCTGCTATGAGAAAAGGTGAAAACCTCTTGGGTTCCTTAGCTTGAGGACAGATGAACTGGGAGAACATGACAGAAATGTATAAAGTATGCATTTTAAAGAAAAAAGTATACAAATAGGAACAATATGCTTATAAGCTTTGATTTGAAGTATTAAAATCATATAACTATATTCTTTGAATTAAAGTACCACTTCAAATCTGTTTGCTTTGATAACCTAAGCAAAGCTAAAAAAAATAATTTGGATCACAGTAAGTCCTCACAGCCTAATGACTACCTATTAACATGTTTTTCTAGAATTAAACAACTTGATGGTGTTTGTCACTAGATTCTGGAAATATGAGCAACTTGATGGAACATTTTATCCTGTTTGGCGAATGTGTAAAAAAGCCAAACAAAATTCTAGATGCAAATACAGTAATTCAAAATATTTTGAAAATTAATGTACAATAGAAATCAGAAACCTTTCTTTTGGGATTAATGGACAGACAGCTAGAAAAAAAAACAATGGAACTACTCTTTTATATATGACAATTGCAGCAATTGTTCAAAAGTAGAACGATTTAACACAACTCACAATAGAGGAATGGTTGATGAACTTAATGGAACTTGTGGAGATGGCTAAATTGACTTCCTTGGTTAGAAAAAAAATGTTCTTACAGTAGGACTTGTTTCGATGATTAGAAAAATATAATAGAAAAAAATGAGCTTTCTTGGCATCATAGAGTAAGAGATAACTTTGTAATCATACTTGTATTCTCTGCAAAGGAAATCAAAAGCTTCTTCCATTTCTTATCCTCTCTTTCTGCATTTTGGTCTTTTATTCTGTAATCAATTTTTGTTATTTTTTATTTTTAAAAAAACCTTAACAAAACTTTAAAAAGTCTTGGCTCTGCCATCAGACTTGGAGGTTTGAAGTAAATATTGATTTAATGAGGTGTCTATATTATTTGTAACTTTTAATGTCCTCTCCTGGTCTTTTAACTTTTAACAATAATAATATTTTGATTGTGGATTTTTAAAAATATTGTTCACTTTGTCTGTGTACAACGTTTTTGGAGTGAGACCAATTTTGCACATGTTTTTTTTCTACAGACAATTGCTGCCTGAGAATGAGTTTTGTGTGGTAGTTAAAACACCAAGATAGAAACTGGGAGACAATGAACTCTAGTCCAGCCTTTGGTGCAAAAGCCAGCTGGGTGATCTTGAGTCAATCAGCTTCTCTCAGCCCTGGGAAATAGGCAATGGTAAATCACTTGTTCAATCTTGCTAAGAAAACTGCAGGGACTA
This sequence comes from Ptyas mucosa, assembly GCA_012654045.1. NCBI lineage: Eukaryota > Metazoa > Chordata > Lepidosauria > Squamata > Colubridae > Ptyas > Ptyas mucosa. The sequence continues at coordinate 5,883,920 of WNWU01000050.1, forward strand.
GTCCAGGCAGTCGCCAGGATTCAAGAATGACTTGAGGGCGCCCTTCCCACAAAACAAAACAAAACAAAACAAAACAAAATCCAAACCAAAAAAAAGCTGCTTGGTGAACATACAAAAATGTAATACAAGAGGTACAATATTTTTAATGGATTCTATTGTCATACACCAATGCTCCATGTTCTAATTCTAGGAAAAGTCACTAGTGCTGGGAAGGTCACATGTGTTTTATTATTTCTGTTATTTGTACAACTACAAGCTACATGCCTTTGGTAGCAATATCATTCGGGAAGACATAGGAGGTCACAATATTTGTTCAAGTTGGCGCTTTAAAAAAAACAGCTTTCAACTAAATGCTTGTGTTGCTCCCTCACTGTGCAAGAATATAAGATTTTTTTTCTTTCCCCAAGGCAATTCAGTCTCTGGTTGATCAATATTCCACTTCCTCATTTGAGGGGGGAAAATATATATTGTAATGCAATATTTGGAAGTAACTATCAGCCAGTGCCTCCCACCTGCTGATGATTCACTGCTGGTGACCTTTTCTGACTTTATGTTATCTCAGCACACACATTTGAGAACATGCATTTATTGAGTTAATTTCCTCAGAAGAAATGCGGTCATTTATGAAATCAAACCAAAAGATAGCAAATGAACTTTCTGAGGAAAAAAAATAATAGGACTGGTAAATTCTCCTGCCACCAGGACATTTAATTCAGTTTTATGTTCTATTTTGTTATGCAAAGCTTGTTACACAGTTCATCTGGCTGGTGAAAAACTAGCTGGGGAGAGTATTAACATTACCCTGCCAACCCAAATCAGGGCAGACCAGCTAAACATTTCTTCATAATGTTTTTTTTTTAAAAAAATGATTAAGACTTTCAGGGTCCAGTGCAATTTCTCCAAAAAGGAAGAATAATGCGAAGGAGTCATGTGAAAAATGCATGGAGGCTTCCCTAAACACTCTAAAGCTCCTTTTGTAATGTTCTGAGCTTTGGTCACTAATCTGGTTTTGCAAGGCTGCATTATTTGGAACAATTTTTTTTTTTGTTAGGGTTACATCCTTTGCCTGGGTTTTTTGCAATTCATCAGCTTTCCATTTGCCAGAGGTAAAACCAGAAAAACAGTCCTAATAGAAAAGGTAAGGTAAAAAAAAATGTAATACTTAGGAAGAAGGAAATCCCAATCAGCCCGAAGCATCGGTGAATCAGAATGTGTCTCTAGAAATCCTGAGATAGAGGATTCTGTTGTGGTCCATCAGTGGCCTGCGGAGTTGGCAGCAGAGTCGGACAGTGAGGAGGCTAGGGAGGAACATGGGCCAATCCTGGAGTCTGGGGAAGGCTCGGACAAGGGCTCTGTATCAAAGGCAGAGAAAGGGCCATCTGGGAGGTATGTGCTGCCTCTGGCGCCTCCAGAGTCAGACCTCAGCGAGGCAGAGGAACAGGGGGAGCCTGTTGCCAGTGCACGCATGCACAGAGCTGCCAGAAGGCAAGAACAGTTAAAACAAAAGGGATGACTCAGGAATAGGGCTTGGAGATGATTGGCCCCTCCCATAAGACTTAAAAGAGGAGCAAAGACATGTGGGCCTTTGCAGGAAGCAACGTTGTTAATTCTGTGCAGTTTAAAGTCTGAAGCTCTGTTTGATTCTGGACGCCATGTGGCTTTGCCAATTAGGTCTTTGGCAGCGGGTCAAGGGAGATAAAGGTGAGTGATTATTAGACCGAAGGACTCTTTATAACTATTTGGGACTCATCTGTGAATGAACAGAATTCACAGCTGTTAAAATAAAATGAGTTTTTGGGACTACTCGTGTGTTTTACTGACTCAGGAAGCCTAGGTCAGAACAGATTCATGATTTCATTTCTCAACGTCCTGCTATTCTCCACTGGCTCCCTTTTGGGATAGAGACCTTTACAACACAATGGTATTATGTACAATAGTGGCCAAAATTGTGGAAGTATATTTTCTAAAATTAGCTAATAACACCACTATTTTTTTGGGGGGGGGAGTGGTACCATAAAATTATATATCAATGGAAAGATAATTTAATCAAGAATGTAATGCAATAACTTTTATTAAAGATTTGCTATTAGAATAGCAGTTACAGTATAAAGAAGAAAAGTGAAACATGTACAAAAACCAAGATATACAAAAAATATCATATCAGTTAATAACCTTTAGCATGGATTATGGCCTTACAATGTCTTCCCATGGAGTGAACCAAGTCTTTTAGTTCTGCAGCTGTTATAATGTGAAACCCAGATTGAATGATTGCTTCTATTAACTGGGTCGCTTTGACTAACAAGTTTCTTTAGTCGGCTCCATAGATTTTCAATTGAGTTAGGGTCTGGGCTATTCCCAGGCCATTCCAGCAGTGGAATATGATTATCTTGAAACTTCAAAAAAAAAAAGTGGCATTATTAGCCATCAAACCTCCGAAATACTCTTTTCCCAAAAGGTTTCCACAATTTTGGCCACTACTGTATAATGTTGAATTCATCTAGAGCAGTTATGAAACTGGGGAGGGGGAAAGGCATGATTGATGTTTTGGCAAGAGATCCAAATCTGCCATTACAGAAATGAACTTTAGGAACCTGTATTTGTTGAAAAGACTGTAGTGTTTCTATTTGTACTTGCATCTTTCAAAAAATGTAGGGCTTAGTTCTTTACAAATGTGAATTCAACATATTTTTCAGTGCTTATCTTTATTTATCCTAACAGGACTTCAAAAATGAACCAGAAATCTTAAACAAATAGGTTTCTTAGAGGAAGTCTATTTTTAACTGTACTTCTGTCTGCAGGAACAATGAACTTCTCAGAAGCAGGGATGAGGGGAGAGCTTATCTAAACCCTGCATGGTCTTCAATGAAATTATGTTATCAAAGGGAAAGTTGCAGTTCAAATAATGTAAAATTTCCACAATTGTTCATGCCCGAAGCACCAAATTAAATGTTTAAGGAAGCAAATAATGCCACGGTGCTCAGCGCATCATGTGCCATTTCTCATGCCTGGAAGGGATGATTTGGAAACAGGCCTGCTGAGGACTATTGAAGTAAGTGAAGGATGTTAGTTGATGTCATCATTACAGTTGCCTTTCTTCCTTATGTTCCTTTTAGCCTTAGCCAGAGAATTAAATCAAGTGGGCTTAATGAAGACTGGAACAAACCCCAGGAAGCACTGACTGTGCAAAGACCAAGGGAGAAATGAAACCTTTAAGTGGCTGTTTCATTGAGCAAGCCAACATTTCAGAGGGGGGAAAAAATCTATCTATCTATCTGGGTTGGCAAAGTAAATATTTTAGTTCTATATTTATTCAATAAAAGAGACAATTCTTTTCAATGCCAATGCTAAGAGTATGGGGACAACAGCATTCTTTTTATTTCAGTTTTTCACTTAATATCACTGCTGAAGTTGCCAAATTGTGACTGCTAAAATGCTTAGATCCCAAGAGTATTAGCAGTCATTCTGGCAACAACTCTAAGATGGCTGAATAATCAATCCATTCTTCAACATGCTTACTGATTATTAAACAAACTGATTGACCAACTGGTGAAATGTTGCCATCCTTACATTTTGTGTGAATTAATGTACTTTAATGTATATTCTTATTTATTTCGTATATTAGCTGTCCTTAGGCAGGCTAGGCTCCCTTTCTGATTTAGTTTTCCTTAGCTGATAATAATGCTAATTTCTAGAGGTGTTTCAGAAATGGAAAAGGAAAATTGTTTATAGTTGAAAACAGAACTTCCCAGCCAATTTTGATGTGATGAAACTGAATTTGAATTAATAAATATTCATAACTTTGACCGGGGCTTTGACTAGTTCATCCATAGGATATGCTGTAGTAGGAAACTCCTACTTCTCCTTTATTTTTGATCCAGAATCAAAAAGATAGGATAGAAACATGTAAATGCTACCAGCATGCCAAGCATGCTATATATATATGGTTCATCCTTATCTTATACTTCCTTCTTTGAATTCATGTATAAATGCATCCTTCATTTGCTCTTGGGTTATGATACTTTAAAGCAGGGGTGAAATACTCCCAGTTCGGACTGGTACCCAGTAGCAAAAATCCCTGTCCCCCCTCCATTGCCCAGCTGAGCTGCGCAACCATCAGAGGCTTTTTTTTATTTTTAAAAGCATTTTTTCGTCTGAAGAGGTTATAGAAAAAATGCTTTTAAAAGTAAAAACATAGCCTCTGCCAATCAGGCAAGTCAGCTAGGATCATCAGAGGCTTAAAAAAAAGAAAAAGCTCTGCTGATCAGGCAAGTCAGCTGGGATCGTCAGAGGCTTTAGAAACATTTTTTAAAACAACCTCTTCAGCTGAAGAGGTTGTAGAAAAATGGTTTTAAAAGTAAAAAAAAAAGTTGGCCACGCCCACTCAGTCATATTACCCCCCACCAACCACGCCCACAGAACCGGTAGTAACAAAATTTACATTTCACCACTGCTTTAAAGCAGAGATGGGAACGATGGCCTTTTTATGACTTCCTGAACCAGCCATTATTGCATTGTTGTGATACAAGAATCAGTCCTTTTGTATATGTATGAGATATAACAATGCACATACAAAAAGGCAGAGCTTGTGTTGCGCTCGTATGATGCTGATTTTATCATTTACCACTTGATGCTGCTACTCGCCCCTTGACACCTCTGATTTCTGTGGGTCTATAAGTCTCTCTTTAAAATAACAACAACAACAACAATCATAATAATAATCATAATAGGAATACAGAAATCTTAATGTACCTAATCGTCTTTCAAGTCAATTACCTGCCAGAATATCCCGGCAGAAAATGAGTTCTAGTCAGTCCATTAACACAAAGTTAATGTTTTAAAATAAGCTTCTGAATCTATATTGATTCTACCTAAACCAGGCCTGCACATCTTGCAGAGGGAAAAGAGTCACATTAAAATCCTCACCAACTATAAAGGAATACCCAGCACACAGTGACTGTGTGCTGGCTAGTGGAGCACTAACAGCAGTGATGAGACTTGGAGTCACTCAGCAATGCATCTTTCTGTGTGGTAGTGAATTTATTTATATTTTAAGACACTCCAATGGGCTGCAAAAGGTTGCTTGGCAGGCTGTATGTGGCCCACAGGCTGTATGTTGTGCAAGCCTATTGAAGAAATTCAAGTACATGAGCTTCCATACACATATGTAAAGTCTCATTTGCAGATATGGTTCACCCACACTTTATGTTTCCTCTTTTTTTTTTTCTGGGGGGAGGAGAGCCTGAGACTGTTTGCTGAAAAAGAAGGAAGTCAGCAAGGAAGGAAAATCTGCTGCCAAGGAGACACCCCATGCCCAGAAACCACAACTTAATTATTTTTCAGCAAACGTTTTTGCTTAAAAACATTTTGCTTCTCATCCAAGAAGCTTCTTCAGTTGTGAATCAGTTTGAGAATTGAAGAAGCTTCTTGGTTGAGAAGATTGAAACATCTTCAAGGAAAAACAAAGCCCAGTTGCCTTTTGAAAAAACACCTTTGTGACAAACATGACCTGGATCACTGAGAATCTCTACAGACATTTACCCTAAATATTTTTTTTTAAAAAAAATATTATTAGATTTATTTGCTGCCCATCTCACAGTTCTAGGCATTACATTGTCTCGATTACATTTACAGGCAATTACATTTGCTACCTCAGTGGCACTAGAATGTAAAAATGGATGTGTGGTAAATACACACTGCCTCCGAAAAGCAAACCCATTTTTTTACACTTGAAGTGCTAAAGAAACAGGGAAAACCAACACGTTCATATATGTCTTTCTGGTGAAATCCACTTTACACTGCATCAAAAATTCATAAAGCATGACCAAAGTACATTCACTACCACCTACCACCAGCACTCAACTTTGTTTTTCAACTAGCACAGTGTCTTTTCCAATTTTTCAGTGCAGTATGAAGTCTCAGAAATAAAATGGAGTGAATACTAACGGTAACGAAACACACACACACACACACACACACACACACACACACAAAACCCCATAGGAAAGCCAAGAAATGTTTAGCTTTTGCAAATACACTCAAAATGAACAACCATAAAAGGGCCAATATTCAAATAGTCAATCAAACCAAAGCAAGCCATTAGTACAGAAAATGTTGGGGTTTTTTGGGTGGGGTGGGGTAGAAATAACATTTATGGCTTGCTAAGCTTAGGCATGCATGTGCAATTTTAAATATGCCTGAGCCTTTAAAAATGAAGAGTTGCTATATTTATAAAGGATCCTGATTTTCAAAATTAGTAGGAGATAGCAGTGTGACCAGAATGCATCTCAACAGGCCAATCAAAGCAATCGTATATGTTTGTTTTTCTTTTATAGGCCACTGACTCACATGGAAATAAATTTCCCATAGGAAATCTGAACAAAAACACCAGCGGTGACATACTGTTTAGGCAATTAGGCAATGACCCAATGAGTGCAAGAATAGTCACATCCGGAATAGGTCCCTCACTGTGCCTTGTCTTCCTTAAAGTCCCCCTTGTTTGTCTTTCCTGATCACTCTTTCCAGTCTAAGCCAATAGAAACAGGAACATGACTAATCCTTCCTGCTATACAGGCCCACAGAGGAAAATTTAGAAGAAAATACTCCAGTTGCAAGAGACAAAACAGTTTCATACCAACCTAAACAGTACAAAGTACTCAAGAATATTCCACTTGAAATGGATTTGGAACACCATGTTTAGTTTTGTACCCAAACTAAACCAGCTCTCTTTTGTAATGTTCTTGAACTAGAAGTCACATAACATGTGTTTGGTTTGGAATGTGACCCTCTCCCCCTTTTTAAAATCATTTCAAGTTACAATATGAAACCCTATTGATTTCCTTTATAGAGTTATTGTAGTTATTACAGTTCAATAATATACCATATAGAGAGCATGGGAAACACCTCAACATACTCTATATTTCTTGTTATTGCCTTTGTCTCCATCCACCACTCTGTTTCCAATATGTGTAGCTACTTTTGTAAGCTTCCCCCCCACCACCATCCCTAGGGGGACAAGGCAAAAATTTACCCCTTATTTTCTTGTACCTATTTTTATCTCCTCTTTGTGCTGTCTTTTCCTCTCTTACAACACTTACAGATGAACTTGAAATTGAACTGAGAATATTATCTCCTGAAATCTTTTGAAAGGGATTTCCAAATACATTCAGGTGTCATATGCAGCAAGACATAAAGAAGATACAAGATATGAAGAGAAAAATAAGTGGTTTTTTTTCAGTTTAATAAATGTCACGGTGATGATTGGACCCTTGAAAAAGTTTATAAAGTGATAAAAGAATTAAGATACAGAACCAGTGAATATGACAAGATCTGTACAAAATCCTGGTTCACCAGCTATGTTGATAGGTGAATCCTAAGAAAATAAATGAGAAAAGCAACTCATGCATAAAGGCAAGTGTGGAGGAATGAACATTTTGAAGTCCATTACTGACATTTCAAGGACTTGGCTTGCATGGCATTCTGTTTCCAGCAATAGCCAACCAGATGCTTTCCTAACAGGGCAAAAGATTGCAGTTCTTTCCTGATACTTCTTTCAGGAAATTGTGTTCAGAAGGTTGCTATCTCAGAAAATGAAGGCTCCATTTGACTTATAATGGATATGATTCATAGACCTGTTCTCCATGAATTTGTCTAGTGCTTTTTAAAATAGTGTTTAGGCTAGTAACAGTCTCATATAAAAAAAATCTATTTTGAAAAGCCTAATTAAACAGCTCAGCTTGTTGGAGAAACTCTCATTTTTCTATATTTTCAACTCTGTCAATGAGTTTTGTGAACTTGTTGATCTTGACTTGATCAAATTCTTTCCCTCCTCTTCCCAAACCTTTCATAATTTAGCAAATGTGTGTAGCATGGTAATGATGCAAGAATCTTGCCAGCTCAGATAGGAATCCATCTGGTATTCACAAGCTTTTCTTTTATTTGTGCTTATTTGGTTTGTGTGTCTGTGTGTGTGTCTCAACTTTAGCATGTTGCGACGTGCATATTGATCAGACTTTGGGTATATTATTTAATCTCCCCCCCCCAAATAAATGAATTATACAACCTATGTTCAGCAATACTTGAAATATCCTTTCAGTTAAGGATATCAACAGTCAGAAACAAAAGCTCAGAATTTTGCAAAATGATTTGGTCCATTTAAACACATATCATAAATGAGCAGAATCTGGTTTTAAAGAAACTGATGCTCAACTTTTAATACAATTCAACATTACTATGTAGATAAAGCTATATTCCAAACCTATAGAATTAAAATTTTGAAGAAATTATTAATTCCATCAACCTTTATTCTTGTCTATTTTTCAGCAATAATGGAGAGTATTTAACATACTTATTTTGGCTCAATATTAATTTTCTGTATTCACTGTCATTATTAATGGATACTGGAGATTTCATTACCTATCTGAGTCAAATAACTGCCTTAAATCAGCTGTCAAGCTGTTAAAGTCAGACATGTCAAATAATGCACAGTAAGATAAACATCAGAATTAACCATGTGTTTTCAAACAGAATATTTACATATGACAATTGTCTGAGAATATTAAAAAACATGCTTTACAGACTACCCCCAGTAGTTTATTTGCCCACATGGAAGAACTGTGATTCTGTCTGAACAGTCATAATAGGAAAGAAATGTAATTAATTTTACATTGCAGATGACATTCTCTTTTGTTTAATGAGCTTGTTTTAAAAAATGGCTGTTGTAAGTGTGGGATTTGCTGCCTTCCTTTTCTGAATGTAGTGAATCAACTTAGAAAAGGCAAATTTACAGGGAGCAGTAGACTTGGATTTTATAAAGGTTTTTTTTTTCTCTTCCAATGTTTACCTTAAGTGAAATATTCTCAGAATTAATACTTTCAGACAAATTACTAAGAAAAAAAATGAATTCTCAAAAAGAGAAATACAATATCAGGATCCATTGTCCAAATCTTCAATTTAACTATAGCTCCTAGTCTTGGTAAAATGGGAACAGGACAACTGGGGACGTTGAAGTTTTTGTGATCATTAGCTTGGCCTGGCTAAAAAAAACCTCCATTAGTTTCAGTCGGTACAGTAGAGCTTCACAATGGTACTCTCCATGGTCCTGAATCTGGAACAACTATCTTTAAGAGGTACTGCAGTACAGTAAAGGGTTTTTTGTTTGTTTGTTTTGTTTTAATTATCTAGCTAAAGCCTAGAACAAATTAGAGAATCCTACATGTAAGAGAAGAGGGCAAATGAGCAGTGATTTTTAAAAAACCCTCATTATGAGCATAATAAATATATTATGCCCATCTGAAACAATGTAAGAAATACCTTCCAAAAGACCTTGCCAATCACAGTAGTTGGACACTCATAATACACTCTCTTTTCCCTACACCTATCACTCATTCCTCATATGTATCAATATGCAGGCTACATAGATGAAGCTAATTCAAGCAAATCTTTATTACCCACGTGGTTCCTTTTCAGAAATAATGATTTCAATCAGGTACAAAACCCATATGATTGGCTGCTTCTGTCCAATTCTAGAATTCACAGTACAATGCATAGTCATAAAAGGGGTCAAAACATGGCCAAACAGTTTTACTTTGTGGAATGCTACTTCCCTTGTCCGGTGTCAGACAAACTTTAGTCTATCATAATCAGTATGATGAAGGAACATACTGTAGCAAGGTAGCTTTTTTTAAAGGGTGTGATAGTCACCTTAGTGTCTCCAATAAGTGAAGGATGATACCAACAAATTAAGACAAAATCAGTTTTTTCTGGTAGCAGTATCCCCCTAGCAGGATTTCTTCAACTGAATTGGTTAAGGGCTCCAAAAACACTGGTATGCCAGTTTTCAAAGACATGAACTCCATAATGAGGAAGGTAATGCAGCTGAGCAATACTGACTGACATTTCCTGAGTTATTAGCAAATATCAGATCTAGTCAATAAGATTTATTCTTCGCAGTAATGTATTATCTTTCATGAACTTAGGACAAGCTTTATTTTTCTTTCTTTCTGTTCCAGGTCACTTATTCCCTGTGTGTTTATTTCTTTCCAACTCACAGATGATTTTTCTCATGCAAATCAGATTGTCAATAGCATCTCCCAATTGGTGGTTGCTAGTGGAGAAGAAAACAGTATAGGGGAAAATTTTATTGTGTGTATGCCTCCTGTGTGCTCAAAGTTATATCACGTATAGCTCTTTAGTATCTCTGCCCCCATTCAATGTAGGATGCAGGGTAAAATGTTAGAATAACAATTAGCTACATATACTGCATTATAAAGTATTCTCTTTCCAGACACAGGGTCATCCAGGGTCTTCTATATTCCTACTTCTATTATTATTCAACTCCTACCCTCAAAATGATGCTATAGAGCACTGCACACCAGAACAACTAGACACAAGAACAGTATTTTCCCGAATGTCATCACTCTGCTAAACAAATAATTCCCTCAACACTGTCAAACTGTTTACTAAGTCTGCACTATTATTAATCTTCTCATCATTCCCACCACTCATCTCCTTCCACTTATGACTGTATGGCTGTAACCTTGTTGCTGGTATACTTATGATTTATATTGATATTGTTTCCTGATTGCTTATTTGTACCTTATGACTATCATTAAGTGTTGTACCTTGTGATTCTTGATGAACATATCTTTTCTTTTATGTACACTGAGAGCATATGTACCAAGACAAATTCCTTGTGTGTCCAATCACACTTGACCAATAAAAACAATAAATAAATAAATAAATAAATATGAATTATTCTATTATTTCTCAATGATCAAATATATAAGTATACTCATCTTCAGTTTCTGTAATCTTATGTGAGAATTATGTCAATTAGTCTTTGGAGTTCTTTACTCATTAACAGTGAATCACTGCAACTGGCCAACTTGATAAAATAGTTGTTGGACCTTTTCTAATTGTTGGCATGTTCTTAATGAGCTCTTTTCAGCAGACAGCATAGCTAAAGTTCCATTCTTTTCAGTCAGTCTCAGGGTTTGTTTAAAAAAAAGATCCTTAAGTATTGTTTAATATCTGATTACAAAATATACAATGAGCTGGTTTATGGTCACTGTTTTGTATGTGTTTATTTAAGAACCCAAAATAAAAAGATAGTTAAAAGAAAAAAAATGACTAGAAACAAAACTAACAGCATATGGAAAAGATAAGTGAAGCCTTCAATATAGAGATATACCATATGTCTCTGTGTTCAACTTGAGTGTTTCTGTATACAATTGTGTATATGTGTCATAGGCATCAAATAGAAGCCCCAGTGACATTTCTGGGTTATCATGTAATCACATAAATTATGCAAATTATATAATTTATATAATTTTCCTGATGTTATCATAATGTACATGACATCACCTGCACCCTATGATCATGGTATATGCATTTATGTATGTATCCACATGATACTGGAAAATATACGACTGTTTTAATGAGTTAGAGAAAGCTGTTGTATTCATACGTGCATTCTGAAGTCTCTCTTCCTATCTAATCGGAAATATTTACCAGGTTTAATACATCTATTTTAACAAGGAAAGACAGAAAGGTAGAACATGAGAGAGAGAAAATGTATGCCTATGCAATCTTAAGTAAAAGAACATTAAGCAATCTCATTTAATATTTATATCTAGAACACTTGCTCAAAAGTAATCTATTATGAAAAACATTTCTACATCTACTAAAAAGATCTAAATATTTATCATTTCAGGGGTCATCAAAGCTCTTTGCTGTTGCCTTAGATTTTCATTCAGAGTTATTTCCTACATTTCTAAAACTGCTAATCCAATGAAAGGTGTTTTCCAAGATTTCAGAACAGCAAACCTAGCAATTAACCACAGGGATTAAATCAATTTTGTGTGTTGCATAAATATACGTTTTAGGAAATATGGACAATACATGAACAATTGGATTTATTATGAGGAAGAAAAAAAGCTATCAGTTTTCCAAATTACATCAGAAATATTAATTGACTGGCTTGATTAAGAGGTCTTGATGCCAGGGTTCAGAAGATATTCCAATTTATTAATATTCTGATAACATAAAGATATAATTTCTATAGAGTAACTGTCTTAAAGTGGAATGTTGTGCATGCACTTTTCATAGTAAATTCTTAATGACCTGCTAAAATAGATTTAAACTGAATTCTGTATCACCAAGAGTTCCAACTCCAAACCATTCTCAAATGCTTTTAAAGGACTTCAAGAGGACTCATTGTACTTGACATACAAAAAAAGTTTAGTATACTTTGTTTATTCTAATATGAAAAATATACATTTATATTTGCACAATATTGACAAATTCCCTTGCTTTCAAAAAGAAGGAAATCTGTACCATTCCTCAAACTTCAATAATCTTAATTGATAGATATATTTTACAAAGAAATGCTTGAATCTCACTCATTTGAAGCCAAATTAGAACTTATTTCTGCAAAATAAATTAAGTTGTAATAAGGCTTCTATCGATAAGTAAACTCTCTGATTCTAAAAAAATCTATTATCTTCCCAATTCTTTTTATTGAACATGAGGCTGATCAAGGGGTTGAAGAAGACAGTTCAGGAGACAAAAATTGTAATACACAAAGCAATCAAAATGTTTACAATTAATAAAATATAAGCAGCAGGCAGCTCTGCTAATATATTTCTAATGCTTGCTTTCAGAGCAGTTAAAAACAAGGCTTTATATCTGCATATGTATCTTTATCTCTGCTTGACTTTGGAGGACTAAACCTAAATTTATACTTGCTCACAGAAACCATCTGCAACTTAAATGGCTAGAATGAACTATCACATATATAAGAAAAGGTGTGAACTAAAATTTACTTTTACATGGTCCAGGAACTTAAAAAAAATACTTATACTTTGTTATGTATTTGATATATTTTAAGACTTAATCTTCCTTAGAAGATTACCTAAGTGTTTTTCTTTGGATTGTAAAAAAATGATTGACTGACAATTTTTTTTTTTTGATTGATTGGTGGACAAGCTGGAAACTTCATCTGATGCAGAATATGACAGCTCGTATGCTGGAAATGAAACACCTTTAAGTAGCTCTACACGTATATTCCAGGTGCTGCATTCGCTGTCATTATGTTTTTGAATGCAATTCAAAATGCTGATTTTTGCCACAAGCTTTGGTTCCAATTAACTTCTCAAATATCTGTCTGCTTATGCAATCAACCTATGAAACACTGCTTTGGGTCCTTCCCCCTTGAGATGTTAGATGGATAGAGGTTCTTTAGGAAGCTTCCTTTATGACTGCCATGTACTCTGGATTGTCTACCCATCAAAGTCCAAATGGCCTCCACCAGGGGTGAAATCCAAATTTTTTCCTTACCGGTTCTGTGGGCATGGCTTGGTGGGTGTGGCAAGGGAAGGATATTGCAAAATCTCCATTCCCATCCCACTCCAGGGGAAGGATACTGCAAAATCTCCATTCCCAACCCACTCTGAGGGCAGCCAGAGGTGGTATTTGCCAGTTCTCTGAACTACTCAAAATTTCTGCTAGGCGGTTCTCCAGAACCTGTTAGAACCTGCTGAATTTCACCCCTGGCCTCCACCTGTTAAGTATTCTGGAAATTGGTGGAGTTACAGCCATTTTGTGGGTTGGAAGTATTTGTTATGTTGTTTTAAAGATTTTTGTTATACTCTGCTTTTTATAAGAAATATTGATAATATTGATTATTTCTGTGAGTAGCTCAGAACGTATGATACTGGGTGGGATATGTAACATATACATAAAGAAAAATAATAATAAGCATTAACATGTCAAAGCTGGCTACAAATCAGCTTTGAAAAAAAGTTGGATTTATGATGCTTCAGCAGAAAAGGTCACTTGAGATATCTTTTGAAATTTACATTTTCTTAGACTACTTGCTACATCAATGCCGTAATCAAAGCGGCTACTTGCTAAAAAAAATGTTGCCTTTTAACATATTTCTTTTAAATTAAGTACTTCCTTTTCTTTGGATTTTCATAAATGTGGTGATTGGCACCCTGCTAAAAGATTTCTAACCATAACCTTAAATACATCTGGCCTGCTTTGTAATCCCACAAGGGGTTCCAGAAAATTCTTCCTATTTCTTAGCTAGGAATGCAAAATTGAAAAGCTTGCTGCTTGGCCTGTCATAATCCATACCTGCAGCATGGGTTGCAAATTCCGTCGCTACTGATTCGCTTGTCAGCGCATGCGCACGATGCTTCTGCATATGCACATTCATCTGGGGTGAACCGGTAGCAACCCACCACTGCATAACTCATAGTTTTGGAAAGGTAAGTAAAATACTAGCTTTAGAGATCTAAGTTGTATTTGCTTACTGGTCTCACCTTAGGCATTTGCTTACAATGTGCTGTGTACTCAGTGTCCAGAAGATTTTCTTACTAGTCAGCTTGATATACTCATTAGTTCTGTGTTGGGAATGGTTCGTTAGTCCATCTTAAAATCTTCCCATCTTTGCTAAATGCTTATTCTTGCTTACTGCTATCTTTGCCTTTTCTCCCTATAGCCTACAGTGTCTATAGTGTCTGTACTGTTTCATTCACTGTGCTTTGATTTACATCCATTGATTCTATTCTTTGGGGGCTATTTTGATTTTAAAATTATGGATCTCTAACTCTCATGTAACCATAATTTTCTTTTACTCTGTGTAATTGGCAGTGCACAGGTTATTTGGCAGTGCACAAGATAAAATATTACAAGTTTTGGTAACAATGACCTCATGTTTTTGTGGTAAAGGACTAATATCTTAACCACATAAAAATAGGTGATTGATTGCACTGTTGTTCCTGCCACCTTGATTTTCTTGATTGTATCCTGCAGACACAGTTGTCAATATATGATCTATGCATGTATAACTTTGGGGGAGGTTTGTGTTTGGATGGGCTATTAGTCATATAATTCCCTACTTGGTATCTTCCTGGTGTAAGAGCTATCATAATCCATATTTTCATTATATCTTTTGTGTTTAACTACAAGAAGAGAATGTAAGTTATACCTTGCATAAAGTGTATATATGTAGCATATACTCCTTATATCAAAAAAATACGGTATGTACTCACACTAATTTCCTAAACTGGATGTTTTGGCTAAGACCAAAGTTAATGATAAATGATAGAATAGAGGTTAGTAGGGAAAAATATTACAGTTACTTGCTTTAATGACATACTTCCTAAAGTGGAAACAAGAAAGTGGCATCATTCAGTACTACAAGTAGATTGCATTGCATTATCTCTGTATCATATATTGTTAAATACGATGTTTAAATATTTAGCAGAAAGTTTCTTTATAGTAGTAGACTATTTCTTAGGAATATTATTTTAATATATTTATTGAGGATGATGGTGTTATCCATTCAGTCATGCTTGACTCTTGATGACTCCACATCTTCCAAACTTGCACTACTTCTTTGAGTTGTTCTGTGCCCTGGCTAGTGTCAGCTTTGATGGTATACAGCCACCATGTTCTTTGGCAGCCTGGTTTCCTTTTACCACTAACTCTTCCAAACATAATTGCTTTCTCCAATGAATTCCCCTGCACAACATGGTCAAAATAAGAACTGAAAAGGGAAACAACAAGAGAGAGGGGAAGGAGTAGGGGGAGAGGAAGGGAGGGGAGAGGAGAGGAGAAAGAAGAAAGGGAAAAGGAGAGGAAGAAAAGGGAGGGGAAAGAGGAGTAGAAGAGAAGGTTAGAAGGTGGGAAGAAGAGAAGAGTGGGGGAAGAGAAGGGGAAGTAGGAAAGAGAAGGAGAGAAAGAAAGAAGAAAGTAGGAGGAGAATGAGGAAGGAAGAGAAGGGGAGGAGAAGAAGGAAGGTTGGAGTAAAGATAAATGGTAAAAGAGCAGTCCCGAAAAAGTCATGTCTGACTCTTGATGACTCCATGGGCCAGGTGTTTCCACATCTTCCAAACTTGCACTACTTCTTTGAGTTGTTCTGTGCCCTGGCTGGTGTCAGCTTTGATGGTATACAGCAACCATGTTCTTTAGCAGCCTGGTTTCCTTTTACCAGTAACTCTTCCAAACATAATTGCTTTCTCCAATGAATTCTCCTGCACAACATGGTCAAAATAAGTGAGATGCAATTTTATGATTTTGTCTTCCAATGACATGTCTGGTATTATTTGTATTTGTTTGTTACTCACCTTTGCTGTCCAAGGAATATTTATTATTATTAGTTCTTTCTTTATAGTTTTGATTCTGCTTTTTATACCTTTGCATTGTGTGTGTGTGTGTGTGTGTGTGTGTGTGAGAGAGAGAGAGAGAGAGAGAGAGAGAGAGGTCATACAAAGATGACCTTGAAAAAACTACTCATTCATAATTACAAAAACATGTTTTAAGCCCAAGAAATGAACAAAACATCAAAAAGAACATCAAACAGGCTCTGCCTTGACTCCCTGGGTTATAAGAGGGAGGGTAACATTCTCTTACTATAGCCTATTCCAGCATGTTTTTCAGATCTGACTTACCTTGAAGGAAAGACTTACTAGTTGCTTTATCATCTTCTGTGAGAAGAAAAAAAAATAGGATGGGAACAACTGATAATTTCCCCAGGCCATAGCAGCTTTCAAGGAAACTCATTGCTTTGACTCTTCTTTTTGCAAATTCCATGGATAAATATGAATGGTGTTAAATCTGTGCCCCTCTTCTCTTTCTTCCTTATCAGCTCACCAGATCTTTAAATATTATGGAGTTGTGACTCGATGTGTCTCTAATGCAAATGTTTTCCCTATTGCCAGAGATGAGTCTTTTGAGGCCAATTAAACTTTTTTTTCCTTCATATTTTCATATTTTCCCACAGTTGACATGAAGGGGAGTCATAAAACACCTGTGTGTGAAAGGCTAATTTTAAGGCTTTGGAGGGATTGCAGGTGGTTAGTTTCTCAAATAGCCCCACTTTCATTATCGAAGCATTTCTGTTGATTTGGCTGATTGGTGTACAGCATAACAAACATAGACAGCACTGTGCTTCCAAGGGACATGTGAAAAAAAATAACAGGCTAGGCTGGAGCATCCAAATGATTATGTACACTGGCTGTTTCTCAGCAGACAAAACAAGGAGAAGTACAACCTCACCTCACATTTGTGTATGTGTGCATACAGGAGCATGCATGTATTAATATTCAGACTTACAAGTGTTTACTGTATTTGCCTGAAAAATTAACCCTGAAAATGACCCATATTTGTATCCAATGTTATATTTTCTGGTTGCATTCATTCAGCATTCCTGAATGATGGAGACTCAATGAACTTATTTTCTGTGTTTGCATGAAACAATGAACTAAAACCTAACCAGGTAGATTGGATTTGCACACCATACCAAGATGCAACCAAATCAAACCAGATTAAAATTAACCAAACTTTACATGTCGTACTTATGTACCTGTTATATTTTTACATGACAGGATCAGATATGATATACGAATGTAAACCATCAAAAACTGTTCTCTCTATTTTAGACTGTATACCACATTATGAATGTTTTTGGATTCATATCATTGGAGTTTTTTCTTATACTGGAGCTTATAAGTATTAATCACTGAGTCAGGACTCAGTGGACTTTTTATTCTAAAATCTTGAGGTTTCTACTTCTTGTGGAATTAAAGGATGGAATAAAAAGAAGAAAAAGAAAACCCCTTCTTTGCAGAAAACCCTAGTTAGAAATGTGTTTATTTATTTTATTTTATTTATTTGTCAAGCATGTATGAGAAAATAAATATAAGGGACTTCCGTTGGGACAGCGACATCGCTAGACACTTCTTTTTGAACTGCCAGCCCAGGGCTCCATAGAACTGCAAAGAACAGCGACTATCAGCTGTCTTGCGGTTTGGAAACTTTCCCCCTGGTATGAGGGGGGAAGGTGAGTAGACAGGTGGGGTAGAGCTCCCTGAGAGTGCCAGATTTTACCCATAATCTGGCGCTCGAAGATGAGAGCTCCCCGTTAAGCCTGTCAGTACTCCGGACCCTGGATGCCTCTGCTAATTGCAGAGCTAGATGTCATTACCATCCCAGTAATTAACTTTAGACAACTATTTTCTGAATAAATCTGGCAGAGCACAAGCAGCATGAATGAAACAGCAAGTATTTTTTTTTCTTTCTAACTCCAAAGATTTACTCTCTTTAAAAGATTTTTTTTAAGCTGAAAGTGAAAGCAAGATGGCGTTTGAGTTTTAACGGGGCGTGAAGAAGTGAAAGTTAAAAGTAATTATTGATAAGCCCCTGTTTGAAACGTAAAACTCCTTTTTGAAAAGTGGATGAAATAAGAAAGGAATAATTCAAGCAGCAATACAAATTGCTCTTTTTTTTCTTCTTTTTCTTTTTTTTCCCGTCCTTCTGGAGGGGAAGGAAGAAGGGGGGCAGGATGGCTGGTCTTTTTGAAAGCAAAGAAAACAAAGGAGGGTTATTTAACCCTCAATGGTCTGACTTTGAGGAAGCTTTGAGCTCAATTACCTCTGCTTTATTGAAAAGAATTGATACTATATTTCAAGCTTTTCAAGCTGGAAACAATGAAACGCATGGAAATACTGAGTTGCAATCTAGCAGTGGGGGATTGAACGAAGAGCTGGGAGATGGAAAAGTACAACAGATCATGGAGGCTGTGCAGAATAAGGAAACCTTGGAAGCTGATGAGATTTTGGTTACACAAATTTTTTCTTATAAAAATCAATCTGCATTTAAAGAGCTGTTTCCAAAAGAAGTTATATTTCTCCAAAAATTTTATATTATGCAATCCCAAAAATTGCAAAATTTTACTGGAGTTAAAAAAGGCAGAGGGTTCAAAGTTAAAAAGAAAGTTCGTAAAAAGGAAAAGAAGAAAGATTGGAAAAATGGAAACTAACCCTGCTTGATGAGATGATGGTCCTTAAAAAGTATTGTTTAGTAGTTTAAAGATTTTGAACTTGTGGGAAAAAAAACAGACAGCAGTTTAAATGCCAGTTATCTAAGCGAGGAGCAACGATGAGGAGGCAACCTACAGCGGTATTGGATTATTTTGAGAAGAATAAACAGATCACTGCAATGCTGGTGGGTTGGGCTGTAAAATATGCCCTGACTTGAATGATTTGGAATATTTTATTAAGGACTGCAATAAATTTGGATTTAATGGCAATTGCAGAAGTTTTATTGAATATAGTAAATTGGAGTCTCCTGACTGATGGTAATAAATATAAGGCAAAAGGACTATGGACTTAGGGCAACTGCAGTTGATCTGGTGGTTTCCCTAACACGTTTGATGAATTTATTAATCTAATTTTTGACTGGATCTGATGGATATTATTTCAAACACAATCATAAAGTCACTCGGGGTTTTTTTTTTATATAAAGAAGCAATTTTTATTTAGGTGGGTAGATGCAAATGAATGAAGATATTCTAAATGCTGTTGGAGGATGTGAAGACAAGAAGATTAGCAACCAGTTTAATCTAGTATGAAGATTTTAAACGTTTGATATAGGTAATAAATGATGTTTTTAGCTGATTTGTTAATATGTATTGATAAACTAATAAGAGGTTTGATTATTATTTTTTTAATTCAAAAAAAATATTTTTTATTAAGTGCTTTAATTATAATTGGACCTTTATGGTTTAAAAGTGGAGGACGGAAGAGTTTATATAACATTTTATTTTAAATTTGGGGTTTTTGAATGAGGGTTTCTTTCTCTCTCTCTCTCTCTCTCTCTTTTGTTTTCAATGAAAAAAGTTATAAAATATCTTGTTAAATTGTATAGACCTAATAATTTGTTAAGCATTAAATAGCTAAATTGAGTAAAGATAGGCTTAATTAGGTAATCCTTAACTGTTTTATTAGCTGTTGTAATTATGAATGGATATTAATTTTGTTGAATTAGATGGAATAAGAAGAAAGAAGACTTGCTTTCCTTTTATCTATTTGTTTATTGATTATGATTATGATAAGTGTGAAATGGAGTTCTAGAGAATTTGAGCTGTATTTTATTTTATTTTGTATTTGCTCTGGGAAGTCGGGGGGGCGGTTAGGGAGGGGGGAGAAAATGAATGTAAAACTTTTAAAACTTTTTCAATAAAAAAAAAGAAAAAAAAGAAAATAAATATAAGTATAACCATAACATATAAACATATAAGTGTAAACATAAGAAATTAGTATGAATAAATGGGAACAGTAGGACAGGGATGGTAGGCATGCTGGTGCGCTTATACATGCCCCCTTACAGACCTCTTAGCAATGAGGTGAAGTCCACACTAGGCAGTTTAAGGTTAAAGTTATGGGGGTTTGGGGAAGTAACCACAGAGTCAGGTAGTGCATTCTAGGCATTGATTACTCTGTAGCTGAAGTCATATTTTCTGCAATCAAGTTTGGAGAGGTTTACTATGAGTTTGTATCTATTGTTTGCATCTATTGTTTTTTTTATATGTGTGTGTGTGTGTGTGTGTGTGTGTTTTCTGAGGTTTTCGTGGGTGTTTGTATGTAGGTCTTTGGTTATTCGGGTTTTCTTCCGCGTAAAATTGGAAGTGTCTTGGCGACGTTTCGATGAAGTCTCATTCGTCATCTTCAGGCTGGTGTTTTCTTGCTCCTAGAAGCACAAAGCTGAAAACACCAGCCTGAAAATGACGAATGAGACTTCGTCGAAATGTCGCCAAGACACTTCCAATTTTACGTGGGAGAAAACCCGAATAACCAAAGT
>WNWU01000050.1:5904665-5933302 GCA_012654045.1 Ptyas mucosa
TGTATGTATGTATGTATGTATGTATATACAATATATATATTGTAATATATATATTGTATGTAGATACAGGTAGTCCTCAAAGTATGACTATAATTAAGTCTGATATAATGGTTATAAAGCAGGTCACCATATGACTGGACCTGATTCTATGCCTTCATTTTGTGGCAGTCATTAGGTGAGAACTGTGATTGTTAAGCAAACCCACTATTCTCTATAGGGTGCTTTTTACTAGAAAATGTAAGTAAACATTGGTTTCCGGCAAAAACATCATAAATTGTGTTAATGTGAATGAGAACACTGCAAAAACAAAAACACTTGTAATTGTGGGCTGATTGTGATGCACCCAAAATGTGATTACCTGGCTATGGAAAGTAAGCCCAGATCTTCAAAATTGGATCATAAGTAGTTTTTCTGGGTCTGTCAGAACTTTGAATGGTTGCTAAGGGACTAGTTGCAAATTAAGGACTGCCTGTAGAGATTCTCTTAAACACATTTTGCCATCACGGCTTGCCTTCAGAAGTTGTAGGTGCTCCATCACTGGAGGCTTTTATGAAGAGACTAGACAGCCATTTGTCTGAAATGGTATAGGGTCTCCTGCTTGAGCAGGAGATTGGACTAGAAGACCTCTAAGGTCCCCTCCAACTCTGATGTTTTGTAATTACATTATCAACACTGCATGAATTTGGAAGATAAGTAGGTATGAACACCATCCCAAGAACATCATGGTTTCCTGACTCAATAACATATCCTGATGATTCATAGAGATATTGTGTGAGAAAAAATTGAGTCAACATAGTAAGCCTTATAAAATATGTTATAAAGTTATAAAGTATAATGCCATATTTCTGGGCCTCAGTATGCAAATTCTCTTTCCAGCCTCATGCTTTCCAAATTAACCCAAATCATTTAGCTGAGAAGGCATTTTCAAATGTTCAAGGAAGGAAGGAAGGACCAAGGAAGAACATATATTTATTTTTTGCTTTTCTGGGAGCAATATCAGAAAGGGATACTCCCAATTCCAAAAAAGAGTAGAATCATCACTATGTTGGCGGCTGGGAAGCCATTGTTGATATGTTCTGAATTTGAATAATTGCTAGAATGATATGCATGGAAGCAGCATAATAGATTTAACTGATGATCAAAGTCACAATATTGCAGTGGTTTTTTAAATTATTATTTATTTGTTTCTCACCATGGACAATCAGGTTATGGTGGTCTTTTCCACCATAGTAAAAAGAAAAAAAAAAGCTTCATTAATGATAGCTAACATAACAACTGACAAATGTTGACCTTTACACTGCAATGTTAATGCTGGTTCTGCAAAAAAATATTTTATTTTAGGGTGATACTAATGACACAATACTTGTCAAGAACAGCATGGTCTCGTGATTTGGCTGATGCCTGGAGTGTGTGTCTTGCTGTGTGTATATACTTTTTTCCACGGCACAACAGCTACACAATTGGAGTTTCCTGCTTGCCTCTCTGCTACCCAACTCTGGGCATTTGAATTATATACATTAGAAACTCTGTATAAGTAATAAAAATGACCATTTTGCAAACAAATCCCTTTGCCTTTAATTTAATGGATAAATTAAAGTCCAGATTGGCCATGAAGAGATTTTTATAATCTTCAATTGACTCAAATTTCAGAAGCATCAAGGAGTCAGAATAGGATTTAGTATTTATTTCTGCTACGCTCAGTCACTCTTCTTTATGTATACACAGAAGACACAGCAGGTGACCAAAGTATCTTAAAACCCCAGGAGATTTCAAGCAGTGCTAGAGTGAGCATAACTAAAGTAAAGAAAATCTCTGAGTATCCCATAATATAACAAAGGGAGATTGCATGAATACTATCTTACTATGTTCCAGGATTAAGAAAAGCTTGAATATTCCCTTCCAAACAAACAATATATTTTCTACTTTCTGAGACTGACAGAAAAAACACAATGCTTGTGAAAGAATTGTCAATTAAATAAAAACCTGCATTCAGTCATATTGCAATAATTGGGGAGGGGAAGAGATATCAATATTCTCCATGTGCAATATCACAACTGGCTCATCTTAGGACCATGGTGTCAGGGTTTCAAGTACTAGACCCATAGAAAGCAAAATTCCAAGGCAGGTACATTCCTCAAAGAATAGCTTTATTGGATATATCATATTGGCACAGAATATTTCATATTGGTGAAATCCGATTCTGAAGGTTCCTGTGGTTTTCACCTAGTTAAAAGTAAAAGTTTGTCACTTTCTCAAAACAGTCACATGGTCCAATCACGGCGCTGCCTGGTTGCCTGGTGACATCACTCCGCCTTTCTATGATCAGGTGTGAGAGTATCCTTGGTTCCCAAGAGAAAGTATTTTGTTTTGGCTACAAAATCTCAGCTATCTAAAATCCCCTCTCCCTATCCCTAAGCTCCAGTGTGACAACATTAAAGCTTCCAACATGGCTTCAAGTCAGCTTCAGGGTTGACACATGGCTTGGGTATCCTACATATGAAGCCTGGAGCTACAAAGAAGCCAATCCTAAGATACTTCTTGTTCACTAAATAGGTGGTGTGTCTCAGTAGTGGGCTTCAATTTTAGCTGCTACTGGTTCACTTGTGGGTGCACGCGTGCTCGCACATGATGCTTCTGTGCATGCGCAGAGACATCTGGGTGGGTGGCAGAGCCTCCTGCTGCTGCCGCCACCAATTCGCCTGATCCGGGGTGAACCGGTAGCAACCCACTACTGGTGTGTCTTTATTTTTTGCCAAATGGCAACTTTGAACATGGTTTCTTTTCTCTCTGTCTTTCTTGGATTGATATCCTACCTTTCTGCCAAATAAATTATTTAAATCACAGTTTCTTTTATAGAGATCAAATTAATAATTTTCTCATTCAGAATTTAGATGAAATATAATGATTTCAGAACTCTTGGACTTGGACTCTTGCAATGTATTCCTTTGCTTGAAAATGTTTTTATTTGTTTAACACATTAAATCCTTGAATGTTAAGCAGTTAAGCTCAAGATAATATTGAGCTTAACTGCTGAACATTCATATATGCTGTTATATCTCCCTCTTTCTTATAATAAATTCTGGGGTCTCACTAAGAAGAGAAAAGGGAAATCTGTGAATGAAATAATTGTTAGACATTAGCCAATTTCTATCAAGAGAAATTGATATACCATATAAAACTATTATAATAACCTAGTGTAAGCATATCTTGAAGTTTAGGTTGCATATTGATAATACAGCGGTGTCCCTATGCTCCATAAACATATAATAATATCATTGATGGGAAGAAAAATATCATCTAATGAAGCTTCAGTCTATTCTTTCTTTCAGCATTATAAGATCCACGGTGCCACAGTGGTCAGAATGCAGTACTGCAGGCTACTTCTGCTAACTGATGGCTGCCTGCAATTTGGCAGATTGAATTTTACCAGGCTCAAGGTTGACTCAGCCTTCCACCCTTCCGAGATCGGTAAAATGAAGACCCAGATTGTTGGGGACAATATGCTGACTCCATAAACCACTTAGAGAGGGCTGTAAAACACTGTGAAGTGGTATATAAGTCTAAATGCTATTGCTAAAGTGCTGTTAGTAACAATATTCTGTGCAGTTCTGGTCACCATATTTACCAAAGGATGCACATATCTACCTGGAAAGAAATCAGAAGAGAACATTCAAAATGATCAGGGCTCAAAGCTTTTCCTTATGTGCAAAGGAAATTAACTTGATGAGATGGGTGGCTATACAAATCAAACAAATAATTACTAGACTATTTGGATCATTTTATACTGGAAAAAAAGGCAATTGAGGGGACCATGGCTGAGTATCTGACAAGTAAGGCGTGAAGAAATAAGAATCTTTCTCAAAACACCAGGACCAGAGGATTATCTGATGAAATTGATTGGAAGGAGATTTACCACAAAGGACAAAAAGGACTTTTTCCACACAGCACATATTATACCCCAAAACTGGTTTCAAGCATTAAGTGTACCCTGTTTCCCTGAAAATAAGACCTCCCCAGATAATAAGACCAATCAGGCTTTTGAGCGCATGCGCTAAAATAAGCCCTCCCTGAAAATAAGCCCTCCTCAAAAATATTTAAATGCAAGCGCAGCCGATCCCTGCCATTTCCTCTGGTGAGGGTTAGGGAGACAGAGCTGGAAATAAGATAAGATGCCAAGAAGAGCCCTGTCTTGCTCCACATGCCCTAAAATAATAAGGCCTCCCTGAAAATAAGGCCAAGCGCTTATTTCGAGGTTCAAAAAAACATAAGACAGGGTCTTATTTTCGGGAAAACATGGTATCACAACACACTGTGTATTGTACAGTGTTGTGACAAATATTAAAGTTAACTGTCTCATATTGCTACCAGACTTATACATCTGCATGTTTAAACTGTTTCTAGGGGATTTTTGTCTTGTAATAGGCACTGTTAGAGGAACATTTACAGATGCTAAGTCCAGAGTAGATCAATTTTTCATGAGTTATTCTTTTGTACGTGTTTTGGATTTTAGCCTTTGAAATTCCGCTGAATTCACAGTCCATGGTGCTCTAGCATGATCAAAATGGAGGCTCAACAGACTTGGATGACAAGTTATGAAAAAAGATGAATTACCCAAATTCAGAGTTTATGTCAAAAATGCAGGTAAGATCTATCCAGATTTTAGGTAAGTTCTATCCAGATTCTAAATTTCCATTTAGAAATAATGTCCCTTTTTCCAAAGTTACGAGACATCTTTATCAATTTATTTATTTCCCATGAATCTTTGAAGTAAACCATGATAATATTGGGCTGAAAAACTCTAATGTAAAGCTCCCCAGTTGGGCTGGCTTTCATGGCAGTTAAAAGTCTTGATAATAGGAAGAGGCAAAAAGGTAGCCTATCCGAATAGGAATCTAATTTTGTCTATGCAACCACCTTACAATTAGTCTCAGATGTGACTATGGGAAATTCTTTCTCAGAAAAAAAAAACCATATTCTTGATTGAAATTCAAGATATCCAGAAACGAAATGATATGGCAGTGCTTTTACAACGGGTGTGATTCAGGTGGCTATGCCACAGTCTTCATTCTTGGGGCAGGGAAGCGATAAATACTAATTATTCATGTTTTCCATTTCTTAAATGAATTGAATGCAGTTATTTTTGTGGATTTTGCAGGAGGAGACTCCTGCAAAATCTTCCTTATTTTTTTTTTTTTGGCCCCAGAAGGGATACGAACTCACCTATTTGGCCATGAAATTTTAAGTTTGCTACAAATGAAAGATTTATAGGTTTAATATTCTACAGCCTCTTCCTCTAACTAATAAAAACAAGTTTTCTTTCTTCATCTGTTCTTGAACCATTGCTTTAGGAAGCCACATTTTTTTTATAGTAAGCTTTTTCTTAGCCCTTTGTAATGGGAAATAAAGCATTCAAGGCTTCCTGTGCCATTGAAACTGATTCATGAATGAACTGTTATTTGTTACTGATTTGGCTGGGTCTACTGTTACTTTCAGCATTTTAAGTTCTATTAAACTTTATAAGGTATCTGTCTTCTTTATTAATAGAATAACCTTTGCTGTTTCTAAACACATATTATTAGTACATATTGGGTTTTACAATAGAATTTAGAGCAGGGATATGCAACTAAATGAATCCCAGTGATCAGATTCTCACCCCTCACGCATATACATACCTGCCCTGGTAGGTAGGATAATATCACTGAGAAAGAAGCTAAGAATGATTGCATTCAATCTTTTCCTGGACTCAAACAAGGGGTCTCCATTCTTCTTTTGAAAAAGGAAGTAGGGCGTGATTGTTTCCATATGTTTGTACATACATAAATTGTCTTTCATCTTTCTTTCTTCCTTGCTTCCTGAAGTACAAGGTGGTAAGTAGGAGCTGGAAGCAGCGGTGGGTTTCACATATTTTTACCACTGGTTTGCCAGCTCGCCCACCCATGCACCTTCCGAGCATGCACCTGGCCTTACTCGAATGCGCCCAGCCTAGAAAACGTGGCTAAATAGGATGCCATTATGCCCACCCACAGTCGCCACTACTGATTCGCTTGAACTGGTCCGAACCGGCTGAATATCACCTCTGGCAGGAAGGCTTCAAATGTATTACAAGCTTTGAACTGAAGCATTTCATACACTAGATTAGGTTATTAATTTTTTTAGGCTCTTCATTTTTTCGTTCCTGATTAGGAATGAATGAATGAATGAATGAATGAATGAATGAATGAATGAATGAACCATCCATGTTATTTTAGGTCCTTTGTTGCTCAATTTAATGTGAAGTGAAATTAGTGCTTTGACACCATCTATAACATATCTATGAATGTTTCTACCAATAATTATTTCTCCCTTATTTCCTGTTAGAAACCCAGTTCGATCTGATAGTTAAGGCATCAGGCTAGAAACCAGGAGACCATAAATTCTAGTCCCGGTTAGGCAGAAACCCAACTGGGTGAGTTTGGGCAAGTCCCTCTCTCTCTTTGTCCTAAGGAAGCAGCTGCAAACCATTTGTGAAACACCTCATCAAGAAAACTGTAGCAGTGGTGGTATTCAGCTGGTTCTATCCGGTTTGGGCAAACCGGTAGCGGTGGTGGTGAGAGGCTCCGCCCACCCTCCGGATGTAATCATGTCCCATTTTTGACACTCTGCACATGTGCAGGTGGCCCTGCCCATGCGCAGAGGTGGCATGTGCGAGCAAAGCGAGCACTACATTTGTGAACTGGTAGTGAAGTACGTGAATACCACCCCTGAACTGTAGGGACTTGTTCAAACAGTGGCCAGGAGTCAAGACTGACTCAAAGGCACCCCCACCTTCAAAAAAAAAAAAAAAAAAAAGCCCATGTAGCTCATGGCCTGTGAATGTCTCAACAACCCTTGTTTGTGTCCCAAAGGGAATCTTTATTGTTGAAACATGGCAACAAACTGGCTACATTACTGCAGTGCAAATTTCTGTTATTTTTAGTCACAACAAAGAAGTAACGGATATGGATCTTAAACATCTGTAGGCAATGCAGAAAAATCCAATCTATATTTTTTTCTCTGCATCTGCCACACTTCTTTTTTTTTTCCTATGCAACGATATATTTTTGAAAAAGCAGCACTCCTAAATATACACTGATTTTTATATGGAACTTCTCAGATTAGCCATTATTATTTTTTTTAAAAAAATGTTTCCAACTACCAATGATAATAAGCCATATATATCACTCATTGCTTTAATATTTTTAGGCACTGAAGTGTCTTTGAACGTAATCCAGTTAATAGCTAGCTTACACTTTTGTCCAGGAGGTAGAAATCAAGTGTTACCGTATTGGTATTTGTAGGGATCAAATTTTGCAAGCATGCATAGTAAAAAAAAAAGGATTTGTTTTATCTGGAAATGTTGCGCAATCTATTAAATTGAACATAAACTGCAGTAATGTGCATTTGGGGAAATAATACATTTAAATATATCGGGAGCCTTTTTTGTTTTTAGTTTTTTAAGGAACATAAATTACCAAATAGATAGAACAGTACAGATTTCTGAGTGATTACATGCCAAAATGATATGGGCGAAACTGATTTTGTCCATTGCTACATATAGCTCCCTGTAGAGAAAACAAATTGCAGTCTCTCTGCAGGATAGTATTTTGATGGGTGCACTGTATATATTTGTTCATAAAATCTGCATTCATAAATTTATTTTCTTAGCCACTGTTATGACAGAGAAAAGTAGAACAATTTTTTTTGGGGGGGGGTGGAGCCTTTTGAAAGCAATATGATATTGATCTGTTAGGACTTAGTTGAGGATTCTGAAGTTCCAGATTCCGTGGTTCTCCAAGCATTGCAAAACTATGTTCAATATGTCCTTCACAATTGACCATATTGTAACTCCACAACATCTAAGGTGCTAGAAATTACCCAATCCTGATGGGAAGGAGGGAATGAAGGAAGCTGGAAGTTTGGGGATAATTTCTGTTCTAGTTTGAAGGTCATTATTCTGCTGAGATACAACTCATGGTATATCACATACACAGTAGTTTTGTGAATTGTTGAAATTATCTATTTATGCAGTTAATCTTTTGTCATGAACTTCGAAGAAGAGTATCTAGATTGATGTAGTTAGTGAAATAGCATCTTTCTAATTATGTCAGGAATTTTATTCAGACATTTCCTAGTTTATTTCCTATTTCCTAGTTTATAATGTTCCAGTTCTTCATGCTATCTCATAGCTGTAGGATACATTTCTACATTACGATGGTTAAAAAGATTTTAAAAAATTGATATTTTCTTAGGAAGGATCACATTATCTCTGCAAGATCCCAGCCAGCCCCACAACCGTATACAAACACAGTGGTGGTAGTTACACCTTGAAACCAATATTTGTATTGTACCCAAATATCATCAATTTCCATGATTTATATTACAACTTCTCTACCACATGCCAGTGAAATGTGGACACTAACCTCACAATTGATACAAAAGCTAAGAGTGGTGCAAAGTGCCATGAAAGGATACATGCTTGGCATTACAAGACAAGATAGAAAGACCTACTCATGGATTAGAGAACAGACAAAAATATATCATCAAAAGAGTAAAAGAATTGAAACAGAAATGGGCTGGTCACATAGCAAGAAGAACTGATGGCAGGTGGACCAAGGCAATCATAGAATAGATCCACTTGATAAAAAGTATCCATGAAAGAGACCTAAAACAAGATGGATCGATAATATCAGCAAATATTATGGGCTCAATTGGCAAAAGAAAGCTCAGGACTATATTGGTTGGAAACATGAGGAAGAGGCCTTCATCCCGCTATG
The DNA here is from genome assembly GCA_012654045.1 of Ptyas mucosa. NCBI lineage: Eukaryota > Metazoa > Chordata > Lepidosauria > Squamata > Colubridae > Ptyas > Ptyas mucosa. The sequence continues at coordinate 5,913,458 of WNWU01000050.1, forward strand.
GATAGACAATGACTAAAATGATGATGGATGATGATGATGATATTACAATTTGTCAGGATTTTTTTTTTGCTAAGTTATAAAACTTACAACTTTATAAGTTTATAAGTTGACTAAATCAGCTGTTTCTTAAGAAATTGAAAAGTAGCTTATAGTGTTTAGTTTAGGATACTGTTTTTTAGCCAACTGATAACTTCAAGAATGAAAGTTTCCAACTACTCTTCCAATGTTCAACCCTTTTTAACTAGCTGTTGCAAGTTAAAATTGTAGTAAAATTGTTGGCAACTCTTTCCCCACATTATGGAAGAAGGGTCCTCTCTGCTCAGTGACATAACAACCTGATAGAGGAATTTTCAGCTATTATATCTACAGCTGTAGTAGCCAGATAAAAGAAGGAAGGAAAGGGATGATTGGACAAATGCATTGGGGTTGAAATGAAAACAATTCTCCTTAAGATTGGTTTATTATCTATGCCAGAAAACCAACCTGGAAGTCCCAAAGGTTGATTAGGATTCAAAATAAGCTTTATCATTCACTGCAGTTGATGCTCCTAGCCAAGAAGTTTGGAACTTGGGTGATATCATTCATTTCAAAGTGTTTGCTTGTTTTTGCATAGAGCTGGAACACAGACAGTGCAGGAACCATAGCAAAAAGTAGCTTAAGCCAAAGCTGCATAATTAAATGCTTAAACATCTTTGGCATGTTTAACAGTTCACAGGATTATGCCCTGGTGATTAACAGGACCTCCCAGAGTGTTTTATCTTTTTCTCTCCAACCATTTGCTAGAGATTTGTAGCTGGGACTGATTGGTGTGCAAATGAATCTACACCTAGATGTAATATGCTATAATATGTAACAAATATACAAAGACGTAAATAACTAAGTAATGTTCCAGAAACAGAATGGAACCTAGATCCAGGCCCACATGTAAAGCCCATTTTAAATAATATATGTTCAGTAATTCTTGGTGTAGGCCAGAGGTGGGTTTCAGCAGGTTCTGACCAGTTCTGGAGAACTGGTAGCGGAAATTTTGAGTAGTTCAAAGAACTGGTAGTAAAAATTCTGATTGGTCCCTCCCCCATCTATTCTCTGCCTCCCAAGTCCCAGCTGATAGGGAGGAAATGGGGATTTTGCAGTATCCTTCCCCTGGAGTGGAGTCGAATGCCAATTTTACAGTAGCCTTTTCCTGCCATGCCCACCAAGCCATGCCCACCAAGCCGTGCCATGCCCAAGCCGCACCCACAGAACTGGTAGTAAAAGTTTTTGAAACCCACTACTGGTGTAGGCCTATTTCTGGGCATGGGGAAGAAATTTAAAATATATGCCATTTATGGTAAAATGTATTGATCAGCCAATATGCAACACATAAATACTGCATACAAAAAAGGTGTAGCTTTTGAAAAAAATAATTAGTATACATTAAGGATATATTTGTGATAGTTGCACACAAAGCTATGTTTCAGATGGTCCTTGACTTTAAAAAGTGCATTTAGTAACCATTTGAAGTTACAATGGCACTGAAAAATGACTATTTTTCACACTTTCAACCATTACAGCATCCCCATGGTCATGTGATCAAAATTCAGATGTTTGGCAACAACTGACTCATATTTATGATGGACACAGTGTCCTGCGATCGATCATGTGATCCCCTTTTGTGACCTTCTGACAAGCAAAGTCAATGGGGAAACCAGATTTACTTAACCACGGGGTTACTAACTTAGCAACTGCAGTGATTTGCTTAAAACAGTGGCAAGAAAGGTCATAAAACAGGACAAAATTCAGTTAGCAGCTATCTTGCTTAGCAACAGAAAGTTTTGGCTCAATTGTGGCCTTAAGTCTAGGATTACCTGTATTAAATCATTTTGTTCTACCTAAACCCTCATCCTATGCAGATCTTCTAAAGCAGGGTGTCAAACTATCAGCCTGTGGGCCTGATGCATCATGTGCAGGCCACACCCACCCCGGCTCCACAAATAGGAATAACATCATGAAACGTCATGTGACAGCAACATGACACAGTGAGTTTGACACCCATCATCTAAAGGACTCCTACTTTCAGTTAAAACTTAAGTCATCCTTTCAATAAAATGGCACTTGCTCCTAAATTCAAGATAATACAGATACTGAAATGAATACAACATTTCAGCTGAGAGCAGACTTCGAACGCGAGTAAGGACTTCCACGTATGTGCACTTTCATCATCTAAGATTGACTGGCCAAACCTTCATATCGGTTAAAAATTGAGGTGAAATTCATCTTGCCCCAATATACAAGAATAGACTAGAATAAAACTTTATTACGGTCATCGACCAGCAATAGACATACAATAAATTAAAAATAATACTGACATTAATCGTGAATAATAACATCTCTGTTATGAAAATACATGATCTCAAACCTAATTTGAATATGTGTAGAGCCAATAAGTATGTGAGTAAATGTATTGTTATAGATATCTCCAAAAAATTGCCCCAATATACAAGAAGCAAAGCATCTCTACAAAGTAGAATTGATGCAACCTGTCTCCATTACATTATCCCTTCCTTATATAAAACTATTATGAAACTGGTGTGAGAGGCTTAGGGCTAGGGTTAGGGTACAAGTCATAACTTCCCAGGAGGATTCTACATCTAAAATAGAGGAAGAGTGATAGGATCAAAGCTAGAAGAAGTTGTAGAAGATGAGCCATGGAACATTGCGGGCAAGGCTGCAAAGTAAGATGGATCTTGTGGAACTTTCTCTAGATCTTACATCATGATGGCACTTGAAAGTATTTAAATGAGAAGACTAGAACTATTAGACAGGATTCTATTTTTCTGAAATTACAAGCAAGACACCTCTCCATACAATATACAAAACAGTGTCTTTGAGGAATCTTCTCTGCTGCAGACCTGAACCTTGAGCCCTTGTTGTTCAATCCCTGTGTTATGCCTCTGTCAGAGTCTGACTCTGAGATGAAAAAGGAACAGCTGACAGAGAGCGAGAGAGTGGCTCCATTGGCTGTGGAGAAAACTGGGGAAGGGCAAAGACAGGCTAGGCAGAGCGGGGGAGAGATAGAACAAAGGCGAGGGGGCTCTGATGAAGACCAAGGCCCACCCCTTCCTCATCCTAGGGCATGCAGGGATGAACGGAGAAGAGAGCAACATGGGTTGCATGGCTTACGAGGAGGAGAGGGCCTCAACTACCTTCACAAGATACACCTGGAGGTGGAGTTTAAAAGGGAGGGGCAAATGGGAGGGGCGGTTGTCGGGAACAAACACTGAGTTATCTGAGTTCCTGGCATCCTCCCAACTGGTTTGATTTACTGCCGTGCTACTTCAAGTCTGGAATTCCTTATCTTGCTTGCCTGCCAGATTAATTACCTGTTGAATGTATAGTTGGAAGTTTTGTCTGCTTACAGTTTAGTTTTAGTTTAGTTTTAGTTTTATTAGATTTATATACCGCCCTTCTCCCCGAGGGGACTCAGGGCGGTGAACAGGCAAAGATAAAAGACATAGATACAAAATTTAAAAACCAATTAAAACCGAATTAAATGATTGCCCCAACAATTCAAAACCCGTTTTTTAAAAAAATATGTAAATCCCGAATCTAAAAATTTGGATTATGAAATTAAAATTTTCTTACAAAGAACCTTCCACAGGTTTGTGAAAGAGTTTTTCTCCAGACCAGAGAGTAAAGGGACATTGGGGGCAAAGTCTGGAGCTAATAAAGGGACTTGTACTTATTCTCTGGCTGTGTGGCCTTTGTGCCATGCCTCGGGTCATCACACCCTGCTTGTCCTGCTAAAAACTTCCCTGGTTCTCATCACTTTCAACTATTCCTGGCCCATCCTCTTGTGTAAATACTGGGACTTGTTAGAATGTGTTGCTCAGTTTGTTTCTACAACAATGGACTGACTCTCAGTCTTCATTTGTATTTGTTTCTCAGAGGTGTTGATTGCTGGTCTGGGCCATAACAGAACATTAGGCCCTTTTCCATGTATATAACTTTCAAACTTCTTTCTTGTAGGAAAGAAGCTGCAGAATTGTTGAAAATCAGTGTTTTATTTATTCTTTGTTAATTCCTTTTACGACTCTGTAATTCCTTAATTCAGGGTACAATCAGGACAACTGGTTGGAGCCAAGCATTTTCTAGTTGGATGCCCATCCTGACACCATGCGGAGTTCACAGCAGATACTTTTGATTTGCACCTTAGGAGAGAAACATCTGCTGCTACCTAGGATTTAACTCTTAACTGTCTGAGTGGGAGGCGAGCATCATCACCACTAGGCCACCATGCCACTCATATTTACCCTTCATTATGAGATGGAAAACCACAAAGCCTATTTCCTCATATTTCTTCATTTGGGAAAAGAGGTGTGTGTGTGTGTGTGTGTGTGTGTGTGTGTGTGTGTGTGTGTGAAATAAGCAGAAAAAATACATCCTTGACCAAATGTATGACATTGCCACAGCCAACTGGACCTGTGACATGAGAGTTTTGCCCTGCCCAAAAGTTAAGCAAACCACTAATACTTGCTTATTCTATTGTAGGAGGAAGAAACTTTCAGGAAATCAAACAGCGTTAAAAATGGGCTCTTAAAACTGCATCCTTTTTTTCAGCAATATGTTCAGATGGCAAATAATTGTCCACCAATATAAGGATCATATTCAGCCAAAGCAGTAGAACAACTTTTCAAAGTTTTTCCTAACTATGTTCGGGTCTTCCAGAACAAATGGTAGCAGCAACAGCATCTGGAGAAATTGCCTATCAGAGCATTGAGAATTTACAATAGTGGCTGTCGCATAACAGCAAGTAATAATAGTAGTAATAAGACTATAATATTAATAGTGTTGCTATTAGTAGAGAAATTAATAATCTCAAAGAATTATTTTTCTAAAAGTTGGATAAAATGATTAAATTGAGTAAACTTGGAGGAAAAAATATATTCTGAAACACTTTGGCTTAATTGTATTCCTCTGCTGTACTGGTTGATCATTTGCTTTAAGTTGGCAGTTTGGAACCCTTGGGCTATGAAAAAGATGCTTCTGTCTCTATTGTACAGAAAACCAAATTTCCTACTGTAATAAAAAGATGCCAACACTACCGAATTACAGTGTACAGTGTTGAGGTGGCTTGATTATTATCTGAGACTTAAATTAAACTTTTACATATGGATTTAAATGAAGCAAATGCATTGACATTTCTAAAATGGCTTTTTAAGACACAAAACACAAATTCAATAATGCCCCAGTGTTGTTAAGACTGTGCTGGTTATTGTTGCTCAACAGTGGGTCTCTATTAAGTCACACAATAGATTTTATTAGCTCAATATATTCTCAGTGAAGATTAGATTCTATTGGATTTTGATGGCTTTCACATTAAACACTAAAGATTTGTCAACACAGAAATCAAATTTAAGTGCCAAGCTAAACTGTGCCCAAAGTGTTACAATGCCATTATTAGCTTCTGCAAACATTTCAGTTTAGGTATTCCCAGCAATATTCTAAAGTTTGTTTTGTGTAGAATTTTCAGAAACTCATCATTTTTTTTCTGTCTTCCTCTTTTCTCTGCTGTGACAAAGCAGACAGATTAATAATTGGAGAGGAAGAAAAAAAAATACACACCAAGTGATTCAGAGGCTGCATAATATACTCAGGAATATTGTTTGTCATCTCCTCTGCATTAAAAAGCACATGTATTTGCTAATTGCTAGTCTAAGTGTTTCTTACTCAGTTTGTATGTAGTTAGCTAAATGAACACATAATTACATTGAGGTAATTTCACAGCATTCATCAAATTGTTTTAAATGCAAATTAAATATTTTGCAGGTGATTCTCAAGTTACTTTTGAGCCATTGTATAATGTAAAATAAGGATTCATTAGTGGATAATCCATAAAAATCCTTGTTATCCTTCAAAAGAGGTCAGAACAGGGTATGTTTTTTTTATTCTTTCATATACCAATATCTATCACTGAGCATACCATTACTTCTCCATTTTTATCTTCACAATAATACTGTAAATTAGGCTTGAAGAAGATTGGTAACTGCTTTTAACAGTAGGGTTGCCACATCTGGGCTACAAAATGAGTTGATCGTGGTAAGAATTTTGATATCTCTAGTCAGTCATCTAGTAATTCTCCAGACTTTCAAAGCCCAGCTGTTGTTAGCTTTAATCAAAAATATGCTATGAACCACATAATTGAATGGGAATCTGAAGCTCTCTGCTCTAGGGTTAACCATTCAATACTAGACCTGGATAAGAAATTAAAAGGTCTAGACAAAATTCTACCACCTGAGTTAACATAAAAGAACAAAATATTACCCAGCCTGGCCAAGAAACTTCTTGAAATTCGGATGTTATAGAAAGAGAATTGCAAACATAATAAAAAATGTACATAGTAGATTTTAGGACAGCGAACATCTGCAAGGTTACAAAAGTATAATGTCTGGGCCTCCGTTGACAAAAAATCTTATACTCAGAGGGATAATAAGAGGATTAGAAACCTTACAAGTAAGGTAGTGAAAGAGCAATCACATAATATTTTCATACAAAAATAATGGAATTTGTAAATGTGTATCCATTTTTAATTAATTAAAAGGTAAAAAGAAGCACATATAAAGACTGGGAGATGGACATTATCTCTAAGGAGGCATACTAACAAATACATCTGCAAAAAATAACAGCAGAAAGACTAAAATAGAAAAATAATTTAGCTTGCAGGAAAACCTAAAAGAAACAATAAGGACAGGGAAGAGGCACTTTGCCGGTTGTAAAATAAAGATAAAGAAACGAATAGGGTTTGGTGTTAATAGTAGGGTAGGAACAAGTAACAAACAAAAGGGATTTCCATTCCTATTTTACCTTAGCCTTTTCATCAAATGGGAACTTGGACTTGTTCAAATGGACTTAAAATGAACAATTGACGCAATGAGGGATTGGCTACCCAGAAGTAAGGAAAATGATATACAGCACCAGGCTACTATGGATGAGTTTAAATCTCTAGGACAAAATTAATTACATTAAGAATCTTAAAGGAACTTGCATATACCTTAAAGGAACTTTCATCTTAAAGGAACTTGCATATACATCTTGAAGCCCTATTCTGTGATTTTTGACAAATCGTGGTGGACAAATTCAGGGCCAAAAAATTGGAAAGAGAAAAGATGATTGCCTTTTTAGTAGAATGAGCTGAATAGCTTAAATGAATCCAATATAAGAGATCCTAGAAAAGAAGATGGGGAAATGTAGGGTAGAATCCAATCTGGGTCGATCCCTGGGACCAGAGGTTTAGTCTTCCAAGTTTTCATACTCTTTTTGGAGCCCATCCTCAGGGAACTTCTCTCTAGCAGATTGTGTACCTGGGGTATTCTCTGTGTGGTATTTATGTAGTGCCTGGTTGTGTGTGGCTTTATAGTAGTGGGTACCCATTCTGCCTGAATTGTTCATGTAATTGTTTACACACACACACACACACATGCACACACTATATGTAAACAATTCAGGAAGAATGGCTACCCATAAGTATTTGTTACAAGATGTCTGTGCAACACTGTGGGGAGAGAAAGGAAGAAACAAGGTACAAGACCAACTCCATGGCAACCCCTGCCATACATCAAAAACATTTTGGAAGCTGTAAAATGCAGCTTCTGAGTTCTGCAAATGGGCATCCACACCACCCCAGATGCTACCATATGAGGACAAATAATGCATTGTAAAGATTGCTTGGAGGTGAGGGATACTTCCAATGTAATCTACCAGATCCCCTGCATGGATCCCCTGTGACTATATAAGACAGACAAGGAGGAAGGTAATCACCAGACTACAAGAACACAAGCTAGCAGTCAGACGAGGAGACCCAAACTCATTGGTAACCTCACATTTCAATAAAAAAGGACAAACATTCAATTTTGCAGCTACTAAGATTGTTGGACAAGCAGGTACAAAAACAGACAGGGAAGTGATTGAAGCCTGAGAAATGTGTCCCTCATCAGTCAACAGGAGTGCTGATTTACCACCAGCTTATCAAGTACTTTGGAGGTGAAGGCTTGGCAGCACAAGGAAACAACAGCTAACAATTTAATAGCCAGCCATCAACACCCCAGTCAACAACTAAAAAGCTGCACACAACCAGGCACCATATATCACACACTGAATAGTCCAAAGCACACAATCTGCTAGAGAGAAGTTCCCTGAAGATGGGCTCCAGCATGAGTCTGAAAGCTTGGAAGACTAAACCTCTGGTCTTGATGACTGACCCAGATTGGATCCTGCAACATTATCCTGGGACACTTATATTCACTTTCATTTCTAAATGTACGATAGATTATAATACCATTAATGCTCCCAAAGCTAGTTAAATAATCATACTCAATGACTATTTATCAAATGGCATAACAAGACTCTGTTCTGGCCTTGAGTTATTTGATATGTATAAACAATGTTAGAAAATAGGATTACCAACAATGAGGATGATGCAAAGATCAGAGGGAGATCAAACATCATAGAGGACACCATCATTATCCCAGCCTGTCTGGTTGCCCATTTCTGTGCAGAAAACTCCCCAATACATTCATCCAAGGATATCATAAAGTGTGCATCTTAGTCAGGGGCGGGTTGCTACTGGTTCACTCATGGGCGTGTGTGCACTTGCGCGCAAAGCTTCTGTGCATGCACAGAAGTGTCTGGGTGGGTGGGCGGAGCCTCCCGCTGCCGCCACTACCAGTTTGCCCGGCCTGGGGCGAACCGGTAGCAACCTACCACTGATCTTAGTCCTCATTCTTTCCTCCTCTGTGTATCAAATTTTAAAGTTTAAGCAGTTCAGGCATTTTTTTTTTCAAATATACAATTTTGCTTTCCTTGAAAGAGATAATGTTTCCTCTAATAACTTTGAAATTGAAATAAAAACCTAAGTTTTGTTTTATAACAAACATAACAGTCCAAGAATTGTTAGTGAAACTTAGGTTACTCCACTGAATTGATTCAATGAGGCAACTTGATTGCAACCAATTCAAGCTCCACTGATTCCACTGTGATTGGCATATGAAAAGAAAAAAAAAGTTTAATAATTCAGAAAAGAAAAGTGTTTGCTTTAGTTCAGCTTTCTTGGGTTGAACAGTTCTTTAACTGCCTGTGAGGTTTGTGTTGTATTTTGTCTCCATTGGATAGCATGACCAGATTCATATTCTTCTTATTGCATTTTAACTGATCTTATTTTTCAAGATTCTGAAAGGTGGGTTTTATTAATGTTTTATAATGTATAGACTTAGTTAAAGTGGACTGTATTTGGCACCATGATTTCATTTCCTATTTTATGAAGCCCCAAAAATTTAACAGCTTGAAGAAGTGTAATTTTAATATTTGCTTCAGAAAGTCATGCGTAAAATAGTGAATGCTGGGTTTTCTGCCTTGAAAATTTGACTTTGTGTTAAGTTCCAACTCTAAGAGCAGTTTCAAAATACCTTGGGAATTTTGTGGTGAATATTAATGCTTGCTTCTGAAGAAACACTTTCTGCATATGAAACTCTGCTTAGTTTTTTTTTTCCCACCAGTGAAAATAAATGCCAGGCAAACTTGCATTTGAATATCATCACTTGTTATAAAAGTAAGATTGGGATTTTTTGATGGCTCACTTACATATAAAAAACAATCACAGAACCACACTCAAAAATAAATCTGAGCAATATACATTAGAAATAATCTACATTATTATACTGTATAAAGGTTCTCCCTATCCATTCGTGTCTGACTCTAGGGGACAGTGGTCATCTCAATTTTTCAGCCAAGGGAGCCAATGTTCTCCAAAGACATTTCCATGGTCATGTGGCCAGCATGACTATATGTTGAGGTGCATGGAACACTGTTAACTTCCCAACGAAGAAGTACCTATTTATCTACTTGTATTTATATGCTTTTGAACTGCTAGGTGGACAGGAGGTGAGACAGAAAACAGGAGCTCACCCCATTATGCAGTGCTTGGATCTCAAACCTGGGCTGTCAACTTTCCAGGTGACAAATTCAGTGTCTTTAACTGCTGAGCTATTGCACCCCCTACATTATTATATATGAATGCCAAAAGATAACAGTATCATAAGAATGCCTAGATCTTCTGTCACCATAGACACTGTAAACTAATGAGCTTGCATATCAGGAAAACTGCTGTGATGTTGTGGTTAGGGTGCTGATATGGGGTGGGAAAGCTCATGTTTGAAGTCTTCCCTTAGGTATAGAAAACAACTAGGTGACCTTGGTCCAGCTGCTGTCTTTCATTCCAAATCAGTGGCAGCCTTTGTGATAAACCCCTTGTCGCATCACACATGGATAGCTTTGCTGGGTGACCTACAAGAGTGCAGTGAAAAAACAAGCAGAACCCTGGAACTTTACAACAGAAGTGTTAAGGACAACAACAAGGAGACTGTTAAGAAAAACAAGAGGATGGGGAAGAGTTAGCTACTAGTATACCAGTATTCTGCTGGCTTTGCTTAAGTCCCAACAGAATGATAGGAAATAAAACCTTACTTGCCCTCTGTGACATATTGGTTATGTGTGAGCCACCATCACCATCACCTCCTTGGCATTTTTTGATACAAATGGTGACTGAAAAAAAAAAATCCATAAGGAGCACAGAATCAATATGTTCATTAGATGACTTTAGAGATCATGTCTTCCCAAGGTAGTTGGGAAGTATTAATGTACCTGTATAATTCTATACCAAATGATAAAAAAGTTTTGAAATAGTGGCAAGATACACTTAAAACAAAAGAAAAACATGTTTAGGCTTTGCCACCAAATAGGGGGGTGCAAAAGATTTTGAGCACAATATGTTTTCAGTTTGAAGTGTTCTTTGTGTTTTGAGCTTGAAAAAGAAAAAAAAAGCCTTATAGCCATTTTGAGCAGTATTGTTTTAACCTTGTGGTTTGATATTAGGTAGTTATTTTTTCAACCCAGTTTAGCAGAAAATACTGGTCATATCCTTGCTGTTATTGGCTTAGATTTGATGGCAGAATATAGAGAAGGTACGGAATCAAGGAGTAGCTAATTAAATTATGATGTACTCTAACTCTGTGATTTCTGTGTAAACAGAAGTGACAACATCTTGCAACTGCATGCCTGATTATCAGAAGGTAGGTAGATTTCTCCTATTTTTACAAGCAAATGGATGTGTGTGTATACACATGCACTATTTCCTCACACATGTATATCAGGTGCTAATGCCGCTGAAGTTGTAAGCCTTAAATGCAAATAGCATTATTATGCTGCTGGTTTGGGGATAATTTACTGAGATTTGGAAGAGATCACTTATCCCTTCCCTTGTAATTTAACTGAATCCCAGGGAGCCAAGAGAATGCAGCTCTTGAGAGAAAGTATAGGAATTTGCAAGGAGTCCATAGCCATCTACCTAATAAATTCCATCCCTATCTAGAAAAAGGTAATCAAAGTGTCCTTTGCTTCCAAAGAAAATTATTAAGCTCTTTCTGTTCCAACCAACTGAAGGAGAAGAAAAGGTGGGTTTGAAAAAAAAATTGGCACAGTATAGGAGATCTCCCACAGCTTAGCTATATAAATGTGGAGACCTTTACCTTCTCTCTTACATCCCAGAATTCTTGCATACATTTCCTATATGGCACCTTGTTATATGTTATTTATACTGTTCTTATCTTGATGGTATTTGTATTTTATTTGTAAGATACATATATTGAGAAGAAAGCTCTCCATACAGTATTCTCTCTGTGTGTCTCTGTGTCTCTGTCTCTCTCTCTTTGTGTCTCTCTGTGTCTCTCTGTGTCTGTGTCTGTCTCTCTGTCTCTCTGTCTCTCTTTCTCTCTGTCTTTCTCTCTTTCTCCGTGTGTCTCTCTGTGTCTCTCTTTCTCTTTCTGTAAGCCATGTTTCTTGAACTCAAAGCAGATGACATTTGTAAGATACACATATTGGAAAGAAAATTCTCTATATATACTCAAAATTGTATGCCTGTATGTGAGTGTGTGTGTCTCTTGTATCAGATAGACATGAATTAATGATTGATACTATGATTAATAGTAGCAGTCATGTTTTTTTTCAGGACTTAATAACTAAATTCGTCAGATTTATAGTCATATATAAAAAAACCAGAATGTTATCTCCTTTCTTTTCTTATCCTCCTTTTAACAGGAAACGTCATAAAAAGTCTGTCTTTTGGGAGCTAAGGGTTACAACACTGAAAGTTCTTGAAGATACTTCAAGTGACTAGCTGTCCAAGAAATTGAAATAAGATGCTGAATTCCTATACTTTTAAGTGTTCTTTTTTTCCAGGTGGGGGAAAAAAAATCAAGGTTGCCTAGGTAACTATATATATTTGAGAATTTTTTAAAAAATGCATCCTAAAATTCATGTTTTAAATGGGCTTTGGAATGCTGTATTGATACGCCTTAGCATCAAAACATTTTTATTAACCAGTATACATCCTTAACTCATTAGTGTGTCTGAAAGAAAAGGTAGTGATTTTTCTTTTCTTGCAGTAAAATAAGATTGCTCAGCATGAGTAAATATATATAAAGGTGTTAAAAATAGCTGCATTCTTCTGAATAAACAGCAAGAGAGTGTATTTAGTCATTCATGAAAGGTTTTCAGTCATTTCATGATTCAATTAAAGCTGTTCAACAGAAACAGTAATCAAGCCTCAGCAAGTTGCTTAAATAGTGCATTTATTCTTCTGGCATGCTATATATAAAATTCCTTAATGCTGTGACTCTTTCTTTTTTTTTGCAGTGTCTGACAGTAAATAAATATTTTAGAAGTTAAAATGTCATGTATGCACATACTTGAGATTCAGCCAACAATGTCAGTAGAATCCTACATTTTGAATTTCATTTTAGAATTTTCCACTGGGAAGAGGGTATAAAATGAAAGTGTCTCTGGAGGAAACATCAGGTTTAGTTGTATAGAGAGGAGTTGTTCTACATCTAAATAAAACAGAGATTGTACTTATTAAATCACACTCCATAAAATGGAATGGTGAATTTTCTACTGACCATGATCGGAGAATTACTAAATCAGAAATTTGAGAATTGAGTCTTATTTTTACTTATTTCTACTCAAGAACAAAACCCTACCTGCTTAGCATGCTTTTGCTCTCTCACCACAGAAATGAGAGAGAAAACAATTATGTCATTATTCTACTTAATTGTTTGAAAATTAGCATGCTTCCACTATCAGCTACCCATAATTAATACTGGAAACAATGCATCTGTTTAAGTAATTTTTTAAATTGTAATAGATTTGTTTCTTTGAATGTCATTTGTCCATGGCATTCCTAACTAACACTGCAAAATTAACTCAGCCAAGATTGAAGTATAATGTACAGCTTTAATTTTACTTTAAAGGTAAAGGTTCCCCTCGTGCATATGTGCTAGTTATTCTCAACTTTAGGGACCATCTCCATTTCAAAGCTGAAGAGCCAGTGGTATCAGAAGACGTCTCCATGGTCATGTGGCCACAATGACTAAATCCCAGAGGCACAAGGAATGCTGTTACCTTCCCACCAAAAGTGGTCCCTATTTTTCTACTTGCATTTTTTACGTGCTTTCGAACTGTTAGGTTGGCAGAAGCTGAGACAAATAACAGGAGCTCACCCCATTATGTAGCACTAGGGATTTGAACCGCTGAGCTGCCAACCTCTCGATCAACAAGCTCAGCGCCTTAGCCACTGAGCCACCACGTCCCATATACATTGCTGTTTTTCAATCTTAAAATGGTAATAAGAAAGAAAAAAAACCTCCAAGGTGATTAAAAGATGAAGTTTGATTTAATTTTGAGTCTTTAAAAGAGGCTATATTAACTCTCAGAGGAAATCAGGATGAAATCCATGCTTCCTAAGTGATTGCAAGTGGCTGCAAAAACATTTGTTTATGCTGTTGAATAAAAAATAAAAATAAAAAAGCCCTCTCTGGAATACAGGAGGGTGATCTCAAGATCTTTCTTTATCCAGAGAGAATTATTTGCAGTCTGGATTGCATCCAGCTGCCTTTTTGCTACAATGTCCCCTACAAAGCATGGGGTATCCATTTGCCTGCATTACCAGAATCATTCCAGCTTCGAAGTATATTTTTTAAATACAGTAATCATATTAAGCCCAATAATGTCATGACATACCTGTCTAGACTTTTATCAATTTTAAGGTATATTTTCCTTTAAACAACAAAGAGACACATTTCCTGACTTCACTCATTTCCCCCAAGTTTGGGAAGATATAATTGCTTTTTCTACATATATAGAGAATCAGGTATCCTAGCTCCTTTCTTTACTGTAATTTTTAAAGTTCTTTAAAAACTAAAGGCAGGACTGCATGCCAATTTGTTAACCCAGATGTGGGGGAATTTGGTTCTATTATCATTTTCCATAATCTCTGATTAAAGTGTGGGTATTTCCAAAAAGCAGGAAAAGTCTGGGTAGTTGAATCATGGAGATATTTCTTTCATGAGTTTTTATTTTAGTTAGGAATAGGTAAATATATTCTAGTCAGGATGCTACACCAGATTTAATTTCATTTCTTCATAGGCTTAAGTCAAATGTCACAGTCTGAATTTTCTTTACTTCCTGTGCAAGCTAGTGAATTATATAATTTCAGCCTTTACACATTTTTTATACTGGACATGAGAATATTACTTTTATTTACAATCTTACAATCTGTAATAATCTAAAACCTGTTCAAAATTCTTTACAACTGGTCTTTTGTTGTTTTAGTCTAACAAGAACTTTGTTATTTTTTTAATGACTTTGTTTTTCTTTAAGTTACCAGTGTTGTACCACCAAGGAAGGACGCACAATGGGTCAGCATCAGTAGTGGGATTAATTTTTTTTTACAACCCAATCTGTGGGCGTGGCTTGGTGGGTGTGGCAGGGGAAGGATACTGTAAAATCTCCATCCCCTCCCCATTCCAGGGGAAGGTTACTGCAAAATCCTCATTTCCTCCCAATCAGCTGGGACTCAGGAGGCAGAGAATAGATGGGGGCAGGGCCAGTCAGAGGTGGCATTTACCAGTTCTCCAAACTATTCAAAATTTCTACTACCGGTTGTCCAGAACTGGTCAGAACCTGCTGAATATCACCTCTGCTCAGCATGTGTCTCATTAGCCAGTGTAGAAAGTTAGCAGTCACCCCTCCTAGAAGAATGAAATATTTTAGGACATATTAAAAAGGCAGAATATTATATTTCCCTTAAAAGAGAAATAGAAATCTTAAGGGAGACAGAAACTCAGAACTTCAGCTCCTTGCCCCCAGCAGATATTTGGTACCCATTAAGAAAGACTGGGCCAGCCACCAAAACACCTTCAGCTCCAGGGTGATGGGATTATCTTCCAGGGCAAAGCCATTCAGCCATAATAGGAACTGCACAACAAGCCCCTTCATTGCATCAGCCCAAGCTTCAACCAAGCTTGACTCAGATAATCTACAAAATCAGCTATGACCCCTGCAGAGCCCCATGGGACTGTCAGTCCTGGAAGCCATCTTTTACTTTCGAACTTTAGGGCTGCCACATTTAGTGCTGTGGGAATCTGGGAGTGGGAATTGTATGGAGTGGAGATATATCTAGCCATAATAACATTCTTTTCTTTGAGAGTCAAGGACATTCTGCCCTGCACATGGAGTGGTGTGACTGGGAGGCATCTCCAGTTGGGATGGTGCATTGATTGGACCATGGGTGCTGGGGCAGGGAGTCTGACAGCAACCAATAGAATATATGCCCTTGCCACAGGAATGGGAAGCTCAAGGGCAAGGCTCAAGAGAGGATATAAATAACCCCCACTCTGCCCTCCATGTGCTCAACTGCCCAGGGCCTCAAAACCATGTGGTCCTGTTCATCAATAAACCATCTTTCCAATCAGCCTCCATGTTTACAGTGTCTTTCTCACCACTTGGAACTGAACCAGATGGATATTTCTACCAACACCAGCAAACCACTTTTGTTTCAGGCATCTTCCTGATGATTTGCTCATTCTTTCTGAACAGTGTTCTCTCAGTGTCTTCAGTCATTTGCTGTACCTATAGATTTACCTTGTAAATTCTTGACATTGACATTGTTTTATTTTCTTCTGTTTAATCATGTTCAGTTCTCAGTGGCTGCCTGACCAATCCCTGCAGTTTTCTTGGCTAGGTTCTTCAGAAGTTTCTAGATTGATGCCTTAATTCAGTGGTGGGATTCAGCCACTTCGGGAGAACCAGTTGTTAACTTTCTGAGCCATCTGGTGAACTGGTTGTTGGAAGAAATCATTAGGGCAGAGAACGGGTTGTTAAATTATTTGAATCCCACCACTGCCTTAATTACTACATCAAACTAGCTTTCATATGTTGAGTAAGGACATATTAATCTTCCTTTGCTTTCCAAACAAAGAATTAGCGTTTTCTATTATGTTTCTGCTGTCATCTCATAGTCATCTGGATTTTTGTAGGCCATATCTGGTATGGAATATCTTGCAGTATGAGTAATTATTTCTCTTGCTGGTGTTTGTATTACCTAAAGTACTTTCTCCTTTCGCCCTTCCCGAGTTCCTTATCTCTGGTCAATAGAGACTCTTAACTGATTTGGCTGGGAAGTAAGAAGCACAGATGGAATTGCCAGCTGCAAAATTTTGGCTTCAAGCAGTAGAAGGGAAAAGGGGGTGGAGATGACCACACCTTTGGAAACACTTTGCTTGCATTCAGCACTGGCATATTAATTTTTCCTAGGCTACTGTTTACAGCTGTTATCTCAACAACACTGAGGGAAGTATGTTCCTGTGTCTCACAAAATGAGAACAGTGCAATTAGTGGTAACCATTTATTGGTTTATGGCATTAAAAAAATAATAATAATCTTACCTCATCTCCATCTGTACATCTGCCCCACCCACACTGTCCTTCTCCCCAAGTTCTGAATTAATGCTATCTTGCCAAAGAACCATTCAGTAATGTGCTTAATAAAGGCAGGCACATAGTTTTTGATAAATTGCAGTGATTATGATTTTCATTTATCTGTTGTGGGGAATAAACTTTATTGAGTAGGAATGTTCTTTGCTCTAATCTGATCTGGGCAACAACTATACTTCTATTGGCTATTTTGAGAAGCTGTTGATATGACCTTTCCACTCTGGTCACTGCTCATTGCTCTTCATGACTATGTTCAGAATATATACATCCCAGGAAAGGAGTAACCACACTGAAAAAACACGAACCCCATGGTACTTTGTTAAGCAATTCTCAAGCATAACTTTGATTCCTACTTTATGCTCTGAAACACCAGATCATTTCATATCTGTACATGCAGCTGGTGTACCAAAAGTTAAATCAAATGACAACTGATCAGAAACAGCCAATGAGTTACCAGACTTTTCCCCCAAAGCATGCACACTATGAAATGTTTCACATTAGCAGGTTTGCTGGTTGAAAGGAGAAATATTGGAGCTTTGTTTTCTTTTTCTTTCTTTTTTAACCAAGTAAATTTGACTAGAGTTATGAGTTTCCCCTTCAACTCCAAGAAGAAATATGAAAGAATGTTATTCCTATCCCCCACCAATCATAATGGACTTGCTGAATAGCAATGAGAAAAGTTTTTGTTGTTGTTATTCGCAAAGTTGTAGCCAACCCATTGTGACCCCATGGACAATGTTCCTCCAGGCTTTCCTGTCCTCTACCATCCTCTGGAGTCCATTTAAGCTCATGCCTACTGCTTCAGTCACTCCATCCCACCACCTCATTCTCTGCCGTCCCATTCTTCTTTTGCCCTTAATTGTTCCCAGGATTCAGCTCTTCTCCAGTAAGTCCTTCTTTCTCATTAGGTGGCCAAAGTATTTGAGTTTCATCTTCAGGATATGGCCTTCTAAAGAGCAGTCAGGGTTGATCTCCTCTAGGACTGACCGGTTTGATTGCCTTGCAATCCAAGGGACTTGCAGGAGTCTTCCCCAGCACCATAGTTCAAAGGCCTCAATTCTTTGGTGCTCAGCCTTTCTTATGGTCCAACTTTCTTATGGTCCAATACACTTTTGTTGGCAGGGTGATATCTCTGCTTTTTAGTATAATGAGAAAAGTATAGAGGGAATAAATGGAATGAGGGAACTAAAACAAAAGATTGGTCAATGGAACCATAACATCTCAAAGACTCATCTATGAAATAGAAAGTGATTTGTTCTTTTTTTCCTAGTGAGAGGGGAAAAGAATCCATCACCTGGCGGCTGTGGTAATCACAACAAACATATAACACCTCACCAGCATAATTCTCAAGGCTAAGGAAAGGACTGAAATCCAGACAATACTTTCTTAAATCACATTAACTTTTAGGCAAACAGTTTAAGACTACCAGAAGAATCCTTAGTATCAAAGGAGCCTTGTCAGCGTGTATATTTCTATGGAGAGAAAGTAGGTACTGTGTACCTGTTCACTGTCAACACCATGACCATCCATCTTGATGTTTTGGTGCACTGCCATTTGGTAGAGCAGAAATCTGGGCCAGTGAGCAGAAGGAAATAATTTGACAATCTGTTTCATCCTATTTTCTTTTGTCAACAGATTTCTCACTAGGAAGTGCACTCTTGGTTAAAGTTCAGTTTCAGCCTTCAAATTATAGTCAATAAGGCCTTTTTTTAAAAAAAACCAACAGACTTTCTCAGCCAATGCCAGCCTGAACTTGCATTAATTGGATCAATAAAATCTATGTGGATAAGAAAGCTTTACCATTTTTCAACCAAAGAATATAGTACTACTAAGTATTCTTGACCAGGAGAGAAAGTATTTCCAATCTCTATATATGTAAATAGAAGAAGGAAGGAAAGAGTACTGCCTTCGTGTATTTTGTTTTCTATCCATAGTTGTGGGGTTTTTTGGTTGAAATCTAATTAGATTTAAAAGAAAAAAGTATAAATAACTTGTGTTATTTAACTTCCTAATTTCAGTTACTACCCGCTTATGTTAAGTCTGTCAAAAGGAGAGAATAAATAAATCGTGGAAGATGATAGGAAAAAATGCTGAATAAAAATATAACTCTAGTGTGTATATAAGTCAGACACAAATTGCTGAAGACTTTTTAAATACAGATAAACAAATCTTTGATAGAAAAAAAATTTCTGTCAGAAATTTTCAAACATTTTTGTTTTCTTGATATATTAATGGCCTGATAGAAAAAATAACATTTTCAGGTATTATATTAATATGTCTGCCTCTTAAAATATTCTTAATGTGGATTTTTGGTGAAACCTAGGCTGTAATACATAGCATAATTTTATTGTAGAAATTTTTTATGATCCATATTCTAGGTATCAGTTCGATAGTTGCAATCTCCATTCTTCCTAGAAGCCCATGGATTACATTCCTTGAAGTCTAAATATTAATAAAAGCTGACATGCTAACTATGCAGAGAGAATCAAAATATGCTGATTGGAGGATAACTGTTCACGTTTGTGCACTTCTCTGGGTGCTGAAATGCAGTTCTTATCTCAAAACAATGATCAAACAGGGTTTATAAATCCTCATTTTTAGGCGTTCAAATTATGTCTATCCAAATGAGAATTTTTGAGCATTTATCTTTTAATTCACAGATGAATACAAAAGTTAGCATAATGCATATATGAATGGAAATCACATCCGTTCTTAGATTTAAATTAAAAGCTACATTTTAGGTTGCGAAGATAAGGTAATAACCACAATAGCTGTATCGCCTTTTAAATTTTATTAGCAAGGATAACTTTCCCAAATGTGGATTATGAACCTTGCATTTTTATAAAACAAGAGATGGCCGATTGTTAGAAAGAGCCTTTTTCCTTCCTGAGCAGACTTACCAATTTTATTCAAAATGCTGAGTAAAAATTATATGAAACTCCTTCCTTCCTTCCTTCCTTCCTTCCTTCCTTCCTTCCTTCCTTCC
>WNWU01000050.1:5933312-5964178 GCA_012654045.1 Ptyas mucosa
TCCTTCCTTCCTTCCTTCCTTCCTTCCTTCCTTCCTTCCTTCCTTCCTTCCTTCCTTCCTTCCTTCCTTCCTTTCCTTCCCTCCCTCCCTCCCTCCCTCCCTCCCTCCCTCCTCCTAGCAATCATTCCCAAAACACATAAAGGTTCTGTGCAAAGTTGTGACCATCTGACCTGATACCCACTTTCCATTAAAAAAAATTGTAGAGTAGGAAAAGATTTATAAGGACCAAGCTGGAAGGCAAGGAAGTTAGGATTAAGGTTAGTTGTGACTAATAACTCACTGAGGTTATGTTAGAAGACAGAGCAATTTTCAACTTGCCAGTGCTTTGCAAGCTGTAGCAAATTAACAGCAGTTTTTAAAAAGTTGATTCAAGGCAAGGAAAATGCCTTTCTTTCCCTCTCTCCCCCCAAATTTAATGAAAGGATCAACCAATCAGAATAGAGCCAGAAGGGACCTTGGAGGTCTTCTAGTCCAACCCCCTGCTCAAACAGGAAATGTTCTACCAGATAGATAGAATGGCTGTCCAGTCTTTTCTTAAACACCTCCAGTGAAGAAGCACATACAACTTCTGAAAGCAAGCTGTTCCACTGCTTAATTGTCCTCACTGTTAGGAAGTTTCTCTTTAATTGGAGGTTGCTTCTCTCCTTGATTAGTTTCTATACATTATTTCTTGTCTTGCCTTCTGGTGCTTTGAAGGATAAGTTGACTCCCTTTTCTTTGTGTCAGCCCTTCAAATACTGGAATATTGCTATCATGTCATACCCAATTCCTGCAACTGTTCTTCATATGATTTTGTCTCTGGGCCCTTAATTATTTTAACTGCTCTTCTTTGCACTCCCCCCCACCCAAAGTCTTTCCAAAGTCTCTCTTTTTTGTAATGTGACTAAAACTGGATGCAATATTCCATGTGTGGTCTTACTAACAATTTATAAAGTGGTACTAATACTTCATGTGATTTTGATTCTATACTATGAAAATGGCTGTCTTCAAAATAAACCCAGATTTCAAGAATTAAGCAAAAATAAGGATTTTTGTTCATTTCATTAAAACATGGGTTTTTAGTGAGATGTATATTGCATGTTGTTATATTATTTTATCTCATAGATCAATTAAAATATAACAGAAAAGTTAGATTTTTATTTTTTACCCAACCCTAAATCATTAATATTTATAATGGAGATGGGGGTAATGAAAGTGTACATTTCATCATAGAATCACACAGATTAAGAATCTTAAACCAATATGAAGGTCCTTGTAACTGATATATGCGGCCGCATGGGGGATTGGTGACCACCTTTAAAGCGCTCCATGGCTTAGGGCTGGGGTATCTACGAGACCGCCTTCTGCCACCAATAGCCTCCCACCGGCCAGTACGCTCGCACAGAGAGGGCGTCCTCAGGGTGCTGTCCACCAGACAATGTCGGCTGGCAACCCCCAGGGGGAGAGCCTTCTCTGTGGCAGCACCCGCCCTCTGGAACGACCTATCCCCAGAGATACGCACGATACCAGACCTCTGGACTTTTCATCGAGCCCTGAAAACGCATTAATTTCATCTAGCTGGCCTGGCTTGATCCCATCCGTTTCGGTTTTAATTGGAAATTGGTTTTAACTGGGTTGTTTTAAATTGTGGGCTGAAATTATTTAATTACTTTTTAAATTGTCTTTTAAATTTTGTATGCTTTGTTTTATCTCGGCTACTCACCGTCCTGAGTCCTGCTGGAAAAGGGCAGTATAAAAATCAAATAAAATCTAAAATCTAAATCTATATAAAAGAAAATGCCTTGCTGATATCATGATAGGACACAATACTTCTTCTTTAGCATCTCTTATTTCCAAGATTTGAAATTCTGGAAGCCAAACTGAAAATCAGGCTATATTTCAGAAAATTTCCACGATTTGTAGGCCTTTTGTCAAAATTATAGATGACAAGGATGCATAGAATAAATTGAATGGATATTGAAGCTACCCTTCTCCTAATTTTGAGATGCATACAAATGTGGAAAGGCAACTACATAAGCATTTCTTTACAAGCGATTTATAGCATCGCCCAGCCATTACTGTGGAAATATATCACTAATGAAGACACATTTTTATTGCCATAGAAAAGGCTAAGTGACATTATGAATCACTGGCATGCAAATTATCAATAACCTCAATTGATTGACTGGCAAAATTGAACATTTTTGGCCACAAATTGAGAGTCATAATCTCTGTTAATGTTCCTTAAGCAAGTTAAGATACCTTACTTATTTTGTATCAGATTATACTTTGAGTTCTTTTCAAGTACATATAATTCTGCAGTTACTAGTTAGTATAAAGCTCAGCAATAACACTTCTATGAAAGGTAAATCTTTTTTAGGTGAACACCAATGTAATTTTACATCTTCTCCTGATGGTTTGCAACTAGAACCCACAGGGATGAAAACAGCAAAACAGACTGCAATTGTAGACTGTGGGAAAGTGATATTTGAGTGTTTCAATTGTTATCAGTTGTAGCCATCATGGCTCATAGCAAAGTTTAATGGGAATTTTCTTTAGTGCAGCTGGAGGACACCAGCTCAATTACTTTGTTTTATGACTTGAATAGACCATGTTTCACCTATATCAATTTTTCATGGTTTCTTTTCTTTTCTTTTCTTTATTAGAGAACAATTGTGAACGGCAGGAGATTGTGGTCTGGACTAGGGCATGGGAAACAGTTCATCCTTTGCCTCTGCTGTGTTCAACAAGTGGATCAACTCATCCTCCATGATTTGCATTTAACTATGGGAAGAAAACTATGATTCATGCTAAGAATCCATGGAGAGTCAAAAGATTTACTCAAGCTTCCTTTCAAAATCCTTCTTTGCAGATTTCCTCTAGTCCTCTGCCAATTAGCAAATTTATCTTATGAAGAAATCTTGAAAACTAGCATTATTTTTGTGACATTTCTAATTTAATCTTTCTTTAGCCTTGAGCCATTCACAATATTCCATTCTTCTTGCAAGCATGCTGAAATTAAAGATAAATTCGCATTTGTTTTGGTAGATACTGGAGCTTAAAAGCGTTGAACACTAAATTTTGTACAACGTTATCATAGTATTAACACCAATATACAGATGTAAATATAGTCTCAGTCTAAATAGGTGAGCTTATTTTTATCATTCTAAAATTGGTTCTTGGTATTTCATCTTTTGACTTGTCAAGGAATTCCATTACATTAAGTTTGATACTATGTTTTCCTGAAACTAAGACATGTCCAGATAATAAGCCCAATTGGGCTTTCGAGCACATGTGGTAAAATAAGCCACCACCCAAAAAATAAGCCCCCACCCCTAATACTTAGATGCATGTGCAGCTGCCATGCAAACAACACGATGTGAGGATGCAAAGCCAGAGGGGGTGTAAGGGAAGGGGAACATGCCCCACACATACCTGCCCCATACATACCTGCCATCCATGCAGAATGGCCTTTTCAGTGAGCCAGATGCATTGCTGCCCCTTGGGAGAAGAAGAGAGAAAGGAGGTGCTGTGAGAGAGCCCATTTCTAATGTTCTTCTCTTTCTGGGCAGTGGCAGCACGTTCAGCTCCCCAAATCTGGCTTGCTAATCACAGCCGGTGTGGGGGAGTGGCAGGTGGGGAGCAGTGGGGAAGATGGAAATGGAATGGAATGGTGTGTTTTGGCACTCCTCTTTCTGTCTATAGTACAATGAAGTGTGCAAGCAGGTTAGTGCATCTTCAGTAGGATTCTACTTTTTTTCTTTTTTCTTTTTTTCATATAAAGTGCACTGTGAACAGAACATGGTCAGACTGCTCTCCACTGTCTTAACTTTGGCTGCCTCCGCCACACACGGAGGAACATGTTGAATTTGTCTTCTTGCCAAAAGACCCAAACTTTTCTTTCTGCAAGGGGAAATCTGTTCTTGCAAAGGTGCCATGACTTTAACTCTCAAAGCCCCTCACCGGAAGTGTTTTCTTGGATGGCGTGAGCCTCTGTCTCTGTGGCAGGCTTTCACCACGGCACTTGGACCTGAAACTCTGATTGGGAGTGCCTAGCCCATCTCTCTCTCGCATTGCCTTTCCAGGAAACCGGCCTCCATCCCGGACCACCGTGCTTGGAGTTTTCTTCTGGGAAGCTTTTGTCTGGGAAGCTCCTCTCAATTGCACTCACTTATTTTGTCTGTGCCACAATTTTTCCCCTGCCAAATTGATTAGGATTAGGGGTTTTGATTGGTAGTTGTAAATTACCTCAGCAAATGAATCTACCCATACCGTAGTCACAACAACACAATAGTATTACACGAATTGATTACATCCCTAGAAGAAAAAAAATGGGGACAAAAAGTTGATATTTTAATGCTGGTGACAAGCAAAAAAGGATTAAAACCAGCTGGCTAGCAAGCTATTATGCAGAAAATGGCAGCCACCACATTCAAATAGATCTCAAGTTATGATGTTAATTGAGCCCAGAATATAAGGTGTTATGAGTTGTAAATTGAGACACCCATGGGACAGGAAGTAAATTTCTGATTTTCTTCACAGTGGTCATTAAGAAAATGCATGGTCATTAAGCAAACACATTTTGAATGAGTGTTTTTGCTGGAAACCAGCAAAAAACATGAATTGTGGAGACATGATCGTGATTGTAAAACTGACTCACCAGACATACAGTCATGTGTTTGTGGGAAGGGCAGTGCAATCATTTATGATGGCTGGGGATGCTGTACAGGCTGTAAAGCATTTGTTTCATGGCTGCCATAACTTTGAACCAGAGGCGGTATTCAGCAGGTTTTGACCAGTTCTGGACAATCGGTAGCGGAAATTTTGAGTAGTTGGAGAACCAGTAAATACCACCTCTGACTCACCTGCATCTATTCTCTGGCCTCACCCCCATCTATTCTCTGCCTCCCAAGTCCCAGCTGATCGAGAGGAAACGGGGATTTTGCAGTAACCTTCCCCTGGAGTGGGGAGGAAATGGAGATTTTACAGTATCCTTCCCCTGCCAAGCCCGCCCAAGCCACACCCACCAAACCATGCCACATCTATCAAGCCATGCCCACAGAACCGGTAGTAAAAAAATTTGAATCCCACCACTGCTTTGAACGGTCGTAAAACAACTGGTTATTAAGCAAGAGCGACCTGTATTTCTCATTTTGCACAGATACACATACAGCTGTGTATAGAATAATGTCTAGGACTGTTGTCTTCATGAGAAAAATAGAGGGACATTTTGTACATATGTTGTTCTGCCCACCAGCAGACTTTGAAGGGGATGATGATATCACAGAACTCTGTAACCATCCCTTCCATTTGGCTTCACTCAGGTTGTTCTCCTTTACATTTAAAGTTGCAAAGTGGGATCAAAGAAATGCAGAATATTCTTTTCTTGTTCATCTTTTAAAATGGTCTCTTTAACTATTATTGGTACTTTATAGTTTAAAGTTATCCTGGTTAGGTCAAATTTGTCTGTTGAATCATTTAACTACTCTACTCACACACCTTTCCTTACAATTCCTTTACTTGTTTCCTCTCTCTCATCTTACTATCATTAGCACAATCTCTCCTGAATGTCAAGGTGCTGTTTGAAGTGTCTTCTTTCTGCCCTTTGTCTTTAGAGATTCTCCTTCTTTATCAATTCCGGTGCACTTTTCTCTAGGTAATCCTTAAAGCAGATATGTACAAAAGATACCACATTTGCATAAACTCAGCAGGATAGCTTTGAATATTGAAATATTGAATATGAGTGCTTTTATTACAGTCACTGACCAGAATTGCAAACAAAAGCACAGATCAAGTAAAAACAAAAAGATAAAATATAATTTAAACACTGGAGACTAGAATGTTCCTTGACCTGTGAGGGTGGGGTTGTTGTTTTTTTCAAACTTGGAAACTTTAAGGTATATGGATTTCAATTCTCATTTGGCTGAGTAACTATGGGAGTTGAAGTCCATATATTTTAAAGTTGCCAAGTTTGAAAAATACTGACCTAGATCATTGTCACTAATTGGAATAATGGAATTTCATTCTTGTTTTGGTAATTTACTTAAAGGAATATCGGTCTCAAACAAACTTGAGAACAGCCAAGGTAAAATAAATAAATAAAAGAATTTCATACCAATATCCTGCAAAATCCTGGGGTATCTTTAACTAAAACAGTATGTGGCCAAAGGGTTTTATTTCTGCTGCATTATAAATGCAATGGTGACCGTATGGAGCGACTACAATGTTTGGCTCCCAAAAGTTGCTTATTAGGCCTGCTCTTATTACTTGTGACACAGACTGAGCTGCCGTACAAATGATTTATCCCTGCTTGATTGCCTGTTGTGCTGCTGAATTATTTCCATTCATTTGGGCCACCAGAGTTTGTTACATCTCACAAGGAATGCAGGTAGTTTTACAAAAAAATAAGTTACATTAAAAAAAAAACTAGAAAGAAAACCATCCTCTGTGCCCCATTGAAAACCTTATCAAATCCAGTAACTGGGGCCAACAACAGGCTGTAAATGCCTCAAAGAAAATGACAGCACCGTGCTCTACTCACTCTCAAAAACTGGTCAAAATAGAACAGTTTTTAATGTGTCCTAAAAAGACGGCAGGGTAGAACCTACGATACAGGTTGCTCCTATAGGACACAGGTCAAATTGTTCAGGTATAATTCAACATATGAATAATAATTTCTAAAGACCTGCATAGGTTGGGAATTGGATATCTTACTAGTCCATATCTTTTCTTTTATGTATCTTTTCATTTATGTACATTGAGAGCATCTGCACGAAGACAAATTCCTTGTGTGTCCAATCACACTTGGCCAATAAAAAATTCTATTCTATTCCATATAGAAACTATGCTCTAGAACTATGCTCTGGAATACTTGTCCCTAAAAAGAATGATAGAAAAAGATTCGCAACTGGCCAGTCTCTGCTAGAGCTCCCTTCTAGGAGTTTATTTCCCTCACCCCATAAGATCAGTATCAAGTTGTTTAGAAGATTAGTAAAAACTTGATTATTTAAGCAGGTATTTGGAGATTGTTACGGAGAATGTATGGGTCTAGGATGTATGTCATTTCAACTGTGTTTTGTTGTTGTTATAGCATATTATGCTGCATAATTTATTATGTTGCATAATTTTTAATCTCTACCAACATAGTAAACACATAATATGGCTCAGTTCTTGGTCAGCTTGCTTTAAGTGCAAACAAGAGTTATTTTATTCCAAGCAATGCAATCTCTTCTAAATATGTTGGTTTCAAGAGGACCTCAGAGAGATGAAGTGTGAATGGAGAAGAGTCACCTAGAGTGTTGGTGAGGAACAAATTTGACTGATTTGATGCTTACTTGATGCAAATTTGAATTTAATGCTCACTTCATGGCTGTAAGGGTAATAAAATTCTTTTCTGCCTTGTTGGATCCTAGAGATAGCCAGTTGGAATCTTATTTTAGATGACTCAATTTCTTTTGGGAAATTGGGGACAGAAATCCATTTATTAGAAACATACTAGGTATTTTGTGACTAAAGTTACTTGGATTCACTTCAAATTGAACTCTGGTATTGGTGCAGATCCCATGGGGCTGACTGAAATGCAGTTTGTGTTGCCTGGTATAAATTTAATCCTGTTGGTCTCAGGAAATGGAAGCATTCTTAGGACTGTTAGTTCAGCCACCCAATATTAGATACATGTCCCTCCTACTGTAGCTACCAAGACTGCACTGTAGAGTTGGATGTCAGCAGTGTAAGTGCATCATTGGATCGTCTGCCCCCTTTGGGAAGCCATTCCTAGACCTGACCATTCTGAACAACTTTAATCCTGTCTCCAGTCTTTTCTTTTTAGGGAAGATTATTGCATTGCTGTTCCAGAGGGCCTTAAATTAAACAGATTATCTGGATCCCATATAGTTGGATTTCAGCCCAGTTATGGGATTCCAAGGACATTGGGTGTACTTGTGAATTACTTCTGGAGGAGTAGTATACCCAGTCATGCTTTAGTTGATCTCTCACTGAATTTTGATACCATCAATCATAGTATTCTTCTAGACCAGCTCCAGACGTTAAGAGTTGGGACTGTAGTGTTAAGAATGATTCTCCTCCTTCTTCCACGGTTGGTTCCAGTCAATGTTCATGAGAGGCAGAAGTCTACTTCATGGCCTCTCTTGCGTAAGGTGCCTCAGGGCTTGATGTTCTCTTCACTCCAATTGAACATCTACATGGAGCCACCTGGTGAGATAATTTAATGGCATGGGATGAGTTATTATCAATATTGCCCTGTTTTACACATACACAGTTACTAGATGATAATAGTAACTAAAGGCCAAGAGCAGGTGGCAATCATGGCTGGGATGGCCTTTGGGTAGTTTTGTGTTGTGTTCCAGTGGTACTCTTTCCTAGCTCAAGAGACTATACTTACAGTTATTCATGCCCTGATCACCTCCCAAATGGACTCCTGCAATGTGTTCTACATGGGATTGCCCTTGAATAGTATCCATAAGCTTCAATTGGTGCAAAGACCTACAAAATGTAGAGATGCATGTCCCTTGAACACCACAAATTACATCTCTGCTCTGTAAATTGCATTGATTGCTAGTTTGTTTCTCGGTTCAATTCAAGGCACTGTTTCAATTTTTAAATTCCTGCATGGCTAGGTTATTTGAGGAACCACCTCTCCACAGTTAAATCTGTCCATTCAATCAGGTCCAGCAAGCGGGGCATTTTACAATTTCCAAAAAGAGTTACATCTGATAGGACCCAGGAGACAAGCCTTTTCTGCCATACACTTGCTGTTTAGCACATCACCCCTCCCACCCCCAAAGTGATATTAGCCTGGATATCCCTTAAAATATCTTCCCCCCCCCTCTCTCTCCTCCCTCCCTCCAGGGTTGAGGAATCCCATGGATATGAGGAGTCCATAAAATGATTGCATTTTATGTGAGATTTTAGTGTATTCTCCCATTATCTTATTTATATTTTGTAATTATTTTAATGGTTGTTTAAGACTAGTTTTTTAATTGTTTATGTTATTCTATTCCACCTAGAATCAGGTTAGTGAGCAGGGCAGTATAAATTTGATAAACAACAAACCAAACCAAACATAGTGTGCCTCACTATGCCCATACTGTGCCTTTGCTCTATAAATTTCACTGATTCCCAATAGGCAATTCAAGGTACATTTCAAATGACAGATTATTACCTACTGTATAAAGCCTTACATGGTACAACACCAGGGTATTTGGAGAACCTGGGAATAATGCCTTTCCATAGCTGCACTTGCCCTCTGGAGTACCTCGTCACCTGAGTTTAGGTTGACTCTGATTCCAGTCACCTGTCAGAAAGCCACAAAGACCTGGCTGTTTGCCCAGGAATTGGAGATGAAAGGGTAATTGACCCCGCATTGTTAAGTGTACAGTATCTTGAGCAGCCAATTTGTCTTTTAGTTGATCATCATCTGTATTTTTATATTTTTAAATTTTTGATAGTATCTCAGAGTGACATTAGTGAAATGGGCAGCCAGAGGAAGGAAGGAAGGAAGGAAGGAAGGAAGGAAGGAAGGAAGGAAGGAAGGAAGGAAGGAAGGAAGGAAGGAAGGAATTAGAGGTCTACTTTTTGCTTCCCATATTGTTGAAAAAGATTATTTCATATATTAAGAATTTACAAAGGCTAAATTCTAGATTTCCTCTAATAAATCCATAGTCTTTCAGTCAGTCTAAACTATTTGTTTTTGTCTTTTAATTTGAGATTAAATCCTCAAGAACCATTTTCTTTTGTATGAAACCTAATTACCTGGATATGACAAATGAATGAAATCAAGACTTAGTCAAACTTAAATAGACTTCCTGAAATTAATGAGATTTATGTTAGTTACTAACTGGATCTATTCTAAGTAGAACTAAATTTGAATTTGCCAAATGAATATAAATGATAAGGTTGATAGTTCAACTAAAAACTCTAGAATGTTTTCATTCTTCCACAAATAACACATTCATCTTTGCTTGACTACTTTATGGACTTTTTTATTTCAATAGTTACTGCTTGATCAATTAGTTTAGCACTTTGTTCAAACAATTATATATTAATTTTGCAAGTCCTTCTTTACATTAAACTAGACATACCCAATTCCTGCAACTGTTCTTTATATATTTTAGCCTCCACTCCCCAACAATCATCTTTGTTGCTCTTCTCTGTGCTCCTTTTAGAATCTCAACATCTTTTTTATATTGTGGTGGCCAAAGCTGGATGCAATATTCCAAGTGGGGTCTTACCAACACTTCATGTGATCAGAAACTAGTTAATGATCCGTCTGGAACCAAAACAGACGAGAAAAGAACAGTGAATGAGGTGAAACAGAGATAGAATTTATAAAGAAGTAGGCAAAGACCCAACTAGAAGCTACATTCAATGATGGAATGTCACAATAAACGTAATAGTGAAAACTCTGTGTACACCTGGAAAATAATAATGGTGAAAGTAGCCTTGTGGCAAGATGGGCAGTGAATTAAAATAAAATAAAGTAAAATAAAATAAAATAAATAAGGAGAGAGCTAAGCACCTTGTCTGATTCTTAGAAAAGGAGAACAATTGAACAGGTAATGAAGATTTAGTGTGTTAAAGAAGAACTGACATTTTGAAGGCTAGAAAACTGCAGCACAGGGAAGGAAACTGAGCCTGGGTGATTAATAATTGTAGGCTGCCAATCATCCTTGGGAACCAGGAAAAAATACTGTTTTGGGTGGGAGATGATGAATATTGGTGTACACTATACCTGGAGTAGAAAACTATGGGGTAGACTTAGCCTCTTTTTGCCAAATGGAAATGGAATATGTGAGGCAGAGGGAAATGAGGGGAGGGATTTTCTTGGAAGCTACAAAGTGGTTTTGTCTACATTGCATATGGGATGTGTAGAGCCATTAAGATTAATTCTCCAACATCTTTTGTGTTAATCTTTTGTGTTTTGTGCTATTTCTTAAGAAATGTAGAAAATCTGACAAAGGTACAAAACTTATTAAAAGAAATCTGAATAAAATTGTAATTCCTCTCTATTCTAGCCTAAACTTATTTGTGAGAAGATTATATTATATAATGTGTGAATTATTCCAGCCACGTATGTAGAACTATATCTCTAAGACTGTAAGAGATATTGGAGGCCAAAACAGATTCATCCAACTCCACATTTCTCTGCTTTAGGCTATTGGACAAGTCAATGACTAGTTTTCTAATACATTATTAAAGATTTAATTATGATTGGAAAAATAAGTAACACGGTATTGGTCCCTTTCCCAGTGCACTGCTAAATTTTTTACAGCAGAACTATTAAACCCTGTAGGAATTGTATTCAACAAAGTACTTACATTTTTATTATTTTCAAACTTAGTTATTCATTTAATATCCTGGATGCCAAGCTTTTTAAAATTTATTTCTTGGCTCAGGATACAAGAAATGTTATGAGTAGTAAGGCAAATGCAATTCAGGATTTAAAATTCAGTACAGGTAAATCCAGTTTATCAGAACATGGCCATAAAAATGCAGATTGTAAAAAAGGGGCAAATAATAAAGCATCTGGCAAATGTTTAATTGTACTCACTCCCAGAGCCACAAAATTGTTTTGGAGGTGCAGAACAGTGTGTTTCTATGAATGCATTTTACCAGGCCGAAGAGTCCACTCTGAGAACTGTGGCTCGCATACCAGAACTCTATTTGAGGTGTTAGTAGAAGAGGAAGGAGATAAGAGGAAGGAGAAGGAGAGAAAGGAGATATCCAGCAACAGATCTAAGACTATTATTGTCATTCTGGACAAATCGACTTATAGCAATTCTCTTGGCCTTTTTCCACTTTCTGTATCTATAGTAATTCATTGAGAATTTTTTTTTCATTCAAGTACATTTCTAAAGGACTAATAAAGCTTCTACTGAAGAACCTGTTCCTTGATTCAGTTCTAAACAGTTTCTGTTTTCAACCGAAACTGTTGAAAACAGTTTCAAACATGCAATTTCTTAGAAAATGATGGAGAAGGGAGTGGCTTTGTAGCATCACATTTACCTGAAAATGTATTGATTATCTGGAACAATTTCAACCTGGCTGAAGCCTGGCAGTAATAGTGGGTTCAGTACCTTGGTGTTTGATCTATCTAAGAAACTGGATGCCAGGAAGTGGGGGGGGGGTGTATTCTGGATCTCTTGGTAGTTTCTGGGCTTCCAGGGGATTGGGGTCTCAAAAATGTTGTCTTCTAGCACTGGTTGTTATTTCCTTTGGGCCATGTCCAAGTGTTGGTGTTTGGGTGTTTGGCATTTGTTCAGCGTTGACATGAAGACACTGGAGCAATATTTGGAACATTGGAATAGGATGTTATTAGTATTGTGAACCCAGTTGTGTAGCTCTTAACCATCTAACTCTAAGGAAATGTTTGAACATTGTCTATGTTCAAAAGGTTGGATGAAGAGAACAAGTCAAAAGTAAATCCAGATGAGACAAATAGGAACTGAATGTATGGACTTATATTAAACCCATTTCTAATGGTCCAGAACAGATTTGCAGATTTGCAGATTTGTAGACGATGGCCATGGTACAAAACATTTTTGAACTGGTGCACATTGTGTATCTCTTTTTGAACCTGTCAGATTTGCTGTTGGTTATGATGTTTATTTGGCATTTTGAGTACTGCAACATACTATGTATGAAATGTGGCAGCTAAGCTGCTAATTGTAAAGTAAAATAATTTTATGCTTGTATTGAATGATAAGCACAGGCTGTCAATGGCTTACCAAGCACAATGTAAGCCTGGTAATGCCTGGTTGGCATTGACTTTTAAAGCCCTAACAGCTCATTGAAGAACCAGTCTTTTTATTATGAACCTACCAATTGCTGAAAATATGCAGTCTTTAGAAAATATCTCCATCTTCAGATTTGTCTTGAGAAGCTACCAATCAGACTGACTCTTGTTGTGATGAACCGAGATAAGATTTTCTTAATGGTGATATGCGGCTATTCACTGCTTTCCCAAGTAGGTTTCGGCTGACTTTGGAGTTTCATAAGACAAATAAATGTTTGTTGAATATTTTGAAACATAAACTTTCCTGGGATTTTTACTACTTTAGGATGCCTGTGACATATGTGAGATGCAGAGACTGCTGCATATGTCTTTACCATTTTTATTGGACATTTTAACAATTGCAATCATATTTATTATGTTATTCAATATCCTGATCTTTGGATGATGGTGAAATATTAACTAGCATCCTTCATCTAATACTTTTCATGAATTTTATGATTCACAGTCCTGCAACTACAACTGCAGTTGTAACTACAACTGCATTTGTAGCTGGTATTTATATGTGCCAGATTTTATATTATTCAGTGATGCAGGCTGCTTGCCTAAGAGCATTTGAGTCAATTAAGCTGCCGATGCATGATTAGACAATGCAATATTATCTTTACTTGGTGTTGGACTGTGACCAGCTCTGGATTATGTGCAGCTGTTTTATCACTTGTGAAGACCAGTACACCAACCTCAGAGACCAACAGTTAGGTATAGTTCCATGCTTTTGGCTAGGCTGATTTTTCTCCAATGACACCAAAGGGAACTCTTCCAGAACTTGGTTTTACATCAGTGAAAGCAAACATAATTAGTTTGGCAAATTATAGCAGTTGCTAAACCATTTCCAACTTAACTGAGTAAGAACTTGTAGAAGGCTAGATTTAGAGAATAACTATTTACATTACATATGCTTACTACATCATCATCATCATCATCATCATCATCATCATCATTATTATTATTATTATTATTATTATTATTATCTCTTTATTCATTAAACATGAAACTCAGTCAACTGAACATTTAAAAATATTATTGACTGGCATTGATGGTTGATACGAGTTGCTGCCAGCATCCTAGGTATTGACCAAGTATCTTCTTAAAATGTATGATGTTCTGAGTAGCGCAGCTTTTTGCAGTTCCACTGGTGTTATTGCAGGAAGCTGTAATTTCTTGATGTATTTTGTAAAAGTCTTAGACATAGTGCCAAGTGCCCCAATCAAATGGGTATCACTGTCATATGTTTCATCCATAATCATGTAATTTCGATGGCCAGGTCGTGATATTTTGTTATTTTTTCTGGTTCTTTTTCTTCAACTCTGGTGTCTCCTGATACAGAGATATCAATAAATTGTACGCTTCAGTTTTCAACAACTGTGATATCTGGCATGTTGTATTCTAAATGACGATCTGTCTGTATTCAAAAGTTCCACAAGAACTTCACCTTCTCATTTTCGACAACTTTTTCTATTTTGTGTTTTCATGACTTTTCGGATATATGTAAATCATATTTTTTACATAATGACCAGTGGATTGGTTTAGCAACTTGGTCGTGTCTAGTTTGTGCGATTTTACTGCACTCACATATTAAATGTGAAACAGTTTCAACTTTGTCATTGCAAAGTCGGCAATTTGGATTGTCAGTGGATTTTTGTATCTTCACTTTCATGGCATTAGTTTATAGTGCTTGTTCTTGAACAGCAAGTATTAAACCTTCCGTTTCTTTCTTGATGGTTCCCATCTTAAGCCATGCCCATGTCAAGTTGCTATCACATTTTCATTCAATGTTTTCAAGTGCTATCCATGCAAAACTCTGGTTTTCCATCCATTTAATCTGTCATCTAGCTGTTTTTCCTTATATTCTGCCTTTGTTTCTGTTGTTTTAATAATGTTCTAAATTTTCACAGACTGCAGCAATTTTTCTGTACTTTGGTTCACATAGTCATTCAAACTTTGTTTTTCTTCTTCTACAGTTTGATGGACTTGCAATAGCCCTCTGCCCCCTATTCTTCTTGGCAAGTACAGCCTGTCAACGTCACTTTGTGGATGTAAAGCATAGTACATATTCAAAAGTTTACGCGTTTTCCAGTCCAAATTTTCCAGTTCAGCCAAAGTCCAGTTGATGATTCCAGCTGGGTAGCATATCACTGGAACTGCTCATGTATTAATGGCTTTAATTATGTTTCCAGCATTCAGTTTTGATTTTAATATTTTTGTGGAGCCTCCTGATATATTTCTTTTGCATTGACTCTTTGACATTTCCATTCAAGATGTTATCTGCTTCCAATATGCCTAAGTATTTGTAACTGTCATTTTTTGCTAATGCTTTCACAATGCTTCCATTTCCCAGTTCTATTCCTTCTATTTTTTTCCATTTTTCCTCACTGCATGGATAATATGGCACATTTTTCAAGTCCAAAGTTCATTCTGATGTCGCTGCTGAACAGTTGAACTGTACTGAGTATTGATTCAAGTTCTGTGGGACTTTTTGCATACAGTTTTAAGTCATCCATGTTTAGTAGCTGTTGACTTGAGATTTGGTATCCCAGATTTGTGTATTATTATTATTATTATTATTATTATTGTTGTTGTTGTTGTTGTTATAGTCATGCTATAGTATATTATCTTGTATTCTCTTCACAAATAACTAACTGCAGGAAGATTTTTAAATTTATTGTATGGCATGGCATTTATTAGAGCCTGATAATATTGTAAAACTATGCATAATAAATTGAAACAGATTTCCACTGATTTTTATTTATTTATTTTTCACATTTCTGAACCACCCATCTCTCTCAAAGACTTGTGATTACTATTTGAGATGATTAGAAGTATATAAAATAGAAGTTGAATGGAAGTATATAAACATATCTATATGTCATTTTCCCACATGCTTTGAAGTTTTTTAATGACAACCTGAAATCAGGATTGAGGATTCCTTTAATTCAGGAAAGAAAACTCTCACTTATTTTCATTTGAAACTTTCCCCCAGTAAGTAATCTATGTATAAATCTTTCACATTTGAATAACTGCTCCCACACACACACCATTTACTTGGTGTGAAATAATTGGGAATCAAAACTGCAACACTATATGCCGTTTTCAAAATACTTATAATAATAGTAACAGCAGTAGCATTTAGACTCATATACTACCCCACAATGTTTTACAGCATTCTGTGAGAGGTTTACAATATCAGCATATTGCTCCCAACAATCTGAATCCTCATTTTACTGATCTCAGAAAGATGGAAGGCTGAGTCAACCTTGAGCTGGTCAGGATCAAACTCCTGGCTGTGGGCATTTTTTTTTTTTTTTTTGGTTTATATTTATATGCTGCCCTTCTCCGGAGACTCAGGGCGGCTTACAATGCGTTAAGCAATAGCCTTCATACTTTTGTATATTTTATACAAAGTCAGCTTATTGCCCCCACAAACTGGATCCTCATTTTACCCACCTTAGAAAGTATGGAAGGCTGAGTCAACCTTGAGCCTGGTGAGATTAGAACTCACAGTAATTGCAGGCAGCTGGATGTTAAATGCTGCCTTAATAGGGGGCTTTAGCCTGCTACACCACTCAGGCTCCTTAACCTTTATAGTTTAAGCTATAAAGCTAAAAATAGGCAGCTGATTTGCTTCAGTGGTTAAGACATCAAGTTAGAAAATGGAAGGCTGTGAGTTCTAATCTTGTTTACACAAAGCCAATTGGGTGATCTTGGGCCATTCATTCACTTCCAGTTCTGAGAAGGAGGCAATGGCAAATCGCTTCTGAAATCTTGCCAAAAAAAAAAAAACTGTAGACACTTGTCTAGTCAACACTGACTTGAAGACCCCAAAACAAAACACTACTACAGTAAACTGATCAATTTTGATAACACTTATCCAGGCCTTGATCACCTTCTATATTAGCTATTATAGTGTGTTCTACCTTTGAATCATGTCTGGACGTTGAAATTGGTGGAAAATGTGGCAGCTCCATGGTGCAAGCTGGGGTTATGTTCAACAAATGATGTATTGGAAAATCTCTCCTGGTTGTCAACAAGTCACAGGGTATGATGTTGGCATTAATCAAGCTCTTTGTTACTTAACTCTATCCGGGGAGCTATTTTTCTTATGAAATACCTACCATATTTTTCGGAGTATAAGACGCACCTTTTTCCCTCCTAAAAGGGGGTGAAAATTTGGGTACGTCTTATACACCGAATGTAGCCCCACCTACCCACTGGCCCTCATCCTTTGGCCTCTGCCTCCCAGTAGTTTACCTCTTTGCAGCAAGCAGCAAGAAAAAAACAGCTCCTTTCAGCTTCAGCACAGCCTAATTAGCACAAGTTGATTGGATGGGCCCCCCGACTCTCAGCTGTTTTGCTCTCAGCTGTTTTGTGCAGGTGTCTACTGCTTGCTGCAAGGAGGTAAATTGCTGGGAGCAGATTTTTTTTCTTGTGCTAATCAAGCTATGCTGAAAATGAAAATGAAAGTAAAGCAGGCTGTTTGCTGTTTGCTGCAACGAGGCAAAATTGCTGGGAGGCAGAGGCAGATTTCTTTTTCTTGTTTTCCTCACCAAAAAAGATAGGTACGTCTTATAGTCCGGAGCATCTTATACTCTGAAAAATAGGATATTTTGATAGTAAGACTTTATGAAAGATCAAAGATACCCCATTTTTAGGCCCTGGGTTCCTTTGCAATTCACCAGCTGTGGAATATATTCCCTAAGTTTTTTGTGTCCCATTCCTAAGTATTTCACGAATCTGTAAATAGGTATCATCTTAACCAAGGCTGCACAGTTTAGGATAATTTTATTTCTTACTTCTTTATTTTGTATAGTTTATATTTTTGCATGTTTGTGCATTCATTTCAGAGAAACAACTTATAAATCAGTCAAGTAATTTAAAATAATGGTCCTCACCAGGGGTGGGTTCTACTTACCTTTACTACCGGTTTGCAATGGGGCTGCGCACGCGCTCTTCTGCACATGCAAATAAGCTTCTGCGCATGCACAGAAGTGTTCTGATGATGTCGGGGTTGGTGGGCGGAGCCTCCCGCTGGTTTTACTACCGGTTCTATAGAACTGGTGCGAACTGGGGCAA
Source organism: Ptyas mucosa (assembly GCA_012654045.1). Taxonomy (NCBI): domain Eukaryota; kingdom Metazoa; phylum Chordata; class Lepidosauria; order Squamata; family Colubridae; genus Ptyas; species Ptyas mucosa. The sequence goes on from WNWU01000050.1 coordinate 5,951,173, forward strand.
CCCACCACTGCTCCTCACCCCAGACCACCACTGTCAATCAGTTGAAAGTTTCTTTTCAGATTATCAGGCAGTAGTTTTTCCCATCTCCCTTGAGATGGCAAGGACTGTGTGTGAAATTTTCTGTATGAAAATCATCTATTTCATCACCAAGGTACATCCTTCTTTCTCTCTTTTTAACCCCTCATATCTGTGGGAAGTGGGTCATTTCTCCACTATGGTTTTCAAAGTACTTTCCAAGTGATTGCAACTCAAATAAGCTCATTAGTAGGTAGCTTAGGGGGATGTTTGTCAATATTGCATAAGGGTTGTTTTGTTTTGTTTTGGTTTTTTTTGCACATAGGAACAATTTTGGGAGCGACTCCCTGAAACATGCTAATAGAAGGTGAAACCTGATCTATATAAATCCTAAGAGGGAAATGCAGAAGATAATTTAGATAATTATAGTTATTTTTGTTATATGCCTCCCAGAGTCACCTGTTGGTGAGAAGGGTAGTCATGTAAATTAGATGAATAAAATAATTTCCTCTAAGGCATCTAAAAACCTGTCAGCTCTTCATGATAGACCAGACTAGGTTGCTGGAGTTATGAACGCTAATACTATCTTATTTCAAGAATTCAGTAACAGAATCTTACAGGTCTAAATATGCTTCCCTACTCTCAGCTTTTAGCCTCATGAGAAATAGGGAGGGTCATGTCTGAGTCACTTTCTCAAATTATATTCTTGCTCCAAACCTAGATTCTTTTACCTGACCATTGCCTTGATCTCAACTCTCCCTCCTGTTTCTCAAAGTTTCTCCTACTTCCTATTACAGAACCATGTTGGAGTTTGGATGAGAATCAGTTCTCCTGATCATTCCTTTTCACTCTGGTTTGGAGACCAAATCCTGTGCATACTGTTAGGGAATTACTCCAAGAGAAGCAAACAGCAAGCTGGAGTGTTAGTGAGTGCACCTTTATTTTTTAAAAATATACAGTATGTATATATCATCAGGCATCCATCAGGAAAGAGAAGGGTACTAGATAGAAATAAGATTGCAATATATTTGTATCCAGCATGCAGATTTATTTAACTAATTTTCGTGTGATTAATAAAAAGTAAGAAAGAAAGGGTATACAATATATATGCATATATTGATTCTTTCCATGGGATGCAGTGGCTCAGTGGCTAAAACTCTGAGCTTGTCGATAGAAAGGCCAGCAGTTCAACAGTTCGAATCCCTAGTGCCACATAATGGGGTGAGCTCCCATTACTTGTCCCAGCTTCTACTAACCTAGCAGTTCGAAAGCACATAAAAAATGCAAGTAGAAAAAATAGGGACTACCTTTGATAGGAAGGTAACAGAATTTCCTGTGGCTTTGGCGTTTAGTCATGCCAGCCACATGACCATGGAGACGTCTTCGGACAGTGCTATGCAGTGCAGTGAAATCCAGCAGGTTCTGACAGGTTCTGGAGAACCGGTAGTGGAAATTTTGAGCAGTTCTGAGAACCAGCAAATATCACCTCTGGCTAGCCCCAAAGTGGGGTGGTAATGGAGATTTTGCAGTATCCTTCCCCTGGAGTAGATGGAAATGGAGATCTTGCAGTATCCCCCTGGCACGCCCACCAAACCACACCCACCAAGCCACACCATGCCCACCAAGCCATGCCCACAGAATCGGTAGTAAAAAAAATTGGATTTCACCACTGTTAAACATGTTTACTGTGAGAGCATATAAGAACTGGTTTTCACCAGTCTGAAACTATGATGGTCATGCCAGTTCATCAGGCCAACTAGAGTTTTATTTCAGGATATTTCTTCAGGGTCACTTAATTATCTGCATATTTTGCTATTTTTACATTTCTCCCTAAATTAAACAAGCTTATTTCATAATGCAAATATTTGGCCTTTGTCTGTCTGGCCTTTGTGGTGACTGAATGTAATTTGGTTTTTTAGGAATACCTTTGTTTGAACCAAAGGCCAGAGAATAATACACTAATTCAAATATTTTAAATTAGTAGAGCTTGAACAAAAGTGATCTGTATTGTATTTCATTAGGAGTATCTGATGCCAGTTGCAAAGAACTGCTGATATGACCAGGAGGGAATGCAAAGACCTTTAATGAAACAGGAACCAGACCTGGGAAAACAAGAAAGTATAAGAAAAAAAATTAAAAATTGCTTTGTCTTCGCTTACCTTGGAATAAGAAGAATGGAAGAGGAAACATTGCCAGGATTTCAACCGATTATGCTGAAACCCAAGACTTTGGTCTGTTTTAAAAAAATCCCTATATATATATATTCTTTTGCTTCCTTCTTTGCTCCCTGGTATGTATCCTTTGAAGGCCAAAAGGAAAGGGTTTGTACAAGTTTAACCAAACAAAACATGTCTTCATATTTAATTCATAATATTTATGCCAGAAGTAGAGAAGAGTTGAGCTCCCATTTCTGGAAATGTTTTAAAGACTACATTCCAGCTGTGATGGGTTCAAAGTTAAAATGGAAACATAGCTGCTTCTGAAATAAGCATTGCTACCCTGTGGTCCTCAGACATAAACAAGAGCATCACTACAAAAATATGGCATGTGTATTCAGGAGTGAATTTCACTGAATAGATTCAATGTATCTGAATGTATGTGAATTTCACTGAATAGATTCAATGTATTGTTCAGGTCAATAACATATGTGTCCTCCTATACAACATTTTTGTTTTCTGGCCAATGCAAAATCCTCTAAGGAAATATTTATTCGCTATAGAGCCTTTGGATAAATTGTTAGTTATACAGGCTGATTCCATGAATGCATAATCAGCTGTGGGTCCAGTTAAGTTCAGTGAAGCTTATTCATGGGGAGGATCAGAGTTGGACTGCAGCCTTCATAAAGAGAATTAATGCAAAGAGAATCCGGCAGCAACATCTGTATTTGCAGCTTTGCAGCAGCTTATGAATAAAAGACAAGCCTTTTGTTTTGTTTTGTTTTGCCTCTCCCCTTCCTGATCACTGGCAGCAACATATATGACAATATTATCAGGAGAAATACGCTTTTAATTTGTGCCTCATGTTGCAGGCATTAGAAGTTCATAGCCAGTCTCACGCCAAAAAATAAAATAAAATATGTGTTCTGCTTCTAGCCATTGTTCAAGCAAGTCCTGGATGCGAAGGGAATAGCCACCTCTAAACTGCAAATGGAAAGCAATTAGTTAAGGTTGTTAATTTACCATTATCAGGTTGCCTTGGCTCGTAATTGCCTGCAAAAAGATCATGCATCTGGCAACAGAAGGGAAGTGTGTCCTCCACTGAGAAAATAGAAGGGTCTAGTAAAATTGGAAGAATAGTTCAAGAATAAAATGTATTGATTTCAATTGTTTGGGATCTGGGGTTTTCTAGGGTATATTTCTTTTGCACTTTCCATATTCTGGAAAACATGAGAGTTCAAGGCAATGTGTTCTGGCTGTAAGAATATTTGCAGATTTTTTTTTTAAATAACCCTATTATAGTAAAAAAAAAAAAATAAACCTAGCAAACAAGTGAAGGTTGCACTCTTTTCTTCCCTGTCTTTTAGATATGACCAGGGTCAAACCAAAATCACCTTTTGTCTCATTCAGGGGTGTCAAACTGGTGGCCCGCAGGCCAGATGCACTGCACACAGGCCATGCCCACCCCAGCTCTGTGAAAGGGAAAAATGTTGTGATATGTCACATGACGGCAATGTGACGTCACAAGTTTGACACCCATGGTCTAATTGTATGAGATTCAAATTGACTTACCCTGTGCTAAGTAAATCCCACTTCTATCCTATAAAAGTCACCTACCAGCTTGCATTACAGTCCAAGTGCAGTCTTTACAAAGCTAGAGAAACCCCAACATTCCATCAGCTGATGACTTCCCTCACAATGGGCTTCACCAACTTTTCTGCTTCTTGATAGACCCATTTGACTTTACAATATATATCTTCCCTACGTTGGACCTCCCTAGATTCCCCAAACTGGCCAGCAAATCAGATCCCTAAGGTTTCCAGCCTTGCAGCTCTCAAAGTCTGTAAAAATCTTAGCTTTTCATTATTCAGGGTCCTTCTGAAGATGGAATCCAACAATTGTTACAATAAACTTGGTTCTTCTCCTCAGTGTTGTTCTCCTTGTTCAGACTGAATCCACAATATATATATTTTTTCTCCTCATTACCACTACAAACAAAGCAATCTTATTCTTATTTAGAGAAGAGAGGTTGTTTTTCCAGAACAGAAATAAAATAAAAGCCAAACCCTGGAAACATGAAAAATAAAAACTGGAAGGTGATACATAAGAGAGGATCAGAGGACCAACTCCAAGGTTAGAGAAATTCTCATGAGTGTTTAGTCCTTTCGGCATATTTTGAAATATTGGGAGTCTTCTGTTTGAAACTTCAAATCATTAAATAGACGAATACTGAGAAATTATGACTGGAAATCTAATACATTGGGGAAAGGAAAGAGATTTCTGAAGGAGAACATAAAGATCTAATAAAAACTGCAGATAGGATACACCATGAAATCTAAGAGCTTATTTTCAGTGCAGCCAGGCAACTATCTGTGGGAGATATAGTATCATATATATTTTTAAAAATCCATTTAAAAACTGAGCGCATTAGGAAAGCCAAAGGGGAAAAATATTCAAAAAGCTTTGATTCATAATTTGAAAGCCCCCTTTTCAGAGCAATTTTACTGAAGCTTAATAAACTTCAAAATGCTTTAGAGAATATCTTTCCTCTGTGGTTCTGTTCATACTGTTTACATCCAAATTTCAAGCAAGGTATCACGGAGTGCCATATCCCACTTCCCATGTGTTAAAACAATCAATATAAACTATGAAAATGGATTAATTTTCAATACAGTAATAGGATGCATTGGCTATAATGATTATTGAATAGAAAAAATATTATAAGAAAATATATTTATAAGCAAATATAAATAAAATATTTTATTTAAAATACAAATAAAATATTTATATTTTAAGACAAAATAGACAGAAGAAATAGATAAAATGATGGTGATGATGGTGATGTTGAAGATATTCTACAATGTGTAAGGTTCTCTTATAAATTACCTGAAAAAGTAGTTTATATAGTAATTTAATGAGCCAGTAAATATATTGTTCATTAAAGTTTTGATTTTGACTCAGAATACAGGAAGAGATGGGTGAGTTCAGTTTCATTCATTCTCATTTTTCAATTTTGAATTACTCCTTACTGCTTCTCCAGCAGTTTATGGTACTTTTCAAAAGTTTATACAAAAATTAGTGTATATTTTCAAGCATATATCTTTTAATATATTCAATTTTGTATACATTTTCTCAAGTATATGTTTTTAACAGCAATTTCCTTCAAATGAAATCAGATATTATTATCATGGTCTTTGACTACCTTTTACAATAAAAGAGTGCAGGAAAAAGGGTAATAGTTTAATATGGCAACTTGTTATTGGGGAAGAGAAAAAATAATAGGATAATAAAACAACAAATCTAATTAAAAGTTTTGCACAGTTGTATAACTTGGTGAAGATAGTTGTTCACCTGCTGATAAGTGAGTGTATGGTTAGCATCTCTTAAAAATAATAAACAGAATAACAGAGTTGGAAGGAACCTTGGAGGTTTTGTACTCCAACTCCTTGTTCAAGCAGGAGACGCTATACCATTTCAGACAAATGGCTGTCCAGTCTCTTCTTAAAAGCCTCCAGTGATGGATCAACCACAACTTTTGAAGGAAAATTGTTCCACTAATTAATTGTTCTCACTGTTGGGAAGTTTCTCCTTACTTCTAGGTTGCTTCTCTCCTTGATTAGTTTCCACCCATTGTTTCTTGTCTTATCTTCTGGTGCTTTGGAAAATAGGTCTATCCCCTCTTCTTTGTGGCAGGCCCTCAAATATTGAAACACTGCTATCATGTTCCAATATTATGTGTATGGCTCTACTATTTGGAAATAATTGGAGTCATCACAGCATGTTTTGAGGTATCATAGAAAGAGCATAGTATGAGGACATGGGTGCGAGTTTCTGCCTCCCTATATCTACAAGTTCTTTATAAATAAGGAGTTGCATGAAATCTTCCCATCAGTAGAGGGTATCAAAATGGTCTCTGGAAAAAACTTATTTGTATTTGCTTAGTGTTTAATTGTATAGTTCCCCTGCAGTGGAAGGTGTGTGACTGTCTCATATTTGGCAATAAAATTCAGGAGCATTAGTGATATCATTTTGACAATCAATGTACCTGAATCTCTTTTTGGCTAATCTCTCTTTAACCTTTCCAGGGTTAATTGGTCTAGATATTCAGGAGAGAGGCCAAGATTGCAAAATTATGCTATGCAAGTATAATGCCAATGGGATTGGTAATTGTCTGACAGCATCAAAGACATCAGGCCTGTAAGATCAAACATGGTTCTAAATCCTGAGATTAGAATCCTAGTCCAGGCCTCAGCCTTAATATTTGGCATGTTAATTTGAAGATTCAATACTGCAATGGAGATGCATTTTGAAGGGCCCAACAAATTCCTGAAAATTTTTTATTGAATTTGTCTATGGGCCGAGTTGTATCCCATATAACTGTTTTAGCTGTAAGCAATTTAAATGCTGCTGGGATGTAATTTGCCCCCTGTTGCCTATGAAATTTAGTTATTGCTTGCATTGCTGTTTTGGACAATAGAAATGGCATAGTTTTCTTTCAAATAACACCAGAATTCTAAGCCAAAGTGGGAAGGTGAGAAAGCATCCAATTTCCAAAACGCTCTAGTAGTCAAATGTACTGATCTTTTTGCAGCACAAGGAATTGGCACTGAACAATAAATTAATGACACATATCTTCAAGTATTCCATCCAAGTACTAACCAGGCCCAACCATGCTTAGCTTTCAAGGCCAGCAAAAGTATGCCATGAATTGAGATAAACAAAATCTCTTTTGATTTCAACTAAACTCTGGTGACTTCATCAAGGAAATCCCAGCTCTCAGTAGATGAATCTGTGTAATCCATAACATAGATTCCCCCCCCCCCATACAAGATCTGTAGCTGTGCCTTGAAAATCAGCAGTCACAAAGGTTTCTGGCATTAGACTAGAAAGGGTCAATAACATACTGTAAAAAGAACCTTGTCTTCCTTGTTATTTTGGTGCTGGAAGCAGCTAAACAGAAATAATGAGCATCCATCAATGAAAGCTTTGGGAAAGGAGAACTACAGTGACAGAGAAAACAAAGAAAGAAAATGAAACAGCAAGTGGAGTGATGGATGCATCAACTGATAAGCAGTAATCCTCCTCTGTAAATTCTGTTACGAGAGAATAAAGCAAAGGATATTGGCAGAAAGGAATTTGCTCCACTTTCAGAAGCATGCCTGATCTACACATCTCTGAAAAAGGGTGAAAAAAAATCCCCAGTTAAGTCTGTGGGATAATGTGTGCTGATGGCCTTCCTTCCTTCCTTCCTTCCTTCCTTCCTTCCTTCCTTCCTTCCTTCCTTCCTTCCTTTCCTTCCTTCCGTTTTTAGCTTGGCTTCTAGCTATGCAACAAAATAAATTAGTGACTATGTTGACGGTAGGTTCATTAACCAGCACAGATTGGTTATAGAAAAAGATAAACTAAGGAGACAATGAGATGTTTACTTTTTAAATGTACTGAAGTAGTATCACGGATATGAGCAATGGAACACAACTCTGGAGAGACAGATTACACTTTATTGAAACAAAGATGGTTTGTTTATTTATTTACATATTTGTTTATCCTCCATCTTAAACCAAACTCTGGTTGGCTTACAACCAAGAATAATAATCAAAAGCCTACATTATAAAAGTCAGAAACAATACAATCTGGTGCCACAGCTACATATTGTTGATGCAACCCATCCGATTTTCCTCCTGCTGTACCCTCACCTCATTCCAATGCTTGCGGGAACAGCCAGGTCTTCAGGACTCTCCTGAAGGTTAAAAGGGTGGAGACCTATTCAATCACAATGGGAAGATGTTTTATAGGACAGAGGCTGGAACAGAAATGGTCACTTCCAGAGACCCACAAGGTGGCACTGTTTAAAGGAAGGGAGCTGGAGAGTGCCCATGTTATTCACTCTGGTGGGACAGACAGACATCCTCAGGAAGAGTTAGATAACTCAGCCTCATGCCATTTGGGGCTTTAAAGGTAATAAACAGCACCTTGAATTGCACCCTGAAAGTAACTGAGAGCAGTACAGCTTGTGCAACCTGAGTATGATAAGAGGTGCCTAACACTCTACATGCTTCTGCTTTTTGTGCCGTTTATCTTTGTCAGGTATTGTTACTAAGTTCTTCCTTTGTTGTTACAAAAGGAAGAAAATAATAGAAAGGAAGATATTTTATAAGGTTTTTGAATTGTGGGGTGAGAAATTATATGGCTCAGATTTTCTGTCAGGATCATGAGACCATACAAGAGAAACTGGATAAGGAGAGCTTTTTTATTGTTAACAAAGTATGCTTTTTTGAGGCAGCTGGGGTGAGGTTGGGGTGTGGCTGCAAATGGCCACTGTTTCTTGTTAGCTAGCAGTGATGGAAGTAGATGCATATTGCCAAGTTACTTTGTTGGAATTTCCTTATTAGGCCTGCCTTAGTCAATTTCATACAGATGGCTCTCCATTGTTTCTAGTCAATTTCATTCTGCCTTTGCTAATGGGGATCAATATTTACTCCTTCTCACTCAGCCAGAAAAGGATTAGGAAGGATGGATTTGTTTAGGGGCAGGGATAGTTCCTTTGAGCCTGACAGGATTATGTAAAGTGAGAAACTGAACTTGGTACTTGTGTTTGCAAGATCACAGAGAAGTGTCCTGGAAATAAACTCTCATCCCATTTCAGTCATAACAGTAGGTAATATTAAGCATTGCTTCTATGTGGAAACATATTGATTTAAAATCATAATACACTGCTAGTCTGAAGAAGTGAATGGTTACTTTATTTTATTGCATTATTTACCTTTTATTTTATAGAGTTTATTTTCATTTCTTGACCTGCCAACATAATCAACTGATCTCCCTGGAGTGACTCACAATAATATTAGTACCTGAAGCAGCAACATAAAGAGAAATAAAGCATAACTTAAATCAAGGGAGTAGCTAGATACCCATGAAAGCATGAGTATAGAATGTGGATACTGTATAAGCTACTTCCAAGGGGCAAAAATTGGTTTCTCTGTCACCACTAATTGGTAAGTGTTTATAATATTCCTGGTGAAAATTATTGGGGTGGGTGGATGATGAATATTCATCCTTCAGAAAGAAATTATAACACTGCTACAAGATAAATCCAGTTCTTTTTATAAGTCTACCTAATCTCTGGAATATTTGGAGTTTGGTGGAAAAAAAGCATTATTGATATGATAAATGTGAGACATTATTTCACAATTTACAGGTGTAAGTGGCAGCGCAATGGTTAGAATACAGTATATCAGACTGACTCTGCCCACAGCCAGGAGTTCGATCCTGATGGCTCAAGGTTGACTCAGCCTTCCATCCTTCCAAGGTTGATAAAATGAGGATCCAGATTATTGAGGGCAATATGCTGACTCTGTAAAGCTTTTAGAGAGTGCTGTAAAGCTCTATGAAGCAATATATAAGTCTACATGCTATTGCTAAGTGTGCGTGTGTGTGATTGTGTGTGTAAATGTGTCTGCATATCTTTTTGTGCATAGTGAAGAACTCACATGACGTCCATGAAACCATGAGTATAAACCATATAATGAAACCATAGTAATGGACTGAGCAGGAAACAAAATATTATCATGTTTGTACTTCCCATTTGACTAGCCGGTCCTTCAAATTTTTACCAGGTTTAACCCATCAAGGCCCAGGATAGTTGACTGGAGCACAATCTTGCCAGGTTATCTGGAAGCAGTTTGATCCTGTTGGGCCTGAGGAAGTAGATAGTGTCCTTATGACTGTGAGGTCAGCCACTAACTCCTTGGATCCATTCTCCTCCTGTCTGCCCAGAAGGGGTTGTATAATTGGATCCTAAAATGTAAAGGTAAAAGTTCCCCCGCACATGCATGTTAGTCATTTCCAGATCTAGGGGGCAGTGCTCATCTCCGTTTCAAAGCCAAAGAGCCAGTGCTGTCCGAAGATGACTCCATGGTCATGTGGTTGGCATGACTAAATGCCAAAGGTGCACAGAGCGCTGTTACCTTCTTACCAAATTTTTGTCCCTATTTCTCTACTTGCATTTTTGGTGATAGAAGCTGGGACAAGTAACAGGAGCTCACTCCATTAGGGATGGATGCACTAGGGATTCGAACCGCTGAACTGCTGACCTTTCGATTGACAAGCTTAACATCTTAGCCACTGAGCCACCACATCCCAATTGGATCCTAGCACTGGTTAATTCTTCTTTGAGGGATAGTATTGTTCTCCACACCCCACTCTTACAGAGGCAATGATGCGTCTTCTCCTCCGGAAACCATTGTTGGGTTTCACGAAACTGGACAATTTTAATCCAATCAAACCTCTCTTTTTTAGGGAAGGTCAGGGAGAAGGTGGTATGTCAGGTTCCGGATCAGGATGGGAAAGGAAACACCAGACAACAGGGTGGAGGTTGTTGTAAAGCTTTATCCTCCACGAGCCAGCACGCTACAACAATCACCCAGTGCAGTTCCAGTAAAATATTGTCAGCTCTAGCTTCTTCGTACTCCCACCACCATTTTAAACCAATTGCACCCCACCCGCTACTCCACCCCTGACTCCACCCCTAAATTCTACCTCTGATGGAGGGCTCCAGCTGCATCCCTAAAGGGCTAGCAGGCCACAATCAGTCCCGGGCTGCTGGGGCCATTAAGCCGTGGATATTCTTGGCAAGCCCCGATTAATGCTGGTTATTTTGGCCTGCTCGGCCTCTGCGCAGGCGTGGTTCTGTCCGCCTCTCAGCTGAGGGGCGATAGCACATCCAGCGGTAATGGAGAGGATGGTGGCCCCGGGAACAGTAGGCAGAAGAGGGATCCACCAGCTGTCATCAGGAGGAAGCAGGCGGAGACAACGCAAGGCTTCCTGGGCAGCTGGAATGTAGAGCAGCACGACCTGTTTGCCTCCGTCCCTGCCGGAATGGCAGCCCCGGCAAAGTGGAGCTGACAGGTACCTTTGCCAAAGATCTCTGAAATTTGTGAAAAAGTTAACAACAAGGATTATAACACATCCCTGTTATATGGAACACATCTGTCCCTTCATACTTCCTTGGAATGAAAAGAGACAGAGTGAACACTCCAAACTGGATAGGTTAGGTGAATTAAGCAGAAAGTAAAGAGTATACTACAGTGAAAATAATGTATAAAATGTTTGATTTATTGGAGAATAAATATATGGTACAAAATTGCCTGTAAAATTGTGTGGCTTTTATTTAAAAAAAAAATAATTTACACTGAAAAATGGATGGAAACAACTGTAGTGTATAAAAATAATAATAAATTGCTTAAAATAAAAATTGACAGATTTTTTTTCCATATCTAGAGTTTAAAGAACAAGCAGGAACAGTTGTACGTGTGATTTATTCTACCCGTACCTGCTTTGTTTCCAAATCATTTTTCCCAGCTATTTTTCATAGATAGGGAATGCCAGATAAGAACATTATATTCACTATAAAATTAAAATTGAAATATAGGAAACCAGGCATCTGTAATGGAAAAATATAGGAGCAGATTCCATTGTCTGTCTTGCTCATCTACGGAGCTTAAAAATAATTAAACCGAAAAATAATTAAGCAGAAGATGCAGGTCTTCTCCTAAGTCCCACTGGTTTTGAATAGGCTGTGTGCCATCTAAATTGGGTATCAGAAGCAGAAGTAAGGTGGAGGTGCAGCTAATGGTAGTGGGACTCAACACAGATATGAACTTTATTGTTGTAACCACAACCATGCTGTTATCTTGTTTGTAAAGAAGGAAGAAATGCTTCATAGTGATTTAAGGAGCAGCAGCTGAGGCAAAGATAAAAGTGAGATTAAAGATCTCTTGTCTTGGACATAAATAATGTCTTTGGAATTTATGGGCTTAGCATTTTACCTTTACCTCTCCTAAACAATCCTTCCAAAGCATTCATTTCAAATTGTCCTCTACATCTTTAGGAGCCATTTTGAATGATCCAAAGAAGTTGCCAGAGATGTGAAAAGGATATATGAGAAACTATCATGTCATTTTCATCCAATGAAGGAAAGGAGGTGATTACAAGACTGTGTATTGTAGAAAGGAAGTTATTATATATACGTTGTACCTAAAGGAAGTGACTTTCAACCATGTATTGTGAAAATATGATTTTCCTTCTTCTTGAGATGACACTCACACTTCTCCTCTCTCTAATTTTTCTTGAATGTGCAAAGTGATTTCAGGGGCTAATGTTCATACTAAGTATGTATTCCTGTCAATAAAAGATATGTTTTTAATGAATTTATTAGACATTTTTATTTTAGCCACAAAAAAAGTAAATAATGAAAAGTATCCAGAGAGAATCTGAACAGAAATTAGTAACACTATAATAGCCTAGTAAATTTTAAGCAGAATTAATAGTAGTAGCTTGTTAAACATGGAAAGGATATAATTAGACAGAAAGGACACAGAGTATAAGAGACAATTAAGAAAAATACAGTGCACTTCAAATTTACTTTTGAAGATAAAATCAATGAATCATTGCTTAATTATACTGTTAAGGGACTTGTGTCTCCCAGTAATTTAAAGTCAAAAGCATTGAAAGAGTTTAGTAGATGCAGAGAATGAGAAATGAAAAAAAAGGAGGTGGGTAGGTTAGAAAATTAAAAGAAAAGATCAAGTCATTGTACATACAAGAGAGCTTTCATATATCATTGTGCAAAATTGAACTCAAGCTTTTCACATATGTGTACTTAGAATAAACTCCCTCAATCCAAAGATTCATATGTGAAAAATATATCTGATTAGAAGTAGTTCAGCTAGTTCCATTCTACCTAATTGAGATGCTGATGGGTGATGGTTATCAGGGACAACAGATTTTTAGAAGAAAGAAAGAAAGAAAGAAAGAAAGAAAGAAAGAAAGAAAGAAAG
>WNWU01000050.1:5969084-6001363 GCA_012654045.1 Ptyas mucosa
AAAAAAAAAAGCCTCTCGTGCGGCTCAGCTGAGATCTTCAGAACCTTTTAAAAGCATTTTTTCTACAACCTCTTCAGCTGAAGAGGTTGTAAAAAAATGCTTTTAAAAGGCTCTGATGATCCCAGCTGAGTTGCCTGATCATCAGAGGCTTTTTTTTTCTTTTAAAAGCAAAACAAAATGCTTTTTTTAAAAAACAAAAGTCTCTGATGATCAGGCAACTCAGCTGGCATCGTCAGAGCCTTTTAAAAGCATTTTTTTAACAACCTCTTTGGCGGAAGAAGTTGTAGAAAAAATGCTTTTAAAACTAAAAAAAAAAGTTGGCCACGTCCACCCAGTCACATTACCCTTCACCAAGCCATGCCCACAGAACCGGTAGTAACAATTTTTACATTTCACCACTGGTCATGATCACAAGAGTTTTAGTAATATATAGATATGACTGATCATATTATTGATTGTTTTTGTTTTGTTACTTAATATTAACAAATGTTTGTTCATTTGTTTGCTTGGTGCCATAACTAAGGACTCGTAAAGAGATCAAAATGAAAAATGACATGAGAATGACTATAGTTTATGGGAAGGAGCAGAGCTTACAATAAGAAATTAATGTATGAATATCTGCATATTCTTGACCTCCATATAACTTTATGAACCTAATAATGATACAGTTTAGCAATCTTCTTTTTTTAAAAAAAATTAACCTACACTAATTTTTATACTTTATATGGGAACTTTCTATATTACTAACACAGAATAACATACAAAGATAAATTATTTCAGGCAGCTCTATAACATTACCATATTTAAAAACATTCATCGTCTAAACTCTGGGCTTTATATCAAACTTATATGCACTTCTCTCTTTTTTTCCCCCTTTTTTCTCACATATGCACCAAATCCTGATATCTCTTTCATTTTGTCTCTCATACAATCAGGAAAAAAAAATGTTTTTCTTTCATTCAGAGGCAGATGCATATTCAGCCAACTTCAGATAGCAGTTTTCTGAAAGAACTAAATGTTCTAAAATCAGATACAAATTCAATTTTTTCCCCTTTCCAACAGCATGAATTAGAAGGAGCTGCATACAATTATTTGTAATTCTCACACAATATTGTATTTCCACTCTTCAATAAGTGACAGTGACTAACAGGGTTTTCCACATTAAAGCCTTCAAAAGATGGCATATTGAAACTTGTCATAATAAGATTATCCACTGAAGCATCAGAAGGGTGTTGTGGTGCATTAATTCCATTCTGCTCTATAATGCTTAATTGTTGAATATGTGTTTACTCCCTCCCACTCTGAAAGCTTCTGGGAACTGCACTTGTCAGGAAACTATTGACCCTTCAGACAGCAGAGGAGTGTTGTTATGGAGTTGCAATGAAATTAATTATACATAATACATAAATGTATGCAGGCTATTGCTACAATGCATTGTAAGCCGCCCTGAGTCTACGGAGAAGGGCGGCATATAAATTGGACTAATAAATAAATAAATAAATAAATTTAATTATTCTGATAGGGTACAGGTAGTATTAAGCTTAGTAGCTGTAAGCAGGTGTGAGTGTACCTATCGATAGATATGGAGGATGGATGTGTGGATGGATGGATGGATGGATGGGTGAGAGGGGTGTGTGGATAGAGGAATGTGGCATTTATAATTCGCTTTTCCATCAGAAGTAGGGCCAAGGAAAGCTGGCAATAAAATGCAAAGAGCAAAATGGGCATAACATTCAACACTGATTTATCAAATGGAAATACATTGATTACAATCACCCACCCACCTTCAAAACTACTTCAACAATCATGCTGATCTGATCCTGATCTGATTCTTGCAACATGAGAATTCCGTCTGTACTTACAAAGGATTGCCTTATACACAAAGGAGTTACAGCAGTATATGCTACGATGTTTCCCAGGAAGGGGCGAATCATATTTCAAGGAGTGGGGTATGACAAGAGGCAACATAACCCAGAGCTGGATTGGAGGAAGAGAGTTAGGATAGCTACTCCCTAGAATCTCCCTGGTTACTGTATTTTTGGGAGTATAAGATGCACCTTCCCCCCCCCGCCTAAAATGGGATGAAAATTTGGGTGCGTCTTATACACTGAATGTAGCCCCACCTGCCCACTGACCCCCATCCTTTGGCCTCTGCCTCCTAGCAGTTTACCTCCTTGCAGTAAGAAGAAAAAGCTCATTTCAGGTTCAGCACAGCCTAATTAGCACAAGTTGATTGGATCGGCTTCCTGACTCTCAGCTGTTTTGCACGGGCCTCTGCTGCTTGCTGCAAGGAAGTAAATTGCTGGGAGCAGATATTTGTCTCTGTGTGTGTGTGTGTGTGTGCTAATCAAGCTATGCTGAAAACGAAAATGAAAGTAAAGCAGGCTGTTTGCTGCAACAAGGAAAAATTGTTGGGAGGCAGAGGCGGATTTCTTTTTCTTGTTTTCCTCACCAAAAAAGGTAGGTGTGTCTTATAGTCCAGAGTGTCTTATACTCCAAAAAATACAGTATATCTATTAGGGTGAGAGTAGTAAGGACTTAGTCTGGCAAGATTTTGCCTATTGTATGTAAGCAAATAAAGAACTGAACTCTGACTGGATTGTTCTATGTCATTCTTGGGCTGGGCTTGATACAATTCTAGCTTTCAATAGAATAGTTGCCTGATTGGTTTCCTGTGTTCGTTTTAAACAGTCTAAAATTATTTCACAATGGAAGAATGATAAAATTGACAAAATGATTTTAAAAAAGCCAAATTAATCCAGTCTAGTTCTATTTACAAGAAGGAAGACAAAACCAATGCAAAAAATAAAAATAAAATTCCTATTCACCCTCCGAAGAATCATTAGAACCAGAGGTGGTATTCAGCAGGTTCTGACCAGTTCTGGAGAACCAGTAGCGGAAATTTTGAGTGGTTCAGAGAATCAGTAAATACCACCTCTGACTGGCCTGGCCCGCATCTATTCTCTGCCTCCTGAGTCCCAGCTGATCGGGAGGAAATGGGGATTTTGCAGTATCTTTTCCCTGCCACGCCCACCAAGCCAAGCCCACAGAACCGGTAGTAAAAAAAATTGAATCCTACTACTGATTAGAACATTGTATGCTAGGCATTGTTGTTGGCAACTAGTTCTTTGGCTGTTTCAAACCAAAGAAGTAAGCCAGGTTTAGGGTGGGATCAAGCAGTATTTGATTGTTGTATTGTGCTCCATCACTTGTGAGAAAAATATTCTCATTATCCTGGTAGCATTCTCTATGCTACCTTTAAGATTTAAAGGAGGTTTTTGGTTTTTTTAAAAAAATATGCAAGTATTTCCTTAAGGATGTTACATGGTTATATCATCATGCAGGTCAGATGTGCCACTTTTGGAAGTCTTTCCACTTAATTTCAATTTAATGTACAAATTGAAAAGGAGAGTTTGATACATCCTTGCTTATTCATCCAGGAAGGGGCTATGCAAGGGTATATCCAATTTCTATAACTGCTATAACTCAAGACTTATCTAAAAATAAATCCCATCCTTCAAGTTTTGCTCTTTACCGTAGTAAAGAAAAATGGTCATCAACTACTCCAAGACAAGAACAGCATTGTTTATCAAAATATATGTAAATTGCAATCAGAAAGATAAATGGTATCTTTACAGAACAAGTCAAGGATTTTAAATGATTGGAAGCCAACTACTTTACTAACTTCTGACACAGGAAAGGCTAGACTCCCTACTATTTCATCTACAATTTTAGAAGGATATGTAATAATTTCTCTTTACAAGATCTTGTTGTGCCTTGTCTGGAAAGGTTGACTGAATTAGTTTCACTTGATTAAATTCATTGTCCTTTTCATCAAGCCTGGCATTTTGAATGTTGAGTTCAGATTCAAAAATGTTAGCCAGTAAAAGATTTAACTACAGGCTATAATGGAGAAGCATTAGAATATTCGCAGTTCCTTCATTTTCTATCAGAATGGAACATCAAAATAACAGGGATGATGAAACACTTTCCCCTGTAAAACACATTTACTTCTTAAAACTTCAGTCATATTTAAGGAATCAAAGTTTCAAGGGGTCACTGGGATACATTTTTGGGAAATGTTCCCCACTTTATCTGTTAAAAATAGAAAGAGAGGATGAAGACGCCTTTATAGAAATGATGAAGAGCTTATAGAGAAATTTTGCCAAACCAATGTAGAATATTGCCTAGACACTCAGTTTGGTCTAGTGATTAAGGCACCAGCCTAGAAGTGGGGGACTGTGAATTCAGGTCTGGCCTTAGC
The DNA here is from genome assembly GCA_012654045.1 of Ptyas mucosa. NCBI lineage: Eukaryota > Metazoa > Chordata > Lepidosauria > Squamata > Colubridae > Ptyas > Ptyas mucosa. Next base: position 5,973,349 of record WNWU01000050.1, read on the forward strand.
CATAAAAAGGAGCTCTGGTGGCTCAGCAGACTAAAGCAGTGTCATTAACTGTTATTAACATCAGCTGCCTGCAATTACTGCAAGTTCAAATCCCACCAGGCTCAAGGTTGACTCAGCCTTCCATCCTTTCTAAGGTAGGTAAAATGAGGACCCAGATTGTGGGGGCAATAAGCTGACTTTGTATAAAATATACAAAAGTATGAAGGTTATTGCTTAACGCATTGTAAGCGGCCCTGAGTCTCCGGAGAGGGGCGGCATATAAATCAAATTAAAAATAAAAAATGAAAATGAAAATGAAAAAAAAATAAAAATAAAAATAAATAAAAGGCAGCTGGGTGACTTTCAGCCAGTCATTCTCTCTCAGCTCAACCCACCTTCAGGATTGTTGCTACGGGGAAAATAGGAGGAAGGTGTGTTAGATATGCTCTCCTGGACCATGCAACTGAAATAACCACCATCACCATCACCACAACAAGAGCATTATATATGGTTCAGATAATACATTGTGATAGCAATAGTTTGAATTATATACAATGAGTGCCACTTTGATTAGTTGTTAAGGCACCAGACTAAAAACTGGAAGGCTGTGAGTTCTAGAGTCACTTTAAGCACAGAAATAGCTGGTTGAATTTGGGCCAGTTACTCTTTCTGAGCCCTAGGAAACAGACATTAGCAAACAGACAAATGGAAATCTGCTCTCCCACAGCACACCTGTACCAAAATAAATAAACCAACCAATCAACCAACCAATCAATCTGCGGGAATTTTTCCAGGCAGATGCCAGGAATCCACATTGATTCAAAGCCACACTCTTTCAGATACACTAGCAGAATGGAGGAACTCCGCACAAGACTGAATACCAAAAAGCAAACAAGTTTTAAAATTTAAGATTTAGACAAGACTTTATTTTAAAAAAAAATGGAAGAAGTGAGAAGAAGAAAGGGGGGGGGGACCAATGCAGATCAGGTAGACACAGAAACAAAAAGATTATGTATACTACAGGTCAAACAAGTTGAGAATTCAGTGAAAATATAGATAAGTGGCTAGGGAGTTGAAAAACAATAAAAGAACTCAGAGGAAAGAAGGAAGAAGATCAGAAAATAACACCAGAAGAATGTTCTGTTTCTCTCAGTGTCCATTCAAGTAAACCTAGCTAAATCAGTTCTAGTTGAAAAGTAAGAACAAAGAATAGAACAATGTTCCCACCTGTCTGATAAGCATAATTGCTTGTTTTATAAGCAATTATGGGGTTCTTGGTGCTCTCTGAGCCTGGGTGTTGGCTTGCAAGGTAACTGATGGTGTTGTCTTGTTCTGTAATTAAATGTCTGTAAGCCAATAAGCAAGTTCAAAGAACATCAAGAACTCCACAATTCAACTCTAAGCTACAGATATTCTCTTCTATTGCAATCATGCAATTCGTTGGGCAGCTGCTCCTGTCAGTATCAGAGATCCCACCATATCATTCACCACTACTACCACAACAAACAACAACAACACTCTTTCTTTTCCCATTTTTGCATATATGGAAGGAATGAGGACACAACATTTGCAATAACTATGTCTTAAAGTCCTTTGAATATCCAAAGCAGTTTGAAAGCACATAATTCAATAGGATATTACAAAACTAATTCAAATGTATCATTGGAAAGGATTATTAAAGTGCTTTTCCCCGCCAATCAAATTACCCCTTAAAGTTTTCATATCTGTAAAGTGCCACACACATGCTGATATTGTGTTCAAAATGAAGTAATAGTAGTTAAGTCCTTATGGTTAATTTAACTCACAATTGTTTTGTAGCAATAACAAGCAAGCAATGATCACATTTATTTAGTTTCCCAATATTCTTTTATTTTATTTTTATTTTTAAAATAATAATAATGTTCACAGTGGGCTTTTTTTCTGGGCAATCACCAAAATCTTGCTAAGTAGGACAAATAAACAATTAAACTGTAGGTATAACACAACAAGCCATCAAACTTTATTTGTTGCATTTGAAATATTAGACCACCACAGCAAGCAAATGAGTAATATAATGGTGTAATGAGAACAGTGTTTGTATTTCAAAATTAAAATGCTTCACAGAGAACTATTACTGCTACTTAATTTCTGTGTGCTATATTAGACCCTGAGACATAGCTGTGTTACACTAAAACTGTTATGTCCTTATAAGGACATCCACCGGTGATTGGCTAATCCACCAGCCGGAAGTTTAAACTACTGTCATTGGACAGCTGGTCTGCTGGAGCGCTATAAAAGGGCTCCGGCAGCACAGCCATTTGTCTTGTTCTTGAGCTGAAAATAAAGTACTGAACGGACCAAGCTGGTCACGTCTTCTTTTCCTGCGCCTGATCTAACACTGGCAACGAAGGACGAGCAAGAACCTCAGTGTGAACCTCGAGGCTAAGAGCACCGAAGAGCAGTCACTTTAGCTGAAGTCACTTGAGCTGAGCATTGAAGATATGGCGACATCGCAAGCTCCGCTAGTCTCACTAGCAGCTTTCAACCCCGGGACGGAAAAATGGAGATCATACAAGGTCCGGTTCCATCAGTTCCTGCAAGGGAACAACTACTAGGACCTCACCGACAACTGCAAAAGAGCCCTCTTCCTGGCCCACTGCAGTTCCAAAGTTCTGGAGATGGCCATCGACCTTGTGGCCCTGAGGAACATCGAGGAAATGTCGTGAGCAGATCTCCAAGAAGTCCTGCAAGAGCACTATGCCCCAACAGGAACTCCCATAGCCAACTGCTTCACCTTCCAGCAAAGGAACCGGAGAATCGATTAAGGACTTTGTAGCAGCCCTCCGTCAAATTGCAGCAAATTGTGAATTTGATAATGTGGACAACGCGATCAGAGACCGTATCATATTCGGCATGAGGGACGTGGCTTTACAGAAGAAGTTCCTAAGCCACAAGAAAATCGTGCTAAAAGACCTTGAGGAAGTGATGGCTGTGGAAACGTCTGAAAAAGCGGCAACCACGATGATTCGAGCAAAGGCAGTCCACAAAATCCAAAGACACCCCAAAAGTTCCACAGACGACTCGACTGCTGGATCCAACTCCGATGAGGAAATGGCTGTCCACAAGGTCTCCAGACCCCCTAGGCGGGAAACCGCTCAAAATGGTGACCGGGGGGAGTGCTGCGCCAGCTGCAAAGGAGACCATGCCAGGGCCAGATGTCATTGGAGGGATGCGACCTGCAGACACTGCCACAAGAGGGGCTGCATCCCTGAGGCCTGCAGAGCAGAGGATCCAGCCCCAGAACCCCTCAACCACCACCTGCGTGAAAATAGGCAAGATAACCAGAGGTCATCCAGACAATCCTCATACCAGCCCAGGCGTGGAGAGAACAGGTTCGAAAGGAATGGAACAGTCCACCAGACAACCATCGCTCATACCCACGACGACAGAGCCGCCAAATTCCACGCGACCGTATACGTGGAAGGGACTCCCTGCTCCATAGAGCTAGATTCGGGATCGAACTACTCCATAATGGACTGGCACCAGCTGAAGCGTCTGAAACCCGGCTTCAGCAAGAAGGACTTGAAACCCCTGCGAGCGAGACTCGTTGATTTTGGAGGAAACCCCAGCCGAGTCCTGGGAAGAACATCACTCTGGGTCACCTACCACAACTTCCACAGTGACCTACCCATCACCGTCATCGAGCACAGCCGCCCAAACCTGTTGGGAGTGGAGTGGTTCAAGCCTTTAGGGCTCTCAATCGGAGGGATCCACCAAATTCAAGAAGATGAACTCGACAAACTCATCGAAAAGTTCAAGGAAGTCTTCGATGGTAAGCTGGGGAAATTTGTGGGAAAACCCATTTCCTTTAATCTAGATAAGACAATTACACCAATTAGGCTTAAGCCTCGCAGAGTTCCGTTCGCCTTGCGGCCCAAGGTCGATGCCCAGTTAGATAAGCTAATCACCCAAGGCATCTTGGAACCAATCGATCATGCAGCATGGGAGACTCCCATTGTGACCGTGATGAAGCATGATGGGTCTGTGCGCATCTGCGCTGACTATAAATGTTCAATTAATAAGGCTTTACAGCAGAGCGCATACCCAGTTCCAGTGGTGCAACATCTGCTGCATTCACTCGGAAGCGGGTCAATATTCGCAAAATTGGACCTGGCCCAAGCTTACCAGCAATTGCCAGTAGATGAAAAAACTGCAGAGGCACAAACAATTGTCACACAGTGACAAAGGCACAGTGGTGCCTTTAAATGTAACTGCCTCCAATTTGGAGTCAGTGCAGCCCCAGGAATTTTCCAATCCATGATGGAACACCTTCTCCAAGGCATTCCAGGGGTGGTGCCATACTTCGACGATGTCTTAATCTCCGGGCACTCTAAAAGCCAACTCCTTGAACGATTGAGACTGGTATTATAGCGCTTCAAGGAGAAGGGTTTAAGAGTCAGGAGAGATAAGTGCATCATTGGAGTGCAGGAGGTCAAGATAGGGCATCCACCCCACCAAATCCAAAATTAAGGCCATCCAAGAAGCTCCAGCCCCCAAAAACAAAGCAGAGCTCCAGGCTTTCTTAGGACTACTGAATTTTTACAGTGTCTTTTTGAAACAGAAAGCCACAGCTGCTGAACCACTCCATCGCCTACTGGGGAAAGCGGTTCTATGGAGATGGACAGAGGAAGAAGAAGCAGCATTCAGAAAGATAAAAGGCCTGCTTTCTTCAGATAGCGTCCTTATCCAATACCACGAGACTCTACCGCTATTGCTGACCGGTGACGCATCCCCTTACGGCATTGGAGCAGTCCTCAGCCACCAACTTCCCGACGGCACAGAAGCACCCATTGCCTATTTTTCTAAGACAATGTCCAGCACAGAAAGAAATTACAGTCAGCTGGACAAGGAAGCTTTGGCCATTGTTGCTGTCATCAAGCGCTTCCATGAGTACCTCTATGGAAGAAGCTTCACCATCATCACCGATCACAAGCTGCTATTGGGACTATTTGCAGGCGACAAACCCACACTGGCATACATGTCGCCCAGGATGACACGCTGGGCAATTTTCCTGGCCGGGTACTCATACGCCTTAAGACATAGACCTGGCAAGACAATCGGAAACGCAGATGGCCTGAGCAGATGCCCTTCCAAGGAACCACTGGAGGATCCAGCCCCCACACTCGGACTTTTCTACATAGACAAGGACCTGACTTGCCCAGTCACCTCTGCAGACATAACAGCCCATACCCGAAAGGACCCAGTCCTCAAGCAAGTCCTACCATGGGTCCTGAGAGGCTGCCTACGGAGAAGACAGCAGAGAAGTTCAGCCCATTTGCACAGAAGCAGCAGGAGCTGTCCACAATGAAGGGTTGCCTCCTATGGGGAGATCGAGTGCTGATTCCCAGTGCCTTGCAACGGAAGACACTGGAAACCCTCCACAATGGACACCCTGGCATTGTCCGGATGAAGGGGCTGGCACGGAGTTATGTCTGGTGGCCATCCCTGGACAAAGTCATCGAAGAATGGGTCTCCAGATGTGACCCGTGCCAAGAGGTACGCCCCGCCCCTCCCCATGCCCAGCCATCAGAATGGGAGATGCCAAGCAGCCCCTGGCCAAGGGTACACATCAACGTTGTGGACCCGATGCAAGGGAAGAACCTTTTGATAGTGGTGGACACCTTCTCGAAGTGGCTAGAGGTCATCCCCATGGCATCTACCACATCCGAAGCAACCATCAGGGCACTCCGGCGCCTATTCGCAACACACGGGCTGCCGGATGTCCTAGTTTCCAACAATGTGGCCCCAACTTACGTCCAAACCAATGGAGTTGTTCCTGGCGGGACTGGGCATCCATCATGCCCTCTCAGCGTGCTACAGACCAGCTGGAAATTGTCAGGCAGAAAGAATGGTGAGGCTCACCAAGGAGGCACTCACCAAGATGGGCCTGGGCAATTGGCAGGAAAGAATTGACAATTTCCTTCTCACCCAGCACATCACGCCGCACGCCACCAACCGCAAGAGGCCAGCCGAACTGTTGATGAACAGAAGGCTAAGGTCACCCCTGAACCGACTGCACCCACAGTATAACCCAGCGGTGCCAGAAACAGCCAGCTGCCCGACTCGCGCCTTCGCCACAGGAGACCCGGTATTTGATCTCAACTTTCACGGACTTCTGAAATGGCTTAAAGGGAAGATTGAGAGCATAACTGGACCAAAGTCTTATCGAGTGGAAGACGGACTGATCTATAGACGTCACATCGACCAGCTCCGGAAAAAGTGGGGGGAAGCAGAGCAAAACCAGCCCATCGAGGTAGGCCCACAACATCCTGACGAGGTAGACCTGCACCACCCCGGTGAGGGAGGCCTACCACCCCCCAATGAGGTAGATCTGCGCCACTCCAGCGAGGGAGGCCTGCCACAGCCTGACGAGGTAGGCCTACCCCACCGCAGCAAGGCGAGCCATCGGCATTCCCTGGCGGTAGACTGGCACCGTGGGGTCGAGGGAAGTCACCACTGCTCCAACGAGGTAGTCCTGCATCACCCTGATGGGGGAGACCTCCACCTGTACCAGCGGATAGCCCGGCACCCTCCAACTGAAGTAGATCGGGAACAACCCAAAGAGGGAGGCCTACAACACTCCGGCGAGGCCGTCCCACGTCAATCCAGTGAGGGGGACTGACATCCCCAGAACAAGGTAGACCGGGCACAGCTCACCAGGAGAGAGCCACAGCACCACGGCGAGGTCGGTCTACACCAGCCCCGTGAGGGAGACCACCATCGGCCAGACAAGGAAGACCAACAATGAGTAGGACAGCCAACCACGCAACATCCCATCGAGGTCGACCTGCAACACCCCGACAGGGTCAACCAGCACCAGACTGACAGGGTAGGCGGATGACACTCTGGCGGGGTCAGACACCAACTCAAACAACAACGACACCAAAAGCCACAGAAGGGACAATTAAAACCCATAGACTTACCGGTCAGCAGTCGTCACCCACCGATCGACAGCGATGTCCAGCCGCGAAGTCCCAAGATCCCAGGCCAGGGAGAAGACCAGCATCACCAGCAGAACAACCCCAATGACACGGTCAGAGGCGCTAGTACGGGGCCCGCACCCTCGATGACCACGACACATCCCATCGACACGGCCGGAGGTGAGAGGACAGGGCCAGCACACTCGATGGCCGAGCTCCAGACAGCCTCAGGACGAGAGCCGGAGGGAGTAAGAGCCTCACCTGCACGGGTCAGCGGTGAAGCGCAAAATGAACTGCGCAGGTCAAGTAGGACTACCAGACGACCTGCCTACCTGCGTGACTACGTAACATTTATTAACATGAACTCTGATGGACAGACTAAGAACTAGGAGAGGAGGGGTGTTATGTCCTTATAAGGACATCCGCCAGTGATTGGCTAATCTACCAGCGGGAAGTTTAAACTACTGTCATTGGACAGCTGGTCTGCCGGAGCGCTATAAAAGGGCTCTGGCAGCACAGCCGTTCGTCTTGTTCTTGAGCTGAAAATAAAGTACTGAACGGACCAAGCTGGTTGCGTCTTCTTTTCCTGCGCCTGATCTAACAAAAACAATTGCATAACCAGAGCAAATGTGAACATTAAGCATATAATCAAATATTTTTAAAACATATATGAAACAGTAATAGAACAGCAAATGGCAATTTTTTCTTGAAAAAAAAAAGATCCAGGGTTAGTTACAACATGACTAAGGTAAACAGGGTTTAGATTCAAAATTAAATTGAACAAAGTACCTTGTTAGGTTAAAAATTCCAAAATAAATTTAGTTGTTAAGACACCTGGCTAGAAACTGAATCTATGAATTCTAGTTCCATGTTAGGCACAAAATCAGCTAAATAGTCTTGAGCCAGTCACTCTCTATCTCTCGTAGGGACTTTTCTGGGAAGTCACCAAGTATCAAAACTGACTCAAAGGTACATATATACAACCATAACAACAAAACCTTTTCAATCAGACAGGTATGATTCCTCCTGTAGCCAACTGATGTGTAGTTTTTGTGTTGCCATTTTAATAGTTAGAACAATATATCTACTAGGGATCTCACAACTCCTCTTCTTCATCAATATAGAACTTGAGTTGTCAGAATTTTCCCATATTTTCTTCATTACAGGACATTCTTTGCTTGTCACAAAGGATTATTTACTTGCCTTTAATTATGACCTTTAAAAACCTGGCTAATGATCACTCTTGAATAAATAATCACAGAATAGGAATAGACTTTAGAGGTCATATAATTTCTCAAAGCAGGATTTATAATACTGAATGAAACTATAATCCCTAAATATTATAAGGGAAGGAAAACCCACCACTCTCCAACCACTCACTAACCATGGGGTGATTTTTTTCTCTCTCTCTAAAGTTTGGATAAAATTATCAGCATTGCATTTGTCACACACTGATTCTAATCCTGCCCTCTGAAGCAAAAAGGGACACATTATTCCAGTTTAGCATCTCCTTACTTTTGAAGACTTACATCATGCCAACCATCTTTGTTTTTCACTATGACTTTATTAAATAGTCTTTAGTTGTGTCTGACAGATAGAGTGTGGCTTATTGAGGATGGTGATTTTTTTTTCTTCTGCCAGTCAGAATCTGTCAGTTATAAAATCTATTTGCAATTCAGAGAGTGAATGACTTCTTAATAATGCCACAATAATATTCTATGCAAATCAAGGAAAAGAAAACAATGGAAATACACTAGCATTCCCAAAATAATTATTTTATAAAATGTGTTGTTCATTTGAAGTAGCATTTAATTGTTGTTTATTTCTTAAGTCTTACAAGATTTGCAATACATCAAGAGGAGCTTCAAGAGACTGTTGAATGTTGAGATGTCAAATATTCATGCAACTCAGACAAACAAAAAGTAGAGAACTTCAAAAACTCCCTGTTGTTTTAATAAAACTGATGGAGAAGGAACACACATCTTTAGGCAAAAGAAATATAATTTAAAGTAAATTATTTCCATAACCTTAAGCAAGCCTAGGAATTCTTAATAATTCACTACATTTGAGTTTATGATATCATGTCTTCTAAGATAAGTATCTCTTATCTAAATTCATATTTGATTTCACATTTAATAGCATGAATAAATTATTATTATTATTATTTTTAAAAAATAGGAATTTAACTTTTTAATAAATTTAGTAGAACTCAGTGAAACTTCCTTCTGACACATTGGAGGTTGGGAAGCCTTAAAGCCTGGCTCCTCCATTTCTTTTCCTGATACAAAGGATACAAGGTTGCTCATTTGATACGTATAATCCAATTTAATTAGCTGTTGAAAAACACTTTTGATGGAGCAGTGTCTTCCAGGACACACAAGTGCAGTGGATGACTTTACACAAAATCAACATCCTGTTATTACCTTCAAGCAGTTATGCCTGAGCAGGGGTGGGTTCTAAATTTTTTTACCACTAGTTCTGTGGGCGTGGCTTATTTTGTGGACGTGGCTTGATGGTCATGTGAGAATTCTTTAGGATTTAGCAGAGGTACTGATCTACCAGGCTTTTAACTGCTTGTAGAGCTGTACCGGTCTACCCATTTATTTTTGCAGGCATTGGTCTACCCATTTATTTTTGCAGGCACTGGTCTACTCATGTATTTTTTCAGGCACTGGTCTACCCATTTATTTTTGCAGGCATCAGTCTACTCATTTGTTTTTGGAGGCATCGGTCTACCACCAAACTTTTACCACTGATCAGCTATAGGCGGCCCTTTGAAGCCCCATGACAAGAATCTAAACAGTTTTTTTCCTTATAGCCCATCAGCTGGGACTCAGGAGGCAGCAATAGATTGGGGGTGGGGCCAAATAAAAGGTAATAATAACGCAGGGGGTGGGGGGCGGTGGGGGTGGGGAGTGCCAGAACCGGTTTGGTGATGTCATATCATCACTGCTACCGGCTCGGTGGAACTGGGCGGAACCGGGAGGAACCCACCACGGTGCCTGAGGCAGATGTCCTACTCTGTCTAATTATATAGCTGTCTAAGGCCATTGGCTGATGAAGCACTGGTACTGTGCCAATTTTACTAGGAGTAAAGAATTATGTTTTTAAGCTCAATTGCAAATACTTCTTTTAATTGCTGAAGTAAATTTACTTGACCTCAAGACACGCATTCATAAATAAGATCTTATCCAACATTTGAGCTTATTTAACTATCCAAATGGTTAGGAGATAAGTATTTTATACTTTAGTTTGTTAATGTTGAGTTTTATTATTTTGTTGCGCAGTTACTTCTTTTACTGCATTCATGGCTTGGAGAGCTAATTTCTACCATTAAAAGTGTTGCAGAAATAAACAGCATGAACACAAACAAAAAACAATGGATCTGACTTTGTATTGAGTTAGCGAGCCTTTTAAAACAGAAACAAGAGGGATATCAGTTATATGTGGTTTGTGATCTTTGATAAAAAAAAATTAACTGATTGCTTTTAGTATAAAAGAGGGGAAAAAATAGAGAGAATGAAAATCAGGTTTTCTATTCCTTTAGGTGCCTTTCCGAGTCATAATATTAAATTATCCTGTAACCTAAGAGACCAATTGTGATTTCTTTTATTGCCCAAATAGTTTCCTGAATGAAGATAAAATGATAAAAAGTTAGACTTATTTTTGGCATATTTTTATAACTCACCACTACATTCTTTTCTGTATCCCCCTAGTTTACATAACATCACTTCTTTAAGCAAAATAAAAGATTGGTCAGTTATATCTAAAAGACAGGTGATATTAAAAATTTAAGTTCTGCTACAGGAAAAAGGGGTAGCAGGCCATTTAAAGTGTGAAACTGATTCTATGTATTAAACCAAACTTTAAACAGATATCATTATGATAATGAGAAGGCGAGCGCTCCATTTAACCTCTTACAACAGTTAACAAAGTAAAAAGAATAATAATAAAATCATTCCAGTCCCTGGATAAGTATCTAACCCTGTGAAGTCTAGGATGTTATGAACATCCTAAAATTGGCACAGAGTTAGTGACAGGCAACTAATGGTTTGTTCTGGCCAAACTTAGAAACTGTCAGGGTCCTCCATATTCTATTGCCACTGCTCAGAAATTTGCAACACTGAATATAATGGCAGAATATAATGAAATTTCTTATTTCAGACTTAGCAAGAATATAGAAATGGCTTTTGTAGCCAAGCTATTTCTGCGGGAATGGAATAATGAAATCACCATGAGCTTCTCTGTCAGATGGACAGTAAAACAAGACATGAATTCTAGATTTGACCTGCTCGGTGGCATGTCAACATTCTCTTTTTTCCAATGGATTTTCTGATATCTGCCTTCAAAAAAGGTCAAGAAAAAAAACACAGCACTCAGCAAAAACCCTCCCACAGATTTCCAGTTGTTGCAGATAGGGAAGGGAAGGAACAATGTACCAAAGTCTTTCTGGATTGAAGAAGTTTTGAACAGTGCATATTCTATTGCTCTATGTTCATTATTGTTTGATTATGAGTTTTGTCTGATTGTGTTCCATAGAAGGAAAAACTAGGGCTGAGCCCTTATATCATAGAGGTCTTTTTCATGAAGACTGATAATTGTCCTGTCATGTCAGAGGGACCAAGTCCTAAAGCTGATTTAAGTCTTAAGTCAAAGCTAGTTTAAGTCAATAGTTGACAATGGCCATCCAAACTCTGGCCTTCACCTTCCACAGTCCTTTGTAAATGTATAGAATGACATGAAAGATGTAATATAATACTCGGAGGACTGTGCAGAGAAATTCTAGTTGGGCAAAGCTTAGAAAAGGTGCTATAATTGTACATTGGAAAGGAGCTGGGTTAAAGAATTGGCTCTGAACTGTTTGAATGCTGCTGGGATGTACTGACAACCTACTGATCTAAGAACTTGAGAATAAATTTGTAAGGATCTCTCTGTGTAGACTGAATTGCACCACAAGTATGGACCTTTCAGAAGGCAGAAGTATGGAGAACTACCACCAAGTATTTAAAGCATAGAACTTACTGATCCTATGGCCCTCACTTCTCCAAAATAAAGGATTAGGCCAAGGTGTAAAATTCAAAAATTTTTCCTACCGGTTCTGTGGCCATGCCTTGGTGGGCGTGGCAGGGGAAGGATACTGCAAAATCTCTATTCCCTCCCCATTCCTGGGGGAAGGATATTGCAAAATCTCCATTCCCATCCCACTCTGGGACCAGCCAGAAGTGCTATTTGCCGGTTCTCTGAACTACTCAAAATTTCTGCTACCAGTTCTCCAGAACCTGTTAGAACCTGCTGAATTTCACCCCTGGTTAGGCTTCTTGGCAAAGATAATAATGTTAATTTTCTGACTGTTAATATCTAGCTGGTAGGTCTTGCTGTAATTATCAAAGGCATTCAATGGTCTTTTGAGGCCTATTTGCATCCCTGAGAGGATAATGTCACCATCTTAATAAAGCAGGATAGAGATAGATCTGTCGGCCAGCTTAGGATGGTAGTAAGATGGGTTCTTCAAATGGCAAACCATGTCATTAATGTGACGGTGAAACAGAAGGGGAGCAAGTATACCTCCTTGCTTGACCTCCGTCTGAGTTGGAACAGCATTCAATAGATGGCCTCTGGGACTGTACCTAGCTTTGAGCAATGTATTCTATAAAGAGAATTGATCAGATGGAGCAGCTGTTGGTTACTTGAAGAGACTTTGAATTTCTTCCAAAGCTTGACTTGAGATACAGGATCAAAAGCACCTTTAATGTCACTACAAGGAGATTGGCTTGTTGGAAAAGTATTTTTCAATATGTTGCTAAAGCACAAAAAATGGCCCACCGTGCACTTGCCTTGTCTAAGGCCAGCTTGGCTCCTCAGACAGATTTTCTTCATCAAGCCAATCCCTAATAAAGATGTCTTGAGGAGATTATTGATAGTGTTTAAGCAGACTGAGGGCTCTGTAATTGAAGGGTCATCTTCTTGCCCTTTGATTGCAAGAAGAATCCAAGAATCCTTTGTTCCGTGGGGATGCACCCATTGCACCTATGTATATGAAGAATGTGGTGAGAAGCATATTCAGGATCATTATTCAGTATCATTTTTAACCACTTCTGGTGATATTAAAGCTTCCCCAGGAACCTTTCTAGGCCAAAGCTGGGTGAGGAGGCTTTGGTCTCCATTTAGGATACTGGAGGCCCAGGGGACAGTTCCTCCAGAGCCTCTGTAATATATTCATTCTGTGTAGAATCTCTATACAGATTGTGAAACTGCTTTCCTCAGATCTATCTACTCCTGGTATGAAACCAGGAGTGAAATTCAGCAGGTTCTGACAGGTTCTGGAGAACCGGTAACGGAAATTTTGAGTAGTTCAGAGAACTGGCAAATACCATCTCTGGTTGGCCCCAGAGTGAGATGGGAATGGAAATTTTGCAATATCCTTGCCCCAGGAGTGGGGAGGAAATGGGGATTTTATAGTATCCTTCCCCTGGAGTGAGGTGGGAATGGAGATTTTGTAGTATCCTTCCCCTCCCATGCCCACCAAGCCATGCCCACAAAACCAGTAGTAAAAAAAATTGAATTCCATCACTGTATAAAACTCATTATGAATTATCGTTATTATAAGTTTTTGCTTCAGAATATTATCTGGACAGCCTGGGTTTTTTAAAAAAAATGTTTTCATCCTTGTTGCCTTGCCATTTGGGCTTACATACATAGAGCTAGAAGGCAAAACAAGAAACAATGGATGGAAACTAATCAAGAAGAGAAGCAACCTGTAATTAAGGAGAAACTTCCTAACAGTGAGGACAATTAACCAGTGGAACAGCTTGCCTTCAGAAGTTTTGGGTGCGTCATCACTGGAGGGTTTAAGAAAACTGGACAACCACTTATCTGAAATGGTATAGGATCTCCTGCTTGAGCAGGGATTTGGACAAGAAGACTTCCAAGGTCTCTTCCAGTTCTATTCTGAATTTGATTAGACACACTACTTGAGAAGATGTGTCAGCTATTGTTCCACATGGGTCTACTGGATATTGAGGATTATCAACAAAGGAAATGACTATGGAATTATTTATTTGCTGGTCCCAGCACATTAATTGGTCAAATGTCAGTCTAAGATCATTAATCTTTTGGGGTGTACTATTTAAATGGCTCAAGGTTTCTACAGAAAGAAGCAGTCATTGGTGAGATATTGAGTGGTAAGATTGTCTATAGAATTTAGCTCCACTAATGCTCAGTCTCAGAGACATATCTGGATCATTTTATGTGTAGAAGTGGGTTTAAAAGATGGCATTTGAGGCAGAGTTTCTTGAGGAGATAACAGGGAATTTCTAGATCCCAATTCATAAATCTGTTCTCTATTAATATTGTACTCATAGTTTTTGTTGGCACTACTAACATGGAATAAGAAATATGCATTTGTTTCCTAGCCTTGTCTGCACATTTGACCACCATTTAGTCATTGTGTGTGAAGGCGCTGTTTCTGAGTCTTTTCTTGCCTTATGTAGCATAATTGAGTAACAAGGTCAGGCCCAGGAAGATTTTAAGATGGCCTTTAATTGGGAGCCTACAGTGAGAGAAGTGATTTGATTGCCATCTTCCCTCCTGAATAATAATAAGAAAAGAAAAATGTTGAACAAACATCTATATTTAGACAATGTGAAAGATAGATTTTCTCGAGAATGATGTCCCACACAAGGATAGGACCAGTGCACCCATCATTGCTGTAACTAAGTCCATCCACCTAATTGCCTTCTTTTGGTCTTTCCTATGATCTTTCCCAGCATTATAGACTTCCCAGGAGAGTTAGATCTTACATATGTTCAAATACAATAATTTTAACCTTTTCTAGGTTCCATTTGCTTTCTTGGTTATCAAAAACATTCTCCAATACCAAAATTCCAAAGCATCAATATTCTTCCTATTTTGCTTTTTCGGAGTCCAACTTTTGCTAGCCTAAAGTGTCACAGGAAATAGTATAACTTGACAATTCTGATATTTGTGGGTATAGAGACATCACAACATTTGAATATCTTTTCCAAAGGCTTCATGGCTGCTTTATCAAATGCTAGTCTTTAGTTCCTTTATTGTTGATAGTTGAGCCTTAAAAACAGAAGCTATTCAGTATCTTCACTGTCAGTTCTAAGGCTCATTGCTGTACCTATTGTCATTAGCTTGGTCTTCTTTATAGCAAGTGTCATCTGAGACAAAATGAAGTGGCCCATATGGTTTTGAGAAAGTCCAGATTTGTGCATCCGTTGTCTCTCTGATGGGAGCTTTCATTGATTGCTATGTGTTTCTAGGTACAATTGAAAGCTCTATATGGTTTGGGGGCTAGGCTATTTTAACAACAGCCTTTCTCCACTGGGCCCATATCTACCAATCCACCAGAATTAAAAGGCAGGGTATCTCATCTGTTAGGGAAGTTCATCTGCTGGGACCAAGAAAAAGAGTCTTATTTGTGATGGCTCCCTTCCTGTAGAATATCATTCCACCAGAAATAAGATTTGGGGGCCCAGATTGTTTTGGAGCCAATCGAGTGACTTGTCCTAATTGTGTTTGTCACCACCTTTTGTATGTATGTACTAAGTATTTTAGACTGTGAATTTTTAATGTTATAAACCATCATGTGCGTGTTGGATGGCTATATAAATTTATTATATAAAATTAATATATTTTATATTTAATTGGAGTCCCATTTTTTTCATTGTGCTGGTTCCTGTCTACTACCCTTTTTTACACAACTCAAAGAGATGAACAACCAAACTCATAACTTTGCACTGGCTGATGTTTACAGATGTTGATATAAAAGATCTTCCCTGTGTCACACTGAAGTTTAACTCCCATTTCTTTTGAAGTTAGCATTCCTTGGCTTGTCCATCAAGAGGCCCTGAAAGTGGAGTTGTCACAACATCTAAGGTAAAAACATGCAATTTTCTGGCAGTCAGAAGACCTGAGGAAAAGTAGGACTGCAAAGTATATTTTAAAGCATGTTATAAGCCATTTGTTATATTTTAGGAAAAAGTAATCAAGATACTAAGTTAAGAAAAGATGAGAGGTCTTTCAGCACTTAAAACTCTATAAAATTATATAAAAAGTCATGGAAATGTGATGGGTGGCATTGAAATTTGATAAATGAAAATAAAGAAGTAAAATAAAGAAACAATGATGCCATAACAAAATAGAAACATGAGTCACTTCATGGGAGGGGGGGGCAGAGATCATAGTTTTAAATTGTTTTCAGTTGTTTTATTTGAAAATTGCTGATCTACATGTAAATGAAATTATACTATCAGTCATGATTTATATGAAGTCATTATTATTATTTTATTACATGTCCCAAGATAGGATTATACTACCAATACAGATGATTTATTCAGTTTTGAAGAATGAGTGATGTCTGATTAATGAGGATTTTGTTGGCTACTTCTGTTTTAAATATGATTCTGAGAACAAGAGGAAAGTAAATAAACACAAGATGAATGTCCAAGTATTTTCTATTTAGTCATGTTCATAATTTGAGAAGTGGACTCACTGGAACTGCAACAAAATAAGGCAGACATATTAAGCTAGTGCTTCAACCTTGTCTCTGGGGAAAGATCATTAGTCTCAAGTAGAGAGGAGATGCAAAATACCAGGTAATGCTACATAGACAGTAATTAGTACAGCAGATTGTAATCTCTCTTTCTTTTTTTAATGGAGTGCAATTAATTTTCTTCATTATATGGAAGGTGGAGCTATGGGAAATTGAACTGACTTCATTATACACTAAAGAATTGAATAGTGAGCCAAAACCAATGAACTTGAGCGCCTGCCAGTTTGTAAATAATGAGAATATTGTACTCACTGTTTATTTTTCTTTACAAGGTGAAGGTCTGTCAAGGATTTTCCTTGTGTATGTCCAATGGGAATTCTTGCCATATGATGCAAGCTGTGATTAAGCAAGTTTAGATAGTTTGGAAAACAACAGCAGCGTTAATAAGAATTTTAAAAAGTAAATATGCACATAGAAAGTTGTAGCTAGCAAAGTGTTCTCAAAAATTACATGCATCCATTTAAAATAGACAAAAAGAAACAAACCAATATTGATACCTCAAGTTAAATGTTGTCAGTGGAACAAAAGCGTAAAGGCGTATATTATGTTCTGACTGAGATTAGTGAGTTCACCTACCATATGCAATATGAAACCTTTTGAATCTATAAGTTTGTACAGTATGAAATTGTTATTCAACATATATGCATATGCATTTGAACCATGAGTGAATTTTGGCAATTGTAATGACAAGGGTTTTTTTTAAAACAAAAACAAAAACAACAACAACCTGGGAACCTTTGATAACTATAGTTCACTTTGCAGTTAACTCATATTTAAACTACTATAATGTATCTTACATGGGGCTACCTCTGAAGACATCTCAAAAGCTACAAATGGTCCTAATCGGAGGGTGGAGGTGAGGCATAGCAGAATTAGCAGCATAATACTAATGTTTCCATCACTATACTTGAATGTTTCTTTGTTATACTAGAGTGAGGTATTGAATGGACAGAAGTGAAGTTGGCAAGGCAGGAACTCAAAGCTAGGGAAAGAGCCCATTGATTCCAAAAGGTGGAAGAAAAAGGAATAGGATTTTAAACCCATAATGTTGTATCAGGCGGTCACAGCATAGCTATGACGGCATGTTTGGCTTGGCCCATTATCTAACTTTAGAAGTAGAAAGTCAAGACTAGTTAAAAGGACCACAGTTAAGAAGATGGTAGGCTTGATGGCTTGCTACCTTGATAAGGAGTCAATATTTCCTTCTCTGCCTCCTTCCTCCTTATTGTGAAATCAATTTTGGTTGTTTGAAAGGTGGTCAAAGGAAGTGCCCTGAGGATTTTTACCTCTTTCAAAATCAATGAGACTTTAGAAGTGTTCAGTTTGGGCTAGCTTTTGAAGACCTAATATGATAGTAAATCATCCCATGAAAGAGTAGCTTCCCCTATAAGCAACATTAGTATTGTAACCATTGATCTTCATTTGAAAAACTTGTGAAACCTTCTAAGAAGTATATTTTATATAGTACAGGAACGTTCAAATACTGCAGTGCCTTGACCGCCATCAATAAAACGAATAATGTCATTAAAGCTAGGATTGAGCAAGAAATAATATACCACATTTTATGTCAAGTCAATCTTGATTCCTGCTGGATGAGTGCATGTATTTTTCTTGGCAACATTTTCAACATTGCCGTTGCCTTTTTCCTAGGTCTGAGAGAGTGTGAATCACTCAGTCACCCAGCTAGCTCTGTGCCCAAAGCAGAACTAAAATTCACACTTCCTTGGTTTATAGCCTAATACCTTTAACCATTACACTGAATTACTTCTCAATTCAGATATTATATAAAACACTGTAGACAGCACATCAAAGAACAATAGAATTTTGCAAAGCTTTCTCATTGTATGAGTAGAGCCATTTTTAGTTCAGAAGACACGGTAAATATTTTTAATTCTGCAGAATTCCTGAAAGTGACCCACCTCAATTTGTCACTCTACATAGATTTTGTATCAATAACAGGGTGCTATTCAGTAGGTTCTGACAGGTTCTGGAGAACCGGTAGCGGAAATTTTGAGTAGTTTGGAGAACCGGCAAATATCACCTCCAGCTGGCCCCAGAATGGGGTGGGAATGGAGATTTTGCAATATCCTTCCCCCAGGAGAGGGGAGGGAATGGGGATTTTTCAGTATCCTTCCTCTGCCATCCCCACCAAGCCACGCCCACAGAATCTTTAGTAAAAAAAAATTGAATTCTACCACTGATCAATAATATACTGTAGCACCAAAAGTAGAAGCTTATAGTATAGCACCAAAGTGGTAGCTTATCCAGACAGAGTGGGAGCAAGTTCTAAAAGTGATCCATTTTTGGGTTCTGAAGCTATAATGCTTGATCATGTAAAGCCAGAATCCTTCCCCCCCCACCCCTGTACTAGCAGCTTGTCTAGGCAGAGTGGAAGTGAGTTCTGACAGTGATTCAGCTTTATGCATGGAAATCATTAAACCATGCTCCAGGCATTCAGCATTTGTATGTTGAACAAACCAACAGCACACAGGGTGGTCCCCCATACTTCATAGGTTTGTTACTGTCATGAAATAATTAAAGGATAACTTCTGCACATTGTATGTGCCACTTCGAGTTCCCAGGGAAAAAGCATTAATAAATAAATTTTAAAAATGAATAACATTTAATTTAAAATTTTACACTTCCTTTGTAACATGAAACTGTAAGGATTTTTTTTGATGTATTTACAAGTGTTTTACTTAATATGATATCTTCCTGCAATAGTGAATCTACAACTCCAAGAATTAATGTTTACAAATGAATTCTGGAGCTAAGTGTAAAAATGTAAAACTGCAGAAAATCTGTGGCTGAATCTCCCAGTATCTTGACGTAAAACAATTGATGCCAATTGTAATGTAAGATCTAAAATAAATGTATATAGTTAAACAACTCTCCCAAACAGAAGGCTTGCACCCACCTATTTTCCTTGATAAGTAAAGTCAGTCAATATCACTGCGTAAAAGAAGGGCGTGATTCTTGTCGTGATTTTTCAGGTCTTTCTATCGGGGATTGCTTGAATGCAGTCCACAATTTCAATTGTGTATCTAATGACTGGAATTCCCATTTGTTAATCACCTTGATGTCATTTCCTCCATGAAACTTGGACTTTAAGTTCTTCTTTAATCTCATGATATAGTTATTTCTAAACTTCTTCTTGACTTTAGTGTACTTGATGTTGTCTTTTTGAAGGATAGCCAGGTATGCAGCGATCATTTTCATTCATTTTGATGTTATTTCCTTGATTATTTCAGTTTTCACTATCCCCCCCCCCCTTTTTTTTTAGTAAGGATAGAACATTTGTCCTGTCTAAATTCTATTGCCATATTTTGGCTGCATTAATGGACAGCGTTGAACAGGGATTCTATTCAGAGGTGAGCTGCTGCCGGTTCAGACCAGTTTGAGCGAACTGGTAGTTCCGACCACTAGTTGTGTCTGCCCACCTGCCCCAGTGCTATCCCATCCTATATATTTCAGTCACTCTCTGGCTCGCTTGCCCCACCCATGCAGTGCAGCTGATTTCCATGCCTCGCCCGCTCTACTCACCGCGGCTCCCTGAGAAGGTGTGCTAGAAGCCGTGCGCATGAAATTACCGTGTGTTTGAAGCTGCACATGAGCACAGCGCGGGTGCACACACACATTCATATTTTCAATTATGCACTAGGCAAACCAGTAGTTAACTTATGTGAAGCCCATCTCTGATTCTATTTCAGATGGTGTTTTTCTATACAGCTTCGCTATTAATTTCTCCACAACTTATTGATTGCTAAAATAATTTGTTTTTAAATCTGGGATGAAATGTGGATCAAGGTCTATGTTTTTCAAACCCTTACATTTATCAAGATTTTTTCCTGTTCTCCACCCCCCACCCCCACTTAGGCTGATTGCATCAGGTGACTCTGATACTCATGACAAACATCAAAGTATTTCTTGATATGAGAGAGAAGGAGAGACAAATCTCTATAGACTGTTTATTTGCAGTTCACAGGCCCTGGAGGTCAAAATTGATTTTTTTGATACCTGAATTGCTAGCTGGGAGATTAACACATAAATTCAATAAGATGATTATATCTTTATATGGGAAGAAGAAGAATCCAAAATTGCAAACTTCAGATGTATTGATATGGTGACCTTCATTAAGAATTATTTTAGGGTGATTTTTTTTCTCACATGAAAAAGATATAAATAGAAATAATACAACCAACTCAGGTTAAAGGATTGGTGGCAGATTGTCAGTACTGTTAATTTCACTTTATGTAGATTCTCTGTTTCCCTGCAACTTTATTACATTTTTACATTTTTCAGGATCCTTTAGCTTTTTAAAAAGGTTTGTATGAAATTGTTTATTCATGTATTTTTTCTATCTCATTTTCTGTCTTGTGTAGATTGTTTGCAAACCACTTGTGTTACTCTAATTTGTGTAGAAGTTTCCATCTACCTACAATCCTATTAATTTTTGACTGGTGAGCTGAATCTAGGATTTTCAGTAAGATTCTAGGCACAGGGTTTGGGTCCAAGACTCAAAGATAGATTAAACTTTCATCATCATCATCATCATCATCATCATCATCATCATCATCATCCCAGCCATTGTCTATCCACTGTAGAATGAAGATCTCTTCCGCATGTTTCCAACAAATAAGGCCTTGAACTTTATTGTTTATTATTATTGCTTATTGGTTTGATTTATATGCCCCCACTTTTCTAGAGACTCAGGGCAGCTTACAATGCGTTAAGCAATAGCCTTCATACTTTTGTATATACCTGCTTAGTAGGGCTTTTGCCTCCCCCCCAAGCAGTGTTCTTTTTTATACAAAGTCAGTTTATTGCCCCCACAATCCAGATCCTCATTTTACCTACCTTGAAAGGATGAAAGGCTGAGTCAACCTTGAGTCAACCTTGAGCCTGGTGAGATTTGAATTTGCAGTAATTGCAGGCAGCTGGTGCTACTTAACAGCACTTTAGTCTGCTGCGCCACCAAGGCACCAAGGAACTTTCCTTTGCCAGTTGGGCCCACAATACTTGCTGATGTCATGGATCCATCTTGTTTTAGGTCTCTTTTGTGGACACTTTTTATTAAGTGGAATCCATTCTATGACTGCCTTGGTCCACCAGCCATCAGTTCTTCTTGCTATGTGACCAACCCATTTCCATTTCAATTATTTTACTGTTTTGATGGCATTTTCATTTGTTGTCTAATCCTTGTGCAGGTCTTTCTATCTTGTCTTGTGATACAGAGTATGTATCTTTCCATGGCTCTTTGCGCTACTCATAGCTTTTGTAAAAAGTTTTATGTTTGCCGAAACCAAGAAAGTTGTGGTCAACATACTCCTGCTTTCTTTGAAACATATTGACTTGTCTTTTATTGAGATTTCTTCAGTCTATCCCTCAAGCAGTCCATCGCTGGACAAAATTTTACAGCTTGCAACTATGTGATTCATCAAGATCCAAAGCTTCTGATAGGGATTGTGTTTTAGTGTGATGCAGTATTGGGATCTACTGTGAATCAATGTTTTATGAACAAAACTTTGAACACAATCAAATTTTTTACAACACAGCTGTGTAATATAAATGTCATAATTAAAGGACTCCACCCAGTCTCTTGGGGGCACCCTTATACCAGACATTCTCTTCAAGAATAATTATATTGGGTCATTCTTTTTTTCCTCCATGTCTTTCCTCCAAGAACACTTTTTAAAAATTCTCCTCAAAAATTCATGTGACATTATAAAAAGTAAAAGTACATGCAGCGGTTTGACATTCATTTGTATCCATACTCTCTGACCTCATTGTAGCATTTCAAGACTGCAGAGGATTAAATTTACTGCTTGTTTTATTCTCAAAATCCCTTGTTTCTTAATAAGAGAAGTTTCATTTGATCTGTAGTTTTCTACACAGTGAGAAATCAGGGTTGCGCTACTTAAACTGATCCAGCTCCCCTGAATCTTTTGTTTGGTTATTTATTTATTATCGCTCTAAGACTGTCACAGAATTTAAAAACACAGCACACCGTTAATACACACATAAGTAACTCTATGTAGATACACACATAGATAAAAGGTCAAACCCTATGAAATTAACATTTCATTGAAGAAACCAAACATCAACCTTCTATAATTAAATATGGTTGGTCTAATTTTAAATAAATATTGCAATAAAAATATGATAATTCGAGAACGGAGCAGGTCTATTAAAATGACTGCTTCACTAGCATCAGGCAGAAGAAGTAAAAATAGACAAGAAGGCAGTTGACACACATATAAAAAGGACAAAGGTTCAATTGCAACATTTCAACCTCCATCTTTCATATACATACATAAACACACACACACTTTTAAATATTAAGTAAAGATTAATACAAACTAACAAACGAAATGAAAAGAAAGAAATGAAAATGTAAAAAGTGCAATAAAAGAAAACAAAGTTTTAAAAATAGAAAATAAATAAAAAAGATATATTATTTGTTTTGATACACAAACATCTCCATAGACAAGTTTGGTCTGGTACCCAGATTCTTCCACCTGTATATTCTTGCGTTTGAAAAATGTTTGAAAAATGGAGTATCATGGATGTTAAAAACAACAACAACAACATCTGAATGTGCACTTTGCTCAATATTTCTGAAGAATGGAGCTTCCCCTCTCAACATGCATAAACAGGGGTGAAATGTTCCCAGTTCAGACTGGATCCAGTAGTGATGGCACCAAAAATCCCTGTCCCCCCCATGCCCAGCTGAGCCACGCGATCATCAGAGGCTTTTTTTTAAAAAGCATTTTTTCTACAATCTCTTCGGCTGAAAAAATGTTTTTAAACATTTTTTTAAAAAAGCCTCTGATGATCGCGCCGCTTAGCTGAAATCATCAGAGGTTTTTAAAAGAAAAAAAAAGCCTCTGACGATCAGGCAACTCAGCTGGGATCGTCAGAGGCTTTTAAAAGCATTTTTTAACAACTTCTTTGACCAAAGAGGTTGTAGAAAAAACGGTTTTAAAAGTTAAAAAAAAAATTGGCTATGCCCACTCAGTCACATTACCCCCCCACCAAGCCATGCCCACAGAACTGGTAGTAACAAATTTTACATTTCACCACTCTGCATAAACCACAGCATTTTTTAATTTTTTTAAAAAAATTGATTTATATGCTGCCCTTCTCCGGAGACTCAGGGCGGCTTACAATGCGCTAAGCAATAGCCTTCATACTTTTGTATACTTATACAAAGTCAGCTTATTGCCCCCACAAACTGGGTCCTCAATTTTCCTACCTTAGAAAGGATGGAAGGCTGAGTCAACCTTGAGCCTGGTGAGATTCGAACCTGCAATAATTGCAGGCAGCTGGTGTTAATAACAGAGTGTTTTAGACCACTGTACTACCAAGGCTCACTGGTTTTGGTGCATGTTTTTGGTGGGCAGAGAAATCAGAATATCATCAGAATAAGATGCACTTTGATGAAATGGAAGATATACTGAAGATTAACAATACGAAAAATGAAATTTTAGAACCTTGCCCAAGGAGAAGAAAATAAAAGATGGGAGGCTATATATAAATTCAAATAAATAAAGTTTGCAGCACTGCAAACTTTCATCACTTGAGATCCAAGCTGATAGAAGACCATGTAATGCTGTCATAACTTGTTTGTAGCTGTTCCATCTCATCCTTTTTTTAATAATTAAACAAAATGGATTTAATAATAACCACTTTAATCCCTACTCCCATCCCCTGCAAAATCCCTTAAATCTCCAAACTGACTCTACTGCTTAGCATAACAGAAAAAGTTTTATAAAACTGAAATGCCACACTGAATGGGTTTACATGTCATATGACTTGTTTTAACATTTAAATTCAATTTTATATAAGTAGTATATAAAGAGGAAGTAAAGTAATGTGCACATTATTATTTTTTGTTTCTCAACCCTCACTGTTTGAATTAGTGTTAGATTCAAAGTCATATTTTTTTCCAGGTACATAGATAAGATATTATAAAATGATTTGAACATACATTTAGTCTTCAATTTACAACCCCAGCTGAGCACGAAATTTCCACTGCTAAGCAAGACATATGTTAAATTCCTCCCTCCCCCATTTTATGACTTTCTTGCTATGCCTGTTAAGTGAATCACTGCAGTTGGTTTTTTTTTTTTAAAGAAAATATGTAGAGTTCAACTTTAATGTTGGTTTACGTAAAACAGAGCCTGCAGAACCATTTTGTAAGGATTTCAGACACAGCCACTGGAGTTTCTTTGAAAGGCAATTCGGGGGCGACGGGAATTAATAGTCCAGCTCTAGGAACGTGCAGATGAAAAGCATCTTAGCTTATCTAAACTTTGGGAAATGTACCACTATCGTAGGCTGCTCTATTTTCTGCTTGGTGATGTGTTCAGAAATAATTCAATATAACTATGCTGGACTTTAAAGTTTTTCTTGGCCATGGCGGCAACTGCGTCTGTGTGTGTTTCAAAATGTACATCTGCTTCTCCGGTCGCATGGCCACATGAATTATATTCCATTGTGATCCTCACGGGTTTTAAGGGAGCAAAAAACTGGATGATATCTTGCGCTTTTGCTTGAAAAGGCATCCCTCTCAGGTGGACAAAGTAAGGGGCAGAAAAGCTTCCCGATTCAGCCACCTCCTGAGGCTTTTCAAATACTTGCTTGTAAGCCTGCTCACAACTTCTGCTTTCGTTTTCATACACTGCACTGGGCTTCGAGACCTCACTCAACTTGCTTTCTTCAAAAATGTTTTCAGAACACGGTTTTGGCACCGTAGACGCCATCATCTTCTTATATCGGAAAAAGTCGTTATGTGTTCGAATTGCACTTTTCTGACTCGGGAATATTTCTATGTAGCGGTTCCCAATTTCTTCCTTATGCTTCAACAAAGCTTTATTAGCCATTTCCGGTGTGGCGAACTGTACAAACGCCTCTCCTGTTTTCCTTCTTCCGTAGTGGTCAAAGACGAATACTATGTCCTGTATAGTCAAACCTGAAAAAAACTCCGTTACATCTACTTCCGTGCAACGGTAGGGCAGGCCTCGCAGTCATACCACCCTGTCGTTGTTTACGGGCGCTGAATGGAACTTCAGGCTCCTCATTAGGTATCAACGTCCTTATTACGTATTTCAAAAACTTCCACATAGTGCTGGCCCAGGTATTTCCGGTGTTTGTTCAAGGCGTTCATCACATCCTGTTCTGATTCAAGTTCAACTATCACATCTCCTCTGCGCTTGCCATCTCGGTACAGGAGGAAATGGATGCCTTCCACACTGTTTCGGACCTTGCTCCCTGAAAAAAAGTTGAGAACATCTTCCTCAGTGCAGTCATATGGCAAACCTTGGGCCCGAATCAGATGCACTTCCGCCTGCCCTTCCGCTTCTTCCACAGAGATTTCGTATTCTGGGGGAAAGTGATATCCCTCTTGATAAGAAGACTCAGGATCCTGGCTGTAGCATCGGCCCACGAGAGGCGGGGTTAGCAAAGACCCCCGCCAAGAGCCAAAGCCGGGCACCAGCCCGGCCAAGCTGGCGACCCCGCGGCTCTGCGTGGCTGCCCCGAGCAAGAGCAGGAGACATCGGCGGCCCCAAAGGCCCAAAGCGCCAGCCGGGGGTGACGCCGGTGACGATGAGGAGGAGGAGGAGGAAGAGGAAGAGGTAGGCCTCAGCGGCGGCAGACAAGCCGCACCTGTGTGGTGGCAAGTGCTGTAATGACAGCCGCAGCCGCGGAGCAGCACGCCCAGCACCCAGCGAGTCCCGGCCATGGGAGAGCGAGGCTTCATCGACGTCGTGGCAACCACCCCGGCCAAGCTCGAATCACTGCAGTTGTTAAGTTAGTGACATGATTGTTAAGTGAATCTGTCTTCCCCATTGACTTTGCTTGCCAGAAAGTCACAAAAGGTGATCACACGACCAGTGGTGGGTTTCAAATTATTTTACTACTGGTTCTGTGGGCGTGGCTTGGTGGGCATGGCAGGGGAAGGAAACTGTAAAATCTCCATTCCCACCCCACTCCAGGGGAAGGCTACTGTAAAATCTCCATTCCCTCCTGATCAGCTGGGACTTGGGAGGCAGATAATAGATGGGAGCAGGGCCAGTCAGAATTTTTACTACCGGTTCTCTGAACCACTCAAAATTTCTGCTACCGGTTCACCAGAACTGATCAGAACCTGCTGAAACCCACCTCTGCACATGACCCCAGGACACTGCAATTGTCATAAATATCAGTCAGTTGCCAAGCATCTGAATTTTGATCACATGACCACGGGGATTCTGCAATGATCATAAATGTGAAGTCACTTTTCAGTGCTGCTCTGACTGTGAATGGTCACTAAACAATTTGCTGTTGTAAGTTTAGGATTACCTATAGTGCTAAACCCCAATAAATTGGATTATTCTGCTTTTTATCCATATAGCTGGCTGCTCAAAACATCGCACTCACCTGCATGAGTCCATCACTGAATCATGCAGGGCAAAATACTTGAAAAATAGCTGGTCTCTTTAAGCAAGCTAGAGTAAACTTGAATTACTGTTATACTGATGATGATGATATTATTATTATTATTGTTGTTGTTGTTGTTGTTGTTGTTGTTGTTGTTGTTGTATTTATAATTTGCTTTCAGCCTGGATGGTTCTCAAAGCAGCTCAAAGCAATCAGGCTTGCAATGGAAAAAGGCTAGCTACTTACAGCAGCAGCTGAGAGAAAAGATGGTCTCTCCTCATTATTTGTTACTTCTTCACAAGGGTATTAGTTCCAATGATGTTTGGAGGCAGGACCTCAGAGTAGTGGGTAACTCTTCTTATCTCTACTTCAGAATCCCAGGGTATGGGAGGAGAGATTAGAACAAGAGTAGGAAATGGGGAACACAGTATCTTGCTGCCATATGTCTTATATGTATTGCCTTCAGCGATAGGACAACAATAATTGTTGGGATACAGCTGTAGGAAGGGGCAATTGTTCCTATGTCTTGTGGCGGCTTCACAGAGATGCAAGTTTAAATAGATTTGTTATACTTAGGAGTTGTCATGTGAACACACAGAGGGCTTCAGAATAGGTAGAGAAGGGACTCTCATCCTGGCCTCACTCCTGGATATCATATATTCAACTAGAGGCTTCAAGGAGAGAGATATCCTTGATTGCATGAGAATATTTAGCAAGTTGCTGAAGGGAGAATTCTATTTTCTTAAATGTCTGTGTCTTGACTGTACAGAGAGCTGTATTTGCCTTAAAGTATATACAACCATAGCTACCCAGCAGGCTTCTGGCAGAGTATATGGAAGTTTGGGAGATAGCAGGTAGAGCTACACTGGCAGCCTTATTCTCTATCCAATGTAAATGCCCCCATGTGTTCAGTTAAATGTGTGAAGGTTTTAATAAAACTCTGGATTTACAGTATATATTTGGTGGGCTTCTGATATAGAATGTTAGACAGGAAATACAGTTTTATTTTGAAAAAAATATCATATAGATCCTTCCTTCCTTCCTTCCTTCCTTCCTTCCTTCCTTCCTTCCTTCCTTC
>WNWU01000050.1:6006919-6092358 GCA_012654045.1 Ptyas mucosa
CTTTCTTTCTTTCTTTCTTTCTTTCTTTCTTTCTTTCTTTCTTTCTTGTATATGAAGCTCCCTTTACCAGTTCCATGGAATCTAAACAAGCATCCACTATTCTGACTGTCAATTTTTCTCCAGAGACTCCATATTTCCCAGATCATTTCCCTCAGATGATACAGCCAGATCTTCTGAGATCCTCAACTTGGAACTTCAGGATTTCTTCTGTTTCAGAGTAATGCCACATTATTTGAAATATGTTTCTGCTCCTGAAGACAACTGACAATATATTTCTAAAAAACAATATAAAATTAGCCTTTTAAAAGCAGCACTATATACAGAGATATTCGTTTCTTACTTAAAGCATTGACAGTTACATTCTCTTGCCATGTAAATGCCCAATGCTTGTAAAACTGAGAGTAATTTCTCCACCCCTTTAATTGTAATTACTTTTTAAGAAAAGGTTAAAAACAAGCTGAACTCTGTTTGCAGCCAGCCTTCATTCACCCTACCATGGGCTTCAATACAAGCAAAATCCATAAACACATTCCCCAAAGAATATGTGTCAGAATTCTTTTACATCCCCACTGTTTGGTGATGTACTTCTTGGTGAACTATGTACAGTGCAGAAAACTACAAATTATAAAGGCTAGGAGGGATGATCGACATCCCTTTTATACTTTGTGTTCTTGGGTAGCAGGGGGTGGGGGGGATCCAAATGGAATACTAAAGTATCTGAAGAACTCCTGCCAGTCAGAACAGTGGATTTGTTTAGATGAACTAGTTCCATGGATGTGGTATGATTGAGGGAGCTTCATGTGTTCATGAATAAGTAACTAAGAGAGACCTTGTTGTCATGTTTTACTAAAGGCTGCTGTAGAAATGGAAAATGACATTTTATAAAGATGTAGCTCAGTTCAAATCAATTCACCTTTACCAAGCTTTACCAAAGTCTAAGTACTCTCTCTTTTTCTTTCTCTGAGGAAAAACTTTGAAAAAGATCATCCTTTGGAAGACATCTGAAAAGCAGCAGCAGGAGACATACCCATCTCCCCGTCACCACAAAAGTTACCTTATCATCCTTTCCATCTGTCCTGTCATCACTTTGGTTTCTTTATCCATGTTCAGGAGCTTCTCAATCTAGACATTAGGAAAGTTAGATAAAATAAACATCAAGGCTTGTGATTCGTTCACATAACTGGATGTCAAGCCATTTCAAAAGGCAGAGTGGTTTGTAAGCCTGGCGCTGTATTTCTGCAGAAAAAGAACAAAGTTTGACTTGTTCTTGTTGTGACGTGTGCAGTGCTGACAGCTGCTGTACAAGTATTGTGGAAGTTGTGGTGGTGGTGGTAGGGTTTAGTCTCTTAATTTATAGTCATATTGAGAGCAGCTGCGGTGAAGTGGCTAATGGACTTAGCCATAAATTAGGATGTTCTTCATTTCAGTTCTGCCATGAACTTAAAAAGTGGCAAGGCTAACCCCAGCATAAGGCAAAATGCTGGGAGATGGCAGCAAACTGTTGGAGAAAATGCCAGATGATTTATCTTGTGCCTCCTAAGCTACTGTGGTATATGGAAAGTAGACAGTCTGTGGACTGGATTTATATCTGCTTAGACATGCCAGTCTGAAGAAGGTATATGGCATCTTTATTCTGATAATTTTAAGTGCACACTTTCAGGTGTTGAGAGAAAAAAAATGCTCAACTTAAATTAGAAACCAAATTGTTTGGGGAGAGAGACACAACTAAATATACTTTTACCGGCTTGCATTAACTACAGCGATCGCTCAGCTCCTTGCTAAAGAATTGCAGAAGAGTCCTGAGCAAAGCAAAACAACAGTTTATATGGATTTGGTTTGTTTAGTTTGCTAAACCAGAGAAAGAAAAATGAACGGAATATGGCAAATTACAATATGATCGTACACCAGTATGCTTTTGATAAACTATTGGAATCACCTTTTGGTTACTTTTCACACTAGCGGAGTTCTAGCTTTTAGATAACATTAGCATGTACAATAAAAAAAATGTATATTGTATCTGTATTCCTTCACACCATTCTATTCATGCTCTGAAGAAAGGACAGTTTTTTTATTTCTGTTATCTCCATTCGAAGGTGACAGTACTGAACTACAAGCTTTTTAATACTTAAGCCAGCAGAAAACATGATCTATTTCTAAAGCATAAAAACGAACATATGAATTAGCTGTCCACACAAGAAAATAGGGTATCAAAGCTCTTCTATCCCACATACTGTGGATAGAAATTGACAAGTAACTTTTGCCTTGTGAGATCTTCCTGCTGCTGTGATTCCTAAACATTAACCCAAAGGAATTACTTTATTTTTTTGGCTCCTTTTTCTTTTTTTATTCAAGTGAAGCAGATTGGGGAAAGGCACAAGCTATGAAAGACTTGAAACACCAGACATGATTCAAGTTTCACAGATCTCTAAATTATTGGCTGAGAATTTAGGAAACGCTAGCTGACTGCCATAAAAAGGAGGATCTCTTTCTGGAATTGAAAAGAAAAAGTGTTAGAAGCTAGGTCTTCTACATCTGTGCTAATTATCTATCTAGCATGCAGCATGCAACAAAAATCAAATTATACTTCTGGATAAAGGTTAAAAAAAAATTCAGCCAAGGACTGCTAAAGGATAATATATTAACATACACATGGGGAGAACTGAAGCAAAGCAATGGTTTGAACCAGTGCCAGAAGTATGAGTATATCCATTATTTTTCTAATGCAGTCATACTGTCTTTGTCATATTGTCTTCTCTGTCTTCTAAAGGCCAGAAGACAGATCAGATTCAGAAAAGGACCAAAAGGATCACTACAGGTACATGCGAAGTCTTTGTGAGGGAGATGGGTGGTTTCTAAATTTGATAAATAAATTTTTAAAAATTGCTTGCATTGGGTTTGAAATTAAGCTATGAATTGCAAGAGGTTGTAGAATGAAAGCTTGCCCAGCCTGGTCTAATGGTTTCACAGCTTGGTTCTGTATGGGTGCCAGGTTTCTGGCTTTTAACACCATCATTTCATAGCAACCAGTCTGGAAAATTAGTTCTTTATATCAATCTCTAAGTGTGCTGTGCTTCTGAATTTCTCTAAACCTTCAGAAGCTATGTGGTTAACTAGGCTTGTGCATTAATACTAATCTGATTTGAATTGTTGTTCAGTTTGAGTATCAAGCTGGATCTAACATAGCAGTTTGAATCAACTTGAAAAATTAATTTGATTTTATATGACAGCTTGGTTTGATAGTCTGATTTTACTTGATTATCTGAGCTGGTTTGGAAAAGCAATTCACAATAGTTTTGCACAAAAATCCTTCCAAATCATTGATTTCTACAAAAGCATCTGATTTAATTAGAAGATTTAAAGCACTTTGGATTTGGTGCAGAAAATTGACATTCTTGAATTCAGTTTCTGAAGCTAATCTAAGAGCCAGTTTGGTCTAGTAGTTAAGATATCAGGCTAGGAACCAGGATAGAGCAATGGTGAAATGTAAAATGTGTTACTACTGGTTCTGTGGGTGAGGCTTGGTGGGGGGTAATGTGACTGGGTAGGTGTGGCCAACTTTTTTTTACACTTTTAAAAGCATTTTTTCTACAACCTTCTACAATCAGGCATCTCAGCTGCAATCGTCAGAGGCTTTTAAAAGCATTTTTTTTCTACAACCTCTTCGGCCAAAGAGGGTGTAGAAAAAATGCTTTTCAAAGCCTCTGATGATCCCAGCTGAGCCGTGCGATCATCAGAGGCTTTTTAAAAAAACTTTTAAAAGCATGTTTTTGGCTGAAGAGGTTGTAGAAAAAATGCTTTTAAAAGTAAAAGTGAAAGCCTCTGATGATCGCATGGCTCAACTGGGCATGGGGGGGACACAGGGATTTTTGCTCCCGGTTCTTTGAACCACCCACTTAGACATAAGGGTACAATAACACGGTCACCCCACAACAAACAACCCCCTTGCATTGCCAGTTTGTCTTTTTTGTTTGCAAATACTTTTAATTCCCTGCCCTCAGTCGTTGCCGACCAACCCCACATGATCCTTAGCCGAGGCTCTTGCTACTTCTGCTGATATGAGAGGCGCCGAGTCCAAACCATCAATGAGGAGGATGAGTACTTCCGGTGTTGGGTCCTCTAGAATGTCCGGCAACAGACAGCGGCTGAGGGCGTCGGCATGCCCCAAGCTTAGTCCCGGTTGGTGGACAAGTTGGTAGGAGTAAGCTGACAGAAAAATTGTCCACCGTGTCATGTGTGGAGACAAGGCAGCGGGAGTGGGCCAATCCCCAGCCAGGAGGCCCAGAAGTGGTCAATGGTCCATAACAAGCTTGAAATTTCACCCAAATAAGTATTTGTGGAATCTTTTGACCCCCAAAATGGCTGCTAGTGCCTCTCTGTCCAGCTGGCTGTAGTTCCGCTATGCACTGGACAGGCTTCAGGAATAGTATGCGAAGGGTGCCTCTTGTCGATTTGGCAGTCTATGGCTTAATGTGGCTCCCACGCTGAATGGGGATGCGTCACAGACTAGGACAAGCGGCAGTGTCGCATTGTATTGAATTATGAAGCTGTCCGCGGACAAAAGTTTATTTACGGTTGTGAAAGCGGCAGCTTTAGCCTTTTCCCAAACCCAGGGTGCATTCTTAGTCAATAGTCGATGCAGGGGTTCGGCGACTGTTGCCTTGTCTCATAAGAAGATAGCATAAAAGTTAAGGAGACCCAAGAAATCCTGTAGCTCTGATTTGTTTTTTTGGTGTTAGTGCGTTTTGGATAGCCTGTATCTTGCTTTCGGTGGGGTGTATGCCATCCCGTCAACCCAGTATCCCAAAAACTCCACAGAGGGCACTGCGATCATGCACTTGTTCCTCTTTACGCGGAGTCCAGCACTCCTGAATTTCTCCAATATTAGTCTGAGTTGGTCCCCTAGTTGTTTCTCGTCTGTTGCACTCATGAGGACATCATCAAAATAGGGTACCACCCCTGGCAGTCCTTGTAACAGATGCTCCATGGTACTTTGGAATAGTCCAGGGGCTATGCTGACTCCAAACTATAATCTTGTACATTTGAAGGCACCTCTGTGCATTACTATGGTCTATGCCTCCACGGTAGCACCATCTACCGGTAGTTGCTGATACGCCTGCGCAAGATCAAGTTTTATGAATATCTTGCCAGGGTCCAGCGAATGGAGTAAATGATGCATGATTGGGACGGGGTATGCGCTCTGCTGTAAAGCCTTATTTATCGTGCATTTGTAATCAGCGCAGATGCGCACAGACCCATCTGGCTTGACCAGGGTCACTATGGGGGTTTCCCACTTGGCGTGGTTGACTGGGACTAACACCCGCTGTTTAATTAGTTTGTCCAATTCTAAGTCAATCTTTGGTTTGAGTGCGAAGGGCACTCGTCTAGCCTTAAACCTGATCGGAGCTACGTTAGGGTCAAGATTAAAGGAAATAGGAGTCCCCACATACTTGCCCAGCCAGTCATCGAATATGTCCTGGACTCCTTCATCAGGTCATCTCTCAGGCTGCTGTCACTCCTGGCTGGTTCGCCGCGTGCGCTGTGGACTCCAGTGAATCCCATTCCAAGGGCCTTGGACCAGTCCAGACCCAGGAGGCTCTGTAGGCGTTCTCTGACCACGATGAGGGGTAGCTTCTTCCGGTACTCTCCATACGTGACCTGGAACATGCCCACTTCGTCCACTGGGATGCGATTTCCATAGTAGTCTCGAAGCTGTATCCACTGAGACTGTAGCTGACTCCTTTTCAGGCCTGGAAGGATTGTCTTCAGGGTGGCCCAAGACATGATTGATAGGGATGATCCGGTATCGATCTCCATCTCACATGGGCTCCCCTCAATCTTGACCATGGTGTGGACCTTTTTCTCAATAGTCATGCTGGCTTGGCTGATCCTGGTGCTGCAGGTCTCATAGTTTTGAAACTTGCACCTTTTTCTGGAGTCGCCATCTTTGCTGTTCTGCTTGTGTTGCACTGGCTCTGATTGGCTGTAGCCGTCTCTTGGCTTGTGGTTATTCAATAGCTTGCCCGGCAGACTCTCACCAAATGCTCCTTCTTTTCGCAACATCTGCAGTCAGTGTCCCTGAACTTACAGGCTGCCTTTGGTGTGACCTCCACAGCTTGAGCAACTTCTGCATCACTCTCTCTGCTCATGTTTCTGCCTCTCAGTTTGGAAGACGTCTTTGTCCAACTCTTCCTCGCTGTCGGTCTGGGTTGCCTCATGGTGTACCAGTGTCGACCTCGGGGTAGTTTGTGAGGTGGCTGGACATTGCAGGGTCTCCGCAGCCTTGATGGATGACTCATGTGCCCTTGCTTCGTCAAGGGCGCTGGATAGAGTAGGTTAGGCCTTGCGAGCAACCATCTCTGTAGGTGTATATCTCTAACACCACAGATTAGTTGCTCTAGGAGCGCGTCATCGAGGTCCCGGTACTCACAATGTGTTGCAGCCTTACGCAGGGCAGCCATGTAAGTACTGATTGGCTCTCCTTCTTTCTGCACTCTGCCAGAACTCATACCACTGGACGAACTTTGAGGGTACCGGCGCATAGTGTGCTTTAAGCAAGGCTTGCAGCGCTTCCCATGATACGGTTTGGACCGGCATCAGTTCTGAAAGCAACTCAGCCATGTCAAACACATCTGGCCCGCAGTGGCTCAGGAAGAGTGCCCTTTTTTGGTTGCCTGGAAGGTTTTGCAGGTCGCTGCTTCCAAGGAGCACTTGAACCAGATCATGTACAACCCCCACTTCTCTCTTGCTGGGTCGAAAGGCTTTGGCGGTACATACGCAGACATCATGATAGTCCTGCTATGTACAGAGCTCGTCAGCCTGGCTGAATCTGCTGTTGTTAGCTCTTTTTTAGCTTGCTTCTCATTGCCTCAATCCCACCTTCGTCGCCAATGTTAAGTTGGGTGGTTGAGGGGGCAGAAGCAAGGTAGTGTGTGACAACAGCTCTTTAATGTAGTGTGAACTTCAGCAAAGGTTACAGCAATACAGCTCCCTTTATATACCTTGTTGACCAATCACGAGTGACCCATTGTCTTTCAAATCTCCTGCCAAAACTTACATACATAACACCTCCTCTCAGCCCAACCCACTTCACAGGGTTCTTGTGGCGGGGAAAAAAGGAGGAAGATATTCGCTGTCTTGAGTTATTTATAAAAATACAAATAAATAAATAAAGAATCTTTGCATTCCTTTACCATCCCTCTGGATTGCAGACTATCTGATGCCACAGTTACTTTTTGTTCTCTGGTTTGACTTTGATTTTCTGCTTGTCTATGAGTTACTGGCAATTTTGATCTAATTAAAAACTTGCTCAACAAACTAAATGGCCTGAGAATAACATAAGAAGTACATAATCATGAAAGTTTATTCTTGATTAAAATGTATCATTACTATTTTGATTACAATATTAGTATATTGATTGAAAAAGCTTGACGTAAAAAGTCGAATCAATTTATGTTTGTGTTGGATTATGGTATTCTTATGCATTCATGTGTTACGATGTTTTCAGTTTGCTTTAAATATGCTTTAAGATATTTTTAAACACATAAAAATAATCTACTTCAGCACATGCTCATGAAGACTATTGTGAAGAAAAATCAAATACATTAAAATGTTGCTGATGATAGGGCCAGAAAGCCAAAGCATGTCCAAATCATTGAGTAATTGAAAGGGGGAAAATGTTAGAGAATGCTTGACTGCATAGTAATGGTATCTTCTGCTTATGAGATAGATATAGTGTCCTTCATATCCATGAATGGATGTGAATTCACATTCTTTGTGACTTTGAATATACATGCTCATGTGCTGATTAACTAGAAAGTATAAAATGTACTCTGATCTCCATGGAGCTTCTAGAAGCTGCTTAATGTGCCTGAACAAATATCTGAAGAAAACATGTTGATTTATGCAATAACATTGAATGGCAAAGGAAACAATCTCACAGCCAGCTATTTTATAGCTCTTGGCTGTCCAGTGATGGAAATAAAATTAATAGGGCACCATATATACAGATACTATAATGGATACAAATAGTCTTCATGGCCTAAGCTCAGAATTGGGATAATAATTATTTATATTCATTCAGTATCTCTCTTCTTCTGGCATTAGTTTAGTAGATCCGACCTATTTAATTCCATTATGGATGTCGGGCTATATCCTTTGGTATCATAAAGCAGCAATGGCTTAATATTTTTTGCAATTCACACACTTAAGTAGCCAGTGGAAAGAACTAGATGGAATGATATGCATTCACAGCTATCTGCTATGATGGAAAAATGATAGCACTCATACAGTATTATCAGAAAGCAAAGTTTACTCTTATGTATTCCAATACTGAATGCAAGTCCATAAATTTTGAAGTTAGCATTGTTACATACTTTATCCCTTGTTTTCTCAGCAAACATCAATGATTGGAGGGCCAGGCTAACTTCAGATCTTCCAAATTTTCATTCAACTGTAAAGTCCATTGTGTGTTTTGAGACAATTATACCCTGAAAGCATAACTACCTCAGGTATTTGTTGCAAAGAGAAAATGCAATGGAAATGATAGAGAACAAGTCATAACATTGCACCTTTCTGTCTTCCTTCTTCTTCAACACTCACCAGACATTCTAGTGGCCCAGAAAAACAGGACCATAAGAGAAACAACCAAAGCTAGGATGCATATTTCTCTGTGTCATATCAACCTTCTTGAAGAAAGGCCAGGACAAACTTAATAAATAGTATGAAACATTGAGAAACAGAATGAAATTGAATGGATGGATGGATGGATGGATGGATGGATGGATGGATGGATGGATTGCCCAATAAGAGATAGATTTAATTGATTCATGAAGAATTGTCTGTATGACTTGGCATTAATTACTGATGAAGAAAGTCTTCATGTTCTAGAGCACATGCATTAAACCTTTGCTATTCCAGAAGGTACATGCAAACACATATAGTAAAGAAATATATATATATTTTTGAGATTCTTGACATCATTTCTTCAGAAGTAAAACTGTACAGTCATTCCTTGCTCAAAATATGGTAGTGTGACCAAGTTGCATTTAAATTGATATAATTGTTTGTTGTCATGTCCTATTTAGTATAATTTTTTTCTTGGGAAATCCTCAAGACACTTTTAAGTTGAGGGGACATTGCACTTGATTATCATTTAATGCCAGCTAGCTTGAAAAACTAGAAAAAAAAAATCAAGAGCCTCAGTTCCTAGAAAAAAATCCTTTTGCTGATCATATCTGGTCTGAATTACTTAAAGAAATTTGAATTGAGGCTTTGAACCAGGGTGGAATTTTTCATTGGAGAGATTTTTATTATGTGACAAAAATATCTTATATTAGCGGCAAAAATGCAAAGGAACAGGAAGAATTGGAACTGCCTGATTGGAAATTGTATTTTTTCAGCCTGTTGCTTGGTTTGGCTAAAGAAGTGGGTGTGCTGAGAAACAAAAGAATTTTAGAACATATCCTGACGTTTGGATGGCATGGCTTTCTATAGTACAATAAAGTTAAGATTAATGTAGCTTTTAAAATAATTACATTAAAGGTGTCATATTGAGAACAGGGAAGAGATATAAAGCTAGATTGTGCCTGAAATGAGTCTCAGCTCAAGAAGCATTTTATGGAAAGGAAACAGCAGGCAAAGTGAGATGAATAATCTATTGAGAGTTGTTACAATATGAGTATGAAGAATATAAGATGAAATCAAGATGCCTATTGACTGCAGAGAGATTTACTTTTCAGTGATTTTCATATGCACAGTTAAGAGAAAGATGTAAGGTGGATAACAGGACATTGGAATTGAATAGCACAAGGCAAAATTGAAAACTGAACTATGTAAGAATGTTGAATATGTAATTGTTGAAATGTGTAGACTTCTTTGAAGTTTGAAAGGGAACAAGAACAAATGACAGAGTGCATGATAAAATAGGCTAAGAATTTCAGTATAATATACTGATGGAATACAGGTAGTCCTCAATTTACGACCACAATTGAACCCCAAATGAGACGTGCTAAGTAAATTTTGTCCCATTTTACAACTTTTCTTGTTGTAAGTGAATCACTGCAGTTATTAAATTGTTGTTAAGTGAATTTGGTTTTCCATTGACTTTGCTTCTCAGAAGGTCGCAAAAGGTGATCACATGATCCCAGAACACTGCACAGTCATAAATATGAACCATTTGCTAAGCATCTGAATTTTGATCATGTGACCATGGGGATGCTGCAATGATCATAAGTGTGAAAAATGGTCATAAGTCACTTTTTTCAATGCCATTGTAACTTCAAAGGGTCACTAAATAAACTGTTTAAGTTGAGGACTACCTGTAATGGGAAAATACATGGCTGAAGCAATTAAAACTTACATTATGTTATAATTTAAAAGATAATTTTTATAAAATGAGGTTTTTATATGACTCCAGAAAAATTATCAAGAATGTGCAAAGGTACTTCCAATTTATTTTGGAAATGTGCAAAATATGAAGGATTAGTTTATCATGCCTAATGGACTTGCAAAAGAAGCCAGAAAAATGGGTTTAGATACATACAATCATACAAAAAAAAAAATTAATAATCTTCAATTGAAACCAGGCAATTAGAAAAGAGTTATGGAAGACTGCTTTTATATATATGATAACTGCTGCAAGACTATTATATTCACAAAAATGGAAAAAATCTGAAATATCCACAGTGGAGGAATAGCTGGTAAAAATGACAGAATTAGAAATTTGACTTGTTTAATTAGAGAAAGGACAATAACTAAATTAAATTTGTGATTGGAAATCCTTTATGATTTTTTTTGCTGAAAAAAGTGATCTTGTAAGTTACAGATTTGATGATTAGAAACAGCAGACTGGAAAAAAGGAAATGTTGTTGTAACTTGAGAGAGAGAGAAAGAGAGAGAGAGAGAGAGCGAGAGCGGGAGAGAGACTGTAAGTGTAACTACTGTTAGGAAAATCACAAGTTGTTTCTTCATGATTTTTTCCTTTCCATTTTTTTCTTTGCTGTTTTCACTTACTTTTTTTTAAACTTTTTTTTAACTTACCCACCTTTACTTTTATTTTTTCAAAATTTGTCTTTCTTTTCATTCTTTAAAAAAAATTACGTGTATTTAAAAAATAACTCAGGCTTTTCTGATTTTTTCTTGTAGCGCTTTAGTTAAAATAAGGATGTAATGTAAATCTCAGCCAGTGTTACATATAATTTTTGGGAAGATATCCAAGCAAATCTGTGTCATGGAATTTTTTTTTCTTTTAACTATCTTGTAATCCCTTGTGTGGAATCAAGGCAAATGAATGGAGCTGAGCATTTGCTGGCCAATACCTTTCCTGACGCCTATGTGGAGCTCACAGCAGAGAGAAAAATATTTACCCCTACCTAGGATTGAACTCACAGCCTCCTGATTGTGAGATGAGAGCTCAACCTCTAGATCACAATGCCAGTCATCATGCTTGGCATAATATACATATATTAACAAAGTGTCATATATCTAATTCATTCATGTACCAAAATCCAGCCTACATTTCAAACATTTTAAACTTCATGTGAATTAGAAATATTATTATCTGATTTTCCAACTATTTACTGAATCATATTTCCTAGTTTATTTGGAGCTTGAGTTTGGGCAGCTGTTTCAAAATAGAGCCAGTGCATAAGTGGCAGAAAGATTTTCAATTTATTTGATGAGATTGATACAGTATCTATGCATCTTACATGAAAGCATGCTTGAGGTATTAGATCTTTGTGAATTTTGTTATAATTGATCTGGTCTACATTGTCTGATTATTGAATCACAAGTTAATTACCACTATTTTTCACATTTTCCAAAGGTTTGGATAGAATTATTTACTAAATAAATATATCAAATGAATTTACCCATATGCCAAAATTGCCCTAGAAAATACTTTTAAGTTTCTTTGAATTAGTTGAAAGTATCATCAGGGGTGAAATCCAGCAAGTTCTAACAGGTTCTGGAGAACCGGTAGTGGAAGTTTTGAGCAGTTCAGAGAACCGGCAAATACCATCTCTGGCTGGCCCCAGAATAGGGTGGGAATGGAGATTTTGCAATATCCTTCCCCCAAGAGTGGGGAGGAAATGGAGATTTTGCAATATCCTTCCCCCAGAAGTGGGGCAGGAATGGAGATTTTGCAGTATCCTTCCCCTGCCATGCCCACCAAGCCACGCCCACCAAGCCACGACCACAGATCCGGTAGTAAAAAAAATTGGATTTCACCACTGCATCAGATGCTTGTCTGACTTTTCAGTGATCTACTAAATACTGTTTCTGAATGTACCCTCTCCTGCTGTAAGAGGTCATTTATGCACGCAAGACCTGAAGCTATGCATTATTTTAATGAAGTACACTACTGTGTACTTGACAAACATTGAAAAGTATTGGTACCTGTTGAAGCCAAACATGAAACAAAATATCTCAATTCTAACTCTCAGAATATTTGCAGAAATTCCTGACATCTACAGATGTAATAATATCCTTGTCTGGAGCGTCTCTATATCTGCTCAGACACTGCAACTTATTCAAATGTATATCTTTTTTTTTCTTGCACAGTTTTTGGGTCTCAGAGATTCTAACCTCACTTCTCACCTATTTATTAGGTCATCTGAAAGATATCTGTTTTTTACTTAGTGAATATTTTTTAAAAACTTGGATCTCCATGACTGCAGCAAAGTTTTCTTAGCTGTAGTTGTTCTCAAGAGGCTCTGATCTTGATATTGCTGAGTTATGCTGGGTGTCCTTTGTGTTTTCAGAGCATGAATTCCAATCTCCTTTTGTTACTTGTCTGTTATTATGCATGGCAGCCAAGTATTTAAAACTCTGTCTATAAATCAGTAAAGATAGGATATAAAAATAAATCTTTTTATGGTTCTGTGAGGTGCTCCAAGCATCAGTGACAATTTGCACAATCCTCACAAATGTGTTTTGTTTGAACCAACATCTGCTTCCTTAAAACCATGCAAACTGGAGTCAATAAAAATTTAAACAAATTTCTTCTGTCGTATAGAGGAGCGGGGGAGAAATAGGGAGCCCCATAGTCAATGGCCAGCCTACTTATCTACTATATTTTTCAGAGTATAAGATGCACTGGAGTATAAGATGCACATTAGTTTTTGGGGAGGAAAATAGGGGGAAAAAATTCTGCTACCAGGTATTCATCTGGCTAGTCCCAGCACATTTGTTCGCTTGCTGGTTTTGAGGTTGGGGCTGGTTGGGGCTGTGCTTCTAAAGCACAGCTGAGGGAGCAGCAATTAGAAAAGCAGGTAAAGCATGAACGATTGCTTCACTCACGTTGGAGCTGAAAAACAGCTTCAAAAGCCCCGCTGATCCTCAGAGGGAGCTCCAGTGACTAAAGCAGGCAAAGCATGGAAGGGGTAAGAGAAGACAGCAGCTGTTCTGGGTAGCCATTTTGGGCATTTGGGGGTTACATTCAGAGTATAAGATGCACCCAAATTTTCAGCCTCTTTTTGGAGGGGGGAAAGTGCATCTAATACTCCAAAAAATACGGTAATCTTATTTTGGATTAAATGTTTTTGTCTGAACAGAAGAGGCTAATCTATTATAGCATATTATTCTAATTCTTGAAAATGGGCTCCAGCATGAGTCCGAACACTCGGAAGACAAAATGTCTGGTCCTGATAACTACCCAGATTGGATCCTGCAGTATATTGATACTATGGGTTTCAAATGGTTTCCCTGGTTAAAACTGATAGGGAAACTTTGCCTATTGAGAACATCATGGTGGATATCTCTCCCTTCTGCAAATCCTCTCACTGAATTTAACCTATAAATTATTTAAATGGGATTACAAATAGCATTGCAGATACAAGATTTGACCTACAGATATTCCGAGAAGGACAGAATTTTTTCAAAGCTAAAAAGGATACAGTGGACCTATGGCCATTTTGAACATTTCAAAGAGAAGCTGAAACCAGGAGAGGGAGAACACTCAACAGAACTTCTTCCGCAAAAGCTTTCTTCTAAATTTTTTTCTAAAATGAACACATTCTAATGTATCTTCTTTTAACTTCCTTTTTAACATTGCTAATGCAAATGTCTGCAAGGAATATAAATCCTTCCATTCCCCATCATCCAGTCAGAGCTGAAGAAGCTTCTTGGATGAGAAGCGGAATGTCTTCAAAAGTCCAGTTGTCTCTTGAAAAAGCACCATTGGGACAACCACTTTGGTACAATCACGACCTAGATGACTGAGAATCTCCATAGATAAGAGCTTCCTAACTTGAATCTACATGTGTATAATTTTATTTTGGATTAAATATTTTTGGCAGAACAGAAGAGGTTAATCTATTATAGCTCTGATGGCGAACCTATGGCACGCGGGCCACAGGTGGCATGTGGAGCCATATCAGTGGGCACGCGAGCTCAGCTCCGGCGCGCACCCGGAAGTAGGGAAATAGTTTGTTTCCTGCCTCTGGAGGGCCTTGGAGGGCAGTAAGCCCATTTTTTGCTCTCCCGAGGCTCCTAGATAGGCTCTGGAGCCTGGGTAGAGCAAAAAATGGGCCTACTGGGCCCACGGTGCCATCACGTGCCAAAAGCGGGGGACGCACGGGTGGGTCATGCATGCATGTGCAGGGGGTGAGGCACATAGAATTATGAGTGTGGGCATGTGCGCACGTGACCCCCCCTCCCTCACTTTTGGCACGTGATGGCAAAAAGGTTAGCCATCACTGTATGATAGTAAGTTGGATACTATGGGTTTCAAATGGTTTTTATGATAAAACTGCTAGGGAAACTTTGCCTATTGATCATAAATATTGCATTTATTCCTAAGAAATATTTTAAATAGTTTCCAAAAGACAGAAAGATATGAGAAAGAACTTCCCAGCTTTGATACAGAAAACAGCAGCCATCAAAAGCTATTTGTATTCCTGCTGGTCAACATGGTAAATATATATATTTTTAAATAGAGAAGCTTTGCATACTATATAGAATAGTCACATATTATTTAGGGAATAAGAGGAATGTAGGAAATACTGTGTTTCCTCAAAAATAAGACCTGGTCTTATTTTCTTTTCAGTCTCAAAATAAGCACCAGGTCTTATTTTTGTAGGATGTCTTGCCCATTTACTTTAGGACCACCGCAGCCATGCCTCCCATGCCCTGACATCTGTTGTGCCATTGCCTGAC
This sequence comes from Ptyas mucosa, assembly GCA_012654045.1. Taxonomy (NCBI): domain Eukaryota; kingdom Metazoa; phylum Chordata; class Lepidosauria; order Squamata; family Colubridae; genus Ptyas; species Ptyas mucosa. The sequence continues at coordinate 6,022,073 of WNWU01000050.1, forward strand.
CACTGGTGCAATGAGCCTTGCGGCATCCTGCCACAAGTGGCGGCACCAACGCAACAAGCCTCATGGAGTTTTGCCACAAGTGGTAACACCAGTGCGATCTGCCACATAGCATCTGGCTGTGAGCGGCCACAAGCAGCTGCAGAAGAAGTTCAGTAGCAGTGCAACAGGTATCAGGGCATGGGAGGCCTGGATGTGGGGGTCCTAAGGTAAATGGATGCAGGGCACATGGGGCAGCTCTACTCCCCACCCAGCTTGATTTTTATGCCCGTACCTTGCCCCACCTCATACGACCAGATGGTGGGCGGGACTTAACTAGGACTTATTTTTGGGGTAGGGTTTAGGTGCAGGTATGAAAATTGGGATAGGGCTTGTTTTCGGGGTAGGTTGTATTTTTGGGGAAACACAGTATTTGTTTTATTATGTATGAGAATGAGAAAGCAAGGTGAGCTGGTTTCTATATGCAAGTCTATCTCCACCTCCATTCATATCCCTCGCTCTATCTACCTATCTCTGTATTTGCATGAAGCATGTATACCTCAACACAAAAAATATCAAATACACAATTCAATACACAAATCAATAGTGAAATAGTTTTGTTTTTGTTACACTTGGAACAAAGTGGGGTGCTTATGTTTATTTGTCCGATCCTCTCTTCTTCTTTTTTATTTCCCTGTAATTTGCTCCTCTGCTGATGCGAATCCTTGAAAGAAACATCAGTTGCACCCATGGGGAGGGTGTGAAATTGGATTGTCTGCGTATTTAAAAGCAGTGGAGTTTAAATAATATATCCCAAGACTTTAGTGATATCCTTGTGTGCACTGTTCGTCTAACAGTATTTAAACTGTAGAAAACTGATGTAGGAAAATCAAAGCTTGCTCAACAGTTCTTTGAACTCGGACCTAAAATTGGAATCCTATTTAAGACAGGCTGATCTTCTACTGGAGTTTCATTCATATATTATGGGTTTCAAATAGATTTCCTGATAAAATTGATCGACAAACTATGCCTATTGAGAGCATTTATTCTTAAGAAATATGTTTAAACAGTTCAATTTACAAAAGGCAAAAGGCTTATCTTGTAAAATCAGAGAGTTACTGTAGGTTAGTAGATTAGAACCCTGGTTCAAGCTACTTTATTAGAGTCTCAGATATTATAGTCCTTAACACATCATTCTGAGATATACTATTTGAATTTTATTATAGGTGACATAGAACTTATTGCCTTTCTTCCTGGAATAGAAAAGGTAAATTGTGATTAATTAATTAATTAATTAATGTTAGGTAGAAATTCTAAACATCACTAGAGGATAAGTTCTCCTTAAATGTTCGGGATTGCTTGGGGTATTTTTTCCCCTTGTATCCTTTCTTACAATCTAATGCCTTGTAACAAATTCATTCTGTTTTGATTTTTTTAGATCAGCCAGTCTCAAATTTCCCATCTGCCAAACTGCATGGTTACATCAATACCTCTTCTATTTTTATGTGGCCACAGGTTTGGTTAAGCTTTATACTTCTGTGTTAAAAGCTTCCATTCTGCATTCCTAAAGCTGGACTGAAGGTCGAAGTCTTGACAGTAGGTTAAGAACTCCACATCTAGGCAGCCTAAGGACGTGGGGAAGTTTAGTGTAATTGATGGATTGATTATCTTTTACTGGAAATCAGTGGAATACCCTCTGGATCTGTCAGGGAAGTTTTAAATTACCCTTCTTCCTGTATTGTAGTACACTACTTGTTTCCTTATCTCTTACAATGCCTCTTTTGGTACATAAAAACTTCTTCTGGCATTTTCTTCTGCAACCTTCACTAACTCTTCGAAAACCCCTGCAGCTTTCTATGGTACTTACAAATATCAGAAGAGACTTCTGGAGCATTCTATAAGGAAGAGGCAAGATACTACAAGTAATTTATGAGGGCACACGAAGTGCTTCATTGAGGTAAATTTATCCCCTTTTTTTGCCTCAGTGGGAAAGAAAAAACACATTGCTTCCACACAAGCCTAATGTCTTCCTGTCCTGGGAACAAACTCAATTTGACTGATTAATTCATGGAATAATCTTATAGGCTTTTACTTATAGATTTTAATGTATGTATTCTTAGAACAGCTGTCACAACTGCATATTTTTAAAAAAAAAAACAGAACAAACCTGATAGCACATGTTGAATTTTCTTTAGGATTGTATTCCCAGAATATTTCCTAGAAAAATAGGCTAGGACTTCTGTATATTTCCCAGCATCTCTAGGAGAGTTAACTAATGGTAAAGAATGTTGGAAGTTGTAATTTAGCAAAAACTGGAGTGTTATATAGGTAAACCTCAACTTACGACCACAATTGAGCACAAAATTTACGTTGCTAAGTGAGAAAATTGTTAAGTGAGTTTTGCCCCATTTTACAACTTCCCCTCCACATCTGTTAAGTGAATCACTGCAATTGTTAAGTTAGTAACACAGTTGTTAAATGAATCTGGTTTCCCCATTGACTTTGGGTCACAAAAGGGGATCCCATGACTGTGGGACTTTGCAACCATCATAAATGTGAGTCAGTTGTCAAGCATCTGAATGTCAATCATGGGACCACGATCGGAATGCTGCAATGGTCACAAGTGTGAAAATGGTCATAAGTCACTTTTTTCAGTGCTGATGTAACTTCGAACAGTCACTAAGTGAACTGTTGTAAGTCGAGGACTTCCTGTAGTTAGTTCCACTGAATTCACATAGCTTTATTTCTATGCATAGTCTTAGACTGTTTAGAAGAGACTGAGTATTCTAAAGAACATTTCTACATGTTTAGTTTATGTGTAGCTTTTATATGCATCTTTTTATACTATATTGTTAATTAAAAAATAATGATGGTATAATGAGGAAATAGTAAACTCTTATATTAATTGTATAAAGTTTATGCTAATCAGATGGACATAAAATCTGTACACAAAAATTCATTATTCCGGTTCCCTCTTTACATTATCTTCTTAATGGATTGCACAATGATCGCTGAAATTTCCCAGGTAGATTCATCTATTTTTTTCCCAAATGGAAGTGATTTGATAGTGCCATGTCTTCTTTATATCCAGAATTGCTAGCAATGTTATGAAAAAGAAGCAAAATTAATGGACTACTAAATTTTCATAATGGACTGTAATTATCATGCTGCACTTAGAAATGGAAGATTTGCAACTGACATATCTGATTATTTAAAACATTAAACAACAGCAACAAAAGACCTTTCTCTCTCTATTCAATGTCCTAATTTAGTTTTTGTAGGGCTAAGTGCATGGGACAGCTCCATGAATGATGGCGCCCAAATTAGAGTGAATATTTTTCTTGAACAGAATAGTATGCTATTTAAGGAAACAGACAGGAATGAAAGGAGGGAAGATATTATCTTCAAAATACTTTTAATATTGAGGCAAGTAAATGTAGTCTTACACTTACAACCAAAATTGAGTTCAACATTTCCATTGCTGAGCAAGGCAGTTCTTAACTGAGTTTTGCCGCATTGTATGACCTTTCTTGCCATAATCACTGCAGTTGTTAAGCTAATAACATAGTTGTTAAGTAAATCTGGATTCCGCATTGACTTTGCTGGTCAGAAGGTCACAAAAGCTGATCGATCACATGATCCCAGGACACTGCAACAGTCATCAGTACATGCCAGTTGCCAAGCCTCTGAATTTTGATCCTGAGACCATGGGGATACTGTAAAGGTCGTAAGTATGAAAAGCATCCATAAATCACTTTTCTTCAGGGTCGTTGTAACTTCAAACAATCGCTAAATGAATACTTATAGATTGAGGACCACTTGTACGAGATTTAGTAGCAAATCTAAATTGCTACTTAGTAATTTAGATTGACTAAGTACTAAATGTTTGCCTGTTTCATATTTAATCAGAAGTCCTAAAGCTAAGAGTGGTAAAGAAATAATTAATTCAGAGACAGTTCCATTGAACTCACTGGATCTTAATAAATGTTCTTGAATAAATCTGTCAAGCGTGGTGGTGCAGTGGTTAGAATGCAGTATTGCAGGCTACTTCTGCTGACTGCCAGGAGTTCGATCTTCACCAGCTCAAGCTCAAGTTGACTCAGCCTTCCATCCTTCCAAGGTTGATAAAATGAGGACTCAGATTGTTGGGGGCAATATGCTGACTCTGTAAACCGCTTAGACAAGGCTGTAAAACATTCTGAAGCGGTATATGAGTCTAAGTGCTATTGATATTGATGATATATTTTGCTATATCATCTCGTCTTGGTTCTTCCCCATTTTATTATTGACACTATTCCAATCCATCATCTTTTTCTTTAGATGTTCCCAATTTTCTCTATAATGCATTACAAATTTGCACTGGGGAAATCATCCTTAATTACACTGAAAAATGAAAATAGAATTATCTTCATTTTTTTTAAAAAAAGCATGATTGTATTTAGATTAATTTCTTTACAGAAATTAATTAATTTCTTAATTTTGTTGTGTAGAAGTACTCTGTGAAGTATCAGGGAGGAGCTGTCTTCATCCTCTTCCTCTCACACATGATAGGTGGGTTGAGGTGTCTATTACTCCTCTGGAATACACCCCCTCCATCCTGAGAATCCACCTCCTCATTACATTCCATTGCACCTGCAGAACCAAAGATCTGGCCAAAATTAATATAAATAAAAAGTAGGGTCCATGCCCTGAGAGAAACTGGTGAAAAACTGTCCGATACTGTATGTGCAGGGCAATATGATCCAAAACCAACATGGAGATCACCCTCCTCCCCCCCCACACACACACCGAATGCATTTAATACACTAATCTTGAAAAAAACTAAGCAATGTCATATCTGGACAGTATTTGAAACTATGAGATCACAAGGCTTGTAGGCTAGACTGGGAAATAATTTTTTTTTAAATTCCATAAAAAATCAGCACACAAATTTATATTTTTAAAATGCTTATTACTCTCCTCAATCCTAAAGGACTCTGAGCAGCATACAACATCAGACAAAAGAATGAAAACTTAACTAGATGTCACTTGATTATAATTTACAACTAGGTACAAATCATGATCAGAAATAGTCAACCCTAAAATGAAAAGCCAAGGCAAAATCTGAAAGAGACCTACTCAAAATAACAGAATAGCAGAGTTGTACCTTGAAGGTCTTCTAATCCAACCCCCTGCTCAAGTAGAAGACCCTACACCATTTCAGACAAATGGCTGTCCAATCTTTTCTCAGAAACCTCCAATGATGGAGCGCCCACAAACAAGACAAACCATTCCATTGATTAATTGTTCTCTTGGGAAATTTCCCCTTATTTCTAGCTTGGTTCTCTCCTTGATTAGTTTCCATCAATTGCTTCTTGTTCTGCCTTTGTCTGCTTTGGAGAATGGTTGGACCCCCCTCTTCTTTGTGACAAAGAAGATATTGCCCTTAGATATTGGAACATGCTATCACATCACCCCTAGTCCTTCTTTTCATTAAACAGTCAGCTGATAGTATGCTGAAATAAAACAGGTTTAATTTATTTACGGAAATGCAGTAAGAAGGAAGGATACACATACTTTTTGGGAAGTGCAGATTCCACAAGGTGAAGGCTAGTGCAGAGAAGGCCTACTCCCTTGTGCATACATATTTACAAAGAGGGTAAGATTATTGCCAAAACAAAAAAACCCAGCAACATTGATATTTCCACATAATGTTTAGGAGGGAAGGATAATCCAAGAGGGTTTTTACTGGGTTTAAAAAATATTAATTATGTGCCACTAAATCAGTATCAACTCTTAGGGCCTACATAGATCATTTTCCCAGAACAATCTGTTTCCAGTTTGGGCCTTTGGGCCTTCCAATGGTGTACCCAGTAACCTTGTAATTGAGTCCATCCACCTTACAACGAATTACCTTTTTTTTTGTTCTTCTTCCCATCCTTCCCAGAATTATAGACTTCTCTCAGAGCTAGAGCTTTGTATAATGTGTCCACAGTTACTAAGTGACAAATTACAGTTTTTAAATTATAATGGCACTACAATTAAAAAAAACTGGTTTACATTACATTAAGACCTATACTAAGACACATGCACTGTGTATGAGATACAGGCAGGCAGTTTTACAATCAAGAATCAATGAGCTGCAAAATTCCGTAAAAGAGCATCCAGATACAAGTCTTTGAAACAGACAATAATACTTAATTTAGGGGAAGAATTCACACTCTAATATTTATAATAGTTAGAGTTCTAGCACCCATTTTATGAAAAGCCTTGCCAAGATAGCACATAACCAAACAAATGCATAAGACAATTTTAAAAAAAGATTTTGGCATTGTGAAATGTGGCAAAATCTGATCAGCTGAAAAAATGAGTATTATAAGAATATTATGGCATCCTTAATTATATCGACAAAGAATTCAGAATGACTGAAATATATTTTGCAAGAGGAAAGACTGTGCTGGCCACAATTAGACTAAAATGCATGTGCACACACCACCACCACCACCACCACCACACAACAACCCAATAACTGCAAAGTCCTTGGCAAGTCTCCACTGGTGTTTTAATTAGTTTTCATTTTATTATGGAGCAGTTTTATTTCTGCTTGCATTGTGCTGAATGCTTTGAGATACAGGAAGAGAGAGAGAGAGATTGTCTTCACATGTTTTTACTGCAGCAAAAAAAGATAGTAATCAAAATGCACTAAAAATAAGCCCTAAGAAAAATTCAATTAAAGTTTGATTAATGTGTTATGTGCAAGTTTTGGCTTTACAATGTTGAATGAATCCCACTCCAAGGTCACTTTGTGACATCCTGTATCCATAAAATATTTCTGTATAGAGTTTACATGTGACTGGAGTAACCTTGTACAGATGGATTGAACGGAACATCTGTATCTCATAATTCTGAAACTAAGGCTATATCTACAGCTCACACTTTAGAAAAATATTAGTGGTCCTTTGAAAACAATTGGCAAGTGACAAAGTGGTTACCGTTTGATGATTCTGTCTTTGAGAGACATCTACTGTATAGTACTCTCACTATGAAGCTGGATGAATATTAGGATTTTTATGAGAGGCTCCTTCAATGCTGACCTCACTTGTAAAAGTATGTGTGTTAACACATCTGGTAACCTCCTCCTGTGTCACTCCCAGACATAAGAATATACTCAGTAAAAATGTATTTGGGATCTACTTTCCCTGTTCTTAGAATGTGTATCAACACATCTCTTCAATTTGACACTCTAAATTGCTTTAATTGTTTTAACAAGTACTTTTGTATATCTGACAATCTTTTTTTACAGTATAAATTGCAGTGAATCATTTTATATCTTGGCTTGTGCTTTTTCATAAAGTGTTACTCATCCCAGTTGTTAGGGGTGAAAACACATGCTGATCAAACTCAGTCAACTGCAGCTGTAAATTTGTGATAGTTTATTGTTGCATGTTGCTCAAGATGTTTAGACCTTAACAAGTTTCATATTGAAGGGACTAATAAAGCCAGTTCCTGATATGCTCTGTTGCCACATCCCTGCATTAACAAAATGATTGAATTTCAGGAATTGGGAAATATTGTTAGCATACCAAATATAAAAGATGAACAAGTGACAGCCAAAATGATTATCCAAAGGAACACATGCATTTTTGACGGTTGACTGTGTTTCTCTGCTGGGACAGAATGAAACTCCAAAGAACAAAAAGTACAGGTATAAAGCAGTATTATGTCATCACATTCTATTGGGAAAGATAATTTAATGTTAGAATGGATAGACTGGTGAAGTATCACCTTCATCAATTTATTATTTTCCATTCCTATAATTGCTTATAATACAAGTCAGGTAAACAGAAGATGATAATATGCAGAAACACCTGAATTTTTAACCTAAACATACAGTGACGTGTACATGACAGTACAATTACTTGCTTTCTATACTATTCTCTACTATTCTAGCTCAGGAGGTTAGTTGGAAAATTATTCTATTTACTGTACACAATCAAAAAGTTTTAGGTGCTAAAATATACACCAAAAATTGGGTTCAGCTTATTTTGAATGGAGTTATCCACAAGTATACAGTATATGGGAGACATTTACATTTCCCTCAGCTGCACATTATTTAAACTACCTGCCCCCTTTTTTAATATATACACATATACATATGTGTTTCATGTATATATGTTTATCCACTGATAAACCAAACCTCACATTTTTAATGAAAATACCATGAAAAGTGTGCCACCCATAACTAATTGTGAAAATTAAAGCACACTAATCTTTTGAGGGTCAGCTTATCCATGAGTGGCAGCTTTTTCTTGGAATTTTGATTAAAAATTTGAGGGTTGACTTATCTACAGGACAGGCTAATGCAGAAGCCTATGTGATATGATAGTTCCATTCAAAGTGGAGCAATATAATTACTCATTGTAAAGCCCACAAATGTCTACAACTGCACTTAAGCATCTATGACTTCATCTCTAGCATTTTGATTTTTCAAATACTGTAAAAATGGCCTATCTGGCCAAAATGACCATGGAATGAATCCCCAATGTGGCAGTGATTCCTCACCTTCAATTTTCCAAAAAGAATTGCAGGAAGAAACCCTATTATCTTTCTACAGCCTTACCATTTTTCAAAAGCATAAGGCCCTTGGGGTGTTGTGGTCATAATTATCAAGCAACATCACTACTCTATAGGTTTGATTCATGAAGCTCTTTAGATACATCTAAGTGCTTGCTCAGTATAGGGCTTTTAAATTATTAGAACTGATTGATTCTCTCTATTGACAGAACTGCCAAGACATTTATCGTTTTGATGGGTAAAGCTTTCTTTCTTTCTTTTTTTATCAAGAATGATACAGTAGCTCTGTTCAAAATCTCATTATTATTGATCAAGTTATTTGAAATCCACAGTTTTAGCCAGCAAATACTGAAGCTCTACCGATTGACTACTGTTTCAGGAATTTAAAGAGGCTGATGTGCTTTTTTTTTTAACTTCATTAAACCACAATAAATAATAGGACTGCAATTATCTCCCAGACATCTTAAAGCAGCCATGACTTTTCTTCAGATTATGTGGCAGTGAAAGGCAGCTGGGAAAAGACTCAGCTTGTAGACAGATATTCCAATTGTATTCCCAAATGTAGGGGCCTGAGTGGCACAGTAGACTAAGGCACTGATTAACATTCAGCTGCCTGCAATTACTGCAAGTTCTAATCTCACCAGGCTCAAAGTTGACTCAGCCTTCCATCCTTTCTAAGGAAGGTAAAATGAGGATCCAGATTGTGGGGGCAATAAGCTGACTTTGTATAAATATACAAAAGTATGAAGGCTATTGCTTAATGCATTGTAAGCTGCCCTGAGTCTCCGGAGAAGGGCGGCATATAAATCAATTTTTTTTAAAAAAGTGCTCCAAAACTCTTTTTGGAAATCAACTCCAATGTGCTATATACAGAGCTGGCACATGAATGATAATAGGTCAATAGATTGCTTGTAGAATATTTGGTCCACCAAGTCAAATGCAACCTAGCAAGTTTGTATTATAACAAGGAAGGAAAACCTCTATTCTATGATCCAGATTTTGTTCACATCTGAGCAGGGGTGAAATCTAAAATTTGTTACAACCTGTTCTGTGGGCGTGGCTTGGTGGTGGTGGGGTAAATGTGACTGGGTGGGCGTGGCCAACTTTTTTTTTTTTACTGTTAAAAGCATTTCTTCTATAACCTTAAGAGGTTGCAGAAAAAAATGCTTTTAGAAGCCTCTGACAATCAGGCAACTCAGCTAGGATCACCAGAGGCTTTTAAAGGCATTCTTTTTCTACAACCTCTTCAGCCGAAGAGATTGTAGAGAAAAAATGCTTTTAAAAGCCTCTGACGATCCCAGCTGAGCCACACGATCATCAGAGGCTTTTTTCCCTTTACTTTTAAAAGCATTTTTTCCACCGAAGCCTCTAATGATCATGCGGCTCAGCTGGGCATGGGGGGGGGGGGCGCAGGGATTTTTGCTACCAGTTCTCCGAACCACCCGCCACCATCGCTACCAGATCGGGCGATCTGGTCCGAACTGGGAGCATTTCACACCTGCTTCTGAGGCATCAGCTGCCAAGTGGAATTCCCTTTTCAAACCTCTCTACCCTTTTCCTGGCCTCCTGTTCATGGAGAATTGGATTATCTTGAGTAGTAGAAGCTAGTTCAAGGTAAAGACCTTTAGGAAGAATTTCAGAAACTGTCAATGGTGTCATTCATTGCCTGATGACTAATGGGATGAAAATGAAGTCATGTCTTTAGGTCTATAAAATTCAGTTAGCAAAAGTCTGACCTACCCTTAGGTAGCAGCAAAGAGATTTTTCTCTGTTTTGATCATCCCGTATTGGCTTTCTGTATTTCTACCCTGATGCTATACCTAAAATAGTTTTCTTCCTCTCTTCTTAAGTGCTGTCTTGGCTCTGTGTTGGTATAAAAGAATAAATACAGTCAGAAGTCTTTGTTTCTAGTTAGTGAGTGGTTCTATTTGGTTATTAAATTATAAATTACCCTATCTGAGAGGGTAATCTTCACTTAGAATTCTACCACTGGAAATTCTGACATTCAGAAAGCCCTGCCAGCAATATGCTGGCAAGCTGGGTGTGACAGGAAGGATGCTTGTTTCATTTTTCCTTTCCCAGTTTATTCTGTCAGTGCAATTAATGGTGGTAAATTTTGCTCTTTTTCTGGCATTACATTTTAGCTATGGATCCTGTCCAAGTCAAAGCATTGTCTCCACTAAATCTTTGTATACTGTGAGGTTTAACTAGCATATAAATGCAAAGAAGAAAAGAAAAAAAGTTACTTGGCCAAGCTTGAATTTAAATTTAGTCTATACATTTTCAACTTAGTGGCACAATAAATACCATGAATGAATGAAAGAAAGAAAAAACCATTAGTAAAATGTAACTTGGCTCCCTCATACCAAAAAATTGCTTTTGTAGTTTGTAGTTTATGGTTTAGCTACTTGTTCCAACCTTGATTCTGAAGACTAAAAATAAAAATGCCACACCTTAAGGGGGAAAGAATCATATATCTGTGCTAAATATGAATGAGGGTTATAATTATTCTGCAGTCAATCTTCATTAACTTTATTATATAGTATAAGAAAAGCTGGCTTCAGTTGTTGCTTGAGCTAGAATAATAAATTGACCTGGGGAACTGTCTAAGTCATACCAGAAGCTTTTCTTGATATTTTTACAATTACTTTGGGATCACTGCATACAAAACAAACAAACAAACAAACAAACAAACAAAGAAAGAAGATGCCACCTGGAACCAGAGAGATACATATTTAAGAAAGTCCAAACTATGTATCTCTGATGTTGAACCATAATCCTGTAGATATCTAAGGATAGAACAGGGTGACAGATTAGACTACTGTTCATCCAAAAAGAGCACACACAAAAGAGCATACAATGTCCCTTTGAACAATTGTGATACTAATATGTGACTGAGAATGTGCACATATAAGCCTTGAGCAAAACTTATAGTCTAGAAAAATATGAGTAGACCTAACTGATATAAAAATTTATTAAGCAGCATTAACAACAACAACAACAACAAAAACCTTACAAATTGAGCAATTTCATCTTGTCTATGTTCTTTGATGATGGTTCTATGGTAATAACAGCAGTGAGCATTCTATATATGTAAAAAATATAATAAAGGGGGATGTTTATATATTAAATAAGGCAGAAGTAGAAATGAAAAATTGAGACAGGGACAGTTCTCCCATATTTAGAGTGGGCCCTCTCTGGAAATCTCAGGACTTTAGGCTAAATTGGAAAAAATTAAAAAGAAACAAACCTTCGTTGCAAAAGGAGATTGCAATTTCTCACTAGGATCTATCACTATCTCTAAACATATCCAACCATTGTTGCATTATTACTAAGTAACAGTAATACAGGTAGGCTTGAAATTGCTTCAGTGATCACCATTGCTGGGTGATCCTATCAAGTTACTGTAAGTCATTGGTATGGAAATGGCCAATAATAAGCAACTTCTATATACGAAGAAGAAAAAGAAAAATGGGGGGGGGGGGCTGAAATCATGGATAAGTCAGCAGAAGGTGAGCTTGAATTGAGAGAAGCTTCACTTTTCAATCATTGTAGTGTCACTGTAGTTTTCAGTTCAGATATTCCAGAGGCACACTGGGGAATTAGTGTAATTGCATTGTTTCACATCAAACACATTATGCAGATACTGCTTGCATCAAGTACCAAGTGACAAGTGTGTAGATAATGCATACATAGGCATATTGCTCTAAATCAGTGTTTCTCAACCTTAGTAGCTTGAAGATGGGTGGACTTCAACTCCCAGAATCCCCCAGCTAGCAGCGCTGGCTGGGGGATTCTGGGAGTTGAAGTCCACCCATCTTCAAGCTACTAAGGTTGAGAAACACTGCTCTAAATCAACATAAATCCATATACCTGAAAGTAAGTAGCATTGGTACCTGAAAAGTAAGTACCCCATTAGACTTGATTTATAACCATCTACACTCAGGTTGTCATATTTTGATACTCAGCATTTTCTACTAATTTAACTGATTATAAGTGAAAAACAAAGGGGTACACATTAATAGGCCTATTAAAATGAATACATTGGAGAAAAAAATGAATACATTGGAGGAATGACAAAAGGATAAAATCACAGATTGAGAATATTTGTGTCAAAATGCATGCATATTTGAGTACAGTTCCCTTTGTACAGATTTAATGGCTGCAGATGCAGTTTGAAAAATGCAAATAAGATTGGTTTTGCACTAAAAATGAGCTGCACTAATTTCTCCCACTGTACTAGCCCTTCTCCTTCAGTTACCTCCCAACCATACTGAAAGATACTGCTGCTACCCATTTTCTCCCATATTTAGAGTGGGCACTCTCTGGAAATCTCAGGACTTTAGGCTAAATTGTAAAAATTTAAAAAGAAACAACCCTGGGTACCCATTTTCTTGAAATCCCTCTTTGAACCACAGGTTCCCCATTACTTATCAGAAGAATGAGGGGTGAGATAGGTGGAAACTTCTATTGCCCTCACAAATAGAAGGTAAATAAGACAATATTGAGAACAAGGGAAAAGGGGCAAGAAGCCATCTGCAGTTGGAAGACATGCCCTTTTTTCTGCCTAGGGTTTTCCTACAAGTGTAAGGTCCACTTTTTTTCAGATCAACCAACTATTGATCCTGTTGAACTGTTGAGAGGACTGGCCCAAAGTCACACAACCAGTTTCATACCTAAGCAGGGGTGAAATTCAGCAGGTTCTGACACGTTCTGGAGAACCGGTAGTGGAAATTTTGAGTAGTTTGGAGAACTGGCAAATACCACCTCTGGCTGGCCCCAGAGTGGGGTGGGAATGGAGATTTTGCAGTATCCTTTCCCTGGAGTGGGGTGGGAATGGAGATTTTGCAGTATCCTTCCCCTGCCATGCCCACCAAGCCACACTACACCTACCAAGCCACGCCCACAGAACCAGTAGTAAAAAAAATTGAATTCCACCACTGTACTTAAGGTATACATGATGTTACTAATTCTATGCCAGCACAGGGTCCACAGGATCCCATGGACAGATAAGTAGGTAGCCAGTGGAGGAAGGGAGGGAAGCCTTTTTATCATATTCATGATGGATTTCCAAGTGGCAACCTTGAAACAAAGGATTTACTTGTAATGACCACTATGACTTAAAGAGAAGGATTTCTCAGAAATAGCTATTTTAGTCTACTTATTTATTTACTTATTCATGACTCTAGGCAACTAAAAATTACACAGAGAGAGAGAGAGAGAAAATATAACACAAATCGAAACAGCAGCTAGGATAAAAGCAGACCTACAAATTGCAAGTTAGCATAACCAATGTAAGGGCGCTGCCTCACTTCATGATCTGCAAGCCCAGTGCTTCACCCAACTGCATTCTCATATCTTCTTCACTGGAATCCTACCTGGTTTAAGTATCAACATATAAACACAGGTTAGCAGTACTGTCTGGTTTGCTGCTGATAGGAAATCAGTGAAGGCTGAGAGGAAAAGCAGTAATTCTCATCCATCATTTTAGCACACTTTACTAAGGACTGAGTAGAGATAAAGAATTCTTGTCACAGTGCCATTTCCAACTTCTGCATATTTCTTTCATTTCCTGTTTCAAAAGCCATAAATGTTAGTAAAGGAATTTATATCTGTTAAGTATCCTCCATGAGGAAATGCATAACTAATTAGAAATGTTGATGATTGTGTGTGCGTGTTTGTATCTGTGTGATATTTTAAACCATTCCTTTAAAACTTAACTACCCCAAAGGTTTTATTCTTATAAATTGTTTGACAAGGAGACTTCTTTGTACTTTTGTATGTAATTGACAGTTATAGCATTATTCCCTTCCTTGACATGGCAGAGCAGTTGCTGTTACAGCAGTCATAAAGCCACATGCATCATCTCTTTATTTGGTGTGTCACTACATTACTGGTTTAAGCTTCTTTGTGCTATATTAAATAAATGATCTTGCCTGCGGAGTGCCATGTTCTTAAATGTCATCCCTGAAAGAAATGTTTCATTTGGTATGGCAAAACCTCTTCAGGGCGCAAGAGGTCTTTGTCAACCTAGAGGACAGTTGAAGTTAAGAAAACATTGACAAGGAGCAAGCCACAGAGACTTGTGAAAAACTGAGAATGAAGGGATTTAAACAGAGAGAAGGATAGGTTCTGACTTGCTTTAAGACTCTTTGGGGGGGGGGAAGTCAATAGTAAGCAACTTGAAGCCTTATTTTATCGATTGATTGACTGATTAAACTTCTATGCCACCCAGCTTGCCAACATGACTCTAGATGACTTACAGTCTATTTATTTTTTTATATATTTATTATATTTTATAATTTTTTTAATATTTATTTTTATTGCACTTTTTCTCTTTACATATATTAACAGCAGCAAGGATTGCCTTTGCACAGTATTAGAAGAAAGATAGTATACTGCCGGAGGGATTAATAATTCAAAAAATATTTGTGCGGAAATGGACAAACTCACATTAGAGTTAAAGGGAAAGGATGATTCGGAATATTATGTGGTATGGGAGAAATGGTATGAATGGATAGATAATAGAAATAAGGAATGGGAATGTATATAAAGGGATAGAATGTTTAGAAATAGAATGTATACAATGTATTGAATATTCTAGTTGTATAAATAATGTCACAGATCTGTTACATATTTATTTATTTAATAGATTTATTGATTTATTTATAATTGAGTTATAAATTTCAGATCATGGAAAAGGAAAGGGCTAGTAGTGTTATCAGCTCAGTATCCTTTTTCTAGGTGGTTGTACAGGTAGCGAAATTGGCAGACTTTGGACAATTGCACTAACTATGCATGACAATCAGAGGCGATCCATGCACAGTTGACCTAATGGTGAACCTATGGCACGCATGTCCGAAGTGACACTCAGAGCCATGTCGCCTGGCACATGCGGCATTGCCTGTTCCTCTTCAGGGTTTCTGGCATGCATGTACACGCAACGCTGGCCTTTGTGCGTGTGGCAGTGCCAGAAACCAGAAGAAATCATCTTCCATTTTCCAGTGTGAGCATGCACGCTGGCCAGCTGATCGGCACATGCGCATGCGTGGCAGCAACTGGAAGACTTGCTTGCTGATGCCATGCACATGCTAGAAATCAGAAGTATCTTATTCGGCGTGTGCATGCCCCCTGGGCACCTCCTCTTACTGGTCGCAGCCTTGACAAGCGTACACGAAGAGCTCTCTTTTCAGCACTCAGTGCTGCAAAAGTTCGCCATCACTGTTCTATAGCATTTGAAAAAGCCTGAAGAATGAGTCTGTTTTCCTACCCCCATCCAAGCATCTGCATAATGAATAAATAACTGTTAGAGCTGGCTGAATCCTCCTAAATTTCTGAAAGGAACAAGATTGCCAAAGGGGGCTGAAGGCTTGCTTTTTAAATTTTATATATACAATTTAGAAGTAGCAGCCCTGATAAATAGCAAAAATGAAATCAAGGAAAGATATTCCAGGCACATAAAAATGAGTGGAGGCAAATTCCAATAAAATTAAACAGTTACAGTCTATTCGGCAGTATAATATGTAACAATTATTATCCATAATTATTATGCATAACTTATTTGACACAATCTCTTCAAATACTTACGACAGGGAAAAGAGAAAGAATTCCACAGACATTTCTAAAGAGAATTAAAATAGATGTTTCTTGTTTAATTTCTAGGTGTACATTGCCTTAATTGGATATTTTATTTTTGCTAACTTCTCCGTATCCCATAATTTTACAAATCACAGTGATAAAGAAATTAGATCATTTCATTTCCCTTCAAGTGAGTTTGTCCACTATTTATCATTCACTAAAATTTGAGGAATTTATCTAGCTAAAGACCAGGTTAAAACTTCCATGTCACCTAAAGGAGAAATCTGTACTGGAGTCAGGAAGGAAGATTTTAAAAATGTCTTCCTAGAATTTTCTAATTCCTATGAAAATTATCTTCTCTCATGTACAATGCAGATAGTCCTCCACTTACAACAGTTTGTGTAGTGACCATTCAAAGTTAAAATGGCATTGAAAAAAGTGATTTATGACCATTTTTCACACTTAGAACCATGCAATTTTTCCATGGTCACATGATCAAAATTCAGATGTTTGGCAACTGGTGCATATTTAGGGTCATGTGATCACCTTCTGACAAGCGAAGTTAATGGAGAAAGCCAAACTGATTTACCAATGGTGTTACTAACCTCACAACTGCAGTGATTGACTTAAGAATTGTGGCAAGAAAGGTTGTAAAATGGAGCAAAACTCACTTACCAAATGTCTCACTTAGCAACAGAAATTTGAGGCTCTGTTGTAGTCACACATTGACGACCAGCCATATTCAGTATTTTTAAAAAATACAGAAGTGGTTATGCTTTTAAATGAGATTCTAAAGGAATTAAATAATTAGCATTTTCCCCAATGCCTACTGTCATTGATAATGCTAAATTCTAGTAAGTGAGTAGGTCTTCAGTTGAACTGCAGATATTTGGAATAAAAAAAATTGGAGAATCATACTTTAATACCTTTTTGGATAATCATAGAAAGCAAATGGCTTGGCCACTGATGGAAATTCAGTACTAAAACATATAAAATCAAGCAGTGTATCAAATTCTCCTGTTGCCTTATGGCTTTCTCCAGAGTCAGAACTGGTGGTCAAAATTCCTTAGGACACCCAAATAAGCCATGCATGTTGTCATTATGATCAAGCAGCAGCCAACTGTCTTATTTATCATTATCCAAATATGGTATTTATAATTTTCTTGGGACAATGGTCTCTTCATGATTGGCAACTACTAATGAGTCTAGGATATATTTTTTATATTGAAGGTTCTTAAAAGAGAGATCACTGGTTACATTGTCAATGCATACTGACATAAGTGAAAATCAGACCCACAGATTAACTAGATAATTGTGAAATTTGGATTCAATTTAATTATGAAGAATAGAACAATATTTTATTCATAAGAAATAGGACATCACTTTCCCTTATCTCTTTTATGCACTAGGAGCATAAGATCAAAATATAATGGCACACAATCATTCATGGTTGTAATTAGATCAGCATAAAAAAAATAAACAGATCAAAAAGTCACTTATCAGACAAAATAAACAGGAAATTATATAGGCCTAAGAAAGTGGCATCTCTTAAAAACCTTAGCCTTTCATAAATCAAGGAAAAGTGAAGGCAGAGTAACGATACAATGGGAAACTTGTTACCGATGGCTTTGTGGTCTTGTCAGCTTTGTGCTCTTTATAATGTTGCATTGTTTTATGAGATGGGTAGAAAAGTGGGACAGTTGGAGAATAGAGACTAGGTTAAAACATTAAAAGAAGTGGCTAAGCAGAGAAAAGTAGATTAAAAGAAGCTTCTTTTTCCAACCTGCCCTGACCCATCCCAAGTAAACAGTAGTCCAATGAATGAATGAATGAATGAATGAATGAATGAATGAATGATCAAGAGAAACTCTCCATTCCTCCCCTGCACTTGGACATCTTCAATATGAGTTGCGTATCTTAGTCATTGCATTAGCAGTGTACAGTAATAGATGGGTTCCCTGTATTTTATTTGGTAATAAAACTTGAGGGGTCTTTGGAGCTAGCATCAAGGATTTGGAAGAGCTACCATGAAATATGTGTTGAGCTTTTTTTTTTACAATAATTAGCAAGTAAATTATTAGCTCTAGGAGATCTTGCACTATGGACCCCAGAAGTTTGCCTTCTAGGCCATGTGCTTGCATAGTATTGTACTAGAAGCTAGAAAAAAAATGCAGGTTAACAATAATAATTTGGCATCAAACAACATCTGCCAATCCCAGGTCCTTGGGAAGGACTCAATAGGTGGATAAAAGTGGCAAATCAGTCTGAATATCTGTCTGACTCTGCAACAAATCATAAAAATAAATAGAAGAAGAAGAAAAGGTATTAGAAGAATATCTGAAGAACATTGAAGGAGATGCACTGAAGCTAGTATACCATGAAGGATTACTAAATACTGGAGAGACCAAACTGGTTTAAAAGAAAGACCAAATAAAGATTAGAAAAGAGATGTGGCAAGGCATAGTATTACAGGGCTAATACATTTTAAAAAAATAGGCAAAGCAAATAACATCATCACCTGACAATGGCTAAGAGCACCAAAGTTGAAGAAGAGACAGAGGGGTTTAATTCTGGCTGCTCAAGATCAAGCCTTAAGAACAAATGAATATGAAGCCAGAACTGAGAAGGTAGCAATTGATAGCAAATGCCGTCTCTGCAAGGAAGATGAAGAAAGAAGGGACCACCTAGTTAGCTGCTGCAAAAAGATCCATAGGCTGACTATAAACAAGACAGCAACAATGCTGCATTAAACAATCTGCAAGAAACACTACTTGCCTGCAAGTGAGAACTAGGGAGATAGAAAAATAGACAAAGTAAGAAATGAAAAAGTCTGCACTGACTGTAACTAAATAAGAAGGGGTGGGGGGGGGAGGCTTCCTTAATAGAAACCAAGTTTCAGATCAGAAGAATCGCCAGCCACAGATTGTCATTGATCAAATTCTGTGGGTCAGTGCAAACACTGAAAATTTAGATAGCAAGGACAATAAAAAGAGAGGAAGAAAAACAATGACAGTCCATAGCAGCTATAAAACAAAAGCAGCAAAAAAAATTTTTTTTACAAAGATTCAGCAAAGTGAATGTTTTCTTTCACCAGACAATTGGAAGTCGTCTAACCTTGGATTGTTCTTGATCTTTTTGTGAATTACATTGACTTACTCACTGTTTTATCCATCTCTGTCTGTTGCTTTATAAGCGTTCGCTTTTGCAACCGTAATTTATTTCAGCAGAGTTCCTTTGAAGATGATCCCTGCCGGTTGCCCTCCTTGGGATTTGTACAGCTAAAGCACCACGAGACACGCATCAATTGCTTCTTTTATATTCTGAGCTCTTTCCTTCACTTTAATACCATCCTGCCCTATATTTGTCCAGCTCTGAAACAAGATTTGGGGTTTCAATTGAATGGCATCCTTGTTAACTTGATGAATAGTAATTAAAGCATGCTGCAGTCGTCCTATTTTACTCATCATCTTTTGCAATTCGGGAAAAGATGGGTATTCAGCCTTATCATAAGGAAGCTGTATGGCTCTGGGATTTGCATGTGCTAATTAACTATAAACTGGGCAGAGATGTTTGTGGGCAGAGCCTCTATTAAAGAGGTTAATTAACTGATTGAATGGCATAAGCACCATGATATAGAGACACTGAATAAACTCTAAGTAATTACGTACTATACATAACCAGGAATTCCTAGTTTTTTTAATGAGCAGAGACAATTGATTTATAATGATTTAAAATGGCACTGCTTTTAGAAAATACTCCCAGAAAAAAAGGATGACTTTCCCCTACCAAATTATTTGTATATCTCATCTTGTTCCAATGAATGAATTCAGTGACTATTATAAGATACACCACATAAATGTGAATTTTACATTATTGGAGTTTTCAAAAGAGAGCAAGGTAAAATTGAAAAAAAGCCTTTGATTAAGTAATCAGCTATTTAAAACCTTATTTAATACATAGTATGTGTCCTTTCTTATAAAGAAATATCAATCAGGAATCATACATTTCACAGACAATGCCTCTAATTAGACTGGTTGTTTTTCAGTAAGTTTCTTAATTTTAAATCTTTTAAATTTTTCTGCCTGGAATCATTTTGGGTATTATATTTTTATTAAAAGCAATGCCATAAAAATAAGGGTAATCCAATGTATCCTTCACTTGAGCAGGGAACTCAAGCTGAAAAGAGACCTTATTATAGGTGAGAAAAATAATCCTGTATTCCATACTGAATAACTTATGCTGGAGCCACATTATGAAAATGCTACACTTCTACTAAGATATTTGACATAATGATATCCAGGAATCTAGTAAGACATAGAAACAAATTACCTGTATTTCATTTTCATACTTTTCCTTTCTCAAGATTCATATTGGTTAACAAACCAAACAGAAGCAAATAAAAGAAAATTCATAGAACACAATCCATGAAGCATAAAAACCCATCTTATCATCTAAAATCCCAACTCCATGTCCTCCATGTGAAGAAAAGGACATGAGGCACCATTGCTGGGATACCCATATCAAGAACTAGTGCACTAAGGTGGGTAAAGGTTTGTTTGTACACAGGCCCTACTTACTAGTCTAGCAAGAGCCATTAATCTAGTAGGGCCCCTGGGTCAACTAGCTGTTTCTTCTGATGAAATAAAACTTTACAGAATCAATTTTGGAGCCAGAAGGTTGACGGTTACTCATTCATTCTTGATTTTAATTTGAGTTTGTTTCATTCGATCCATAGCCTTCAGAAAACAATTGAAGTTTTCCATGACATCTTTAGCTTAAGCAGGGGTAGAGATGCATAACTGAGTGTCATCAGCATAATGACACCTCATCCCAAACCAAATAAAATGAAACAAGTTTTCTGATCTTAGAACCAAAAATTAAAATACAGTAGATGCAGGCAGTAAAAACAAATTAAAAACAACCATGGTTAAGATTTAGGCCTATTGGAAAGCTCATCCTGCTATTAGTGGAGATACAATGTTTTGATATAATATTCAGGCCTTCTTGCTAAATATATGTCACTTCAAGTAATATGTCACCATCGCCAGTAATAAATTGCTTGTCAAATATATCAGAGTCACCTAGCCTGAATTTTTTTAAAAAAAATTGTTTTGTAATTAAAGGCTGACTTAATCTTGCTTAAATATCAGCTTGTCCCATGCCAACAGATGGCTGCACCATATCCAGTTTGAACCATGATTAAATAAACCACATAATGCATGATCTTCAATAGCTAACATTTTGCCACCTGCTCCAGAATCTTTCCCCAAAGGAAAGACTGGAAACTCAAGAGTTGTTGAATATAGCTGAATCAAGAATGGCCTGTTCAGGAAATGCTGTAGCATGCCTATTCCACAATTAGTTGCACATTACTATTTCTTCTACTGTAGTATATATGCCACCCATCTCACTAATACAATGACTCTGGATGGCTTACGATACAATAAAAAGTCAAATCGTGCTAAAAGCAATTAAAGTCTGAATAAAAAGATTAAAAGTTAAAAACCAAGATGATAGGCAGCCTGGGGATGAGAATCTTCTCTACTTGTCAGCCACTCCCAATGTAGCTGGCCCTCTGTCAGGTCCCCAGGCCAAGTTTTTAGGCTCTCCCAGAAGGCCAGGAGTGTGGGGCAGGATGTGACCTCTGATTAAAGAATATTCCAGAGGGTGTCCCAAAGGTGCTTTTTCAGGAGGCAACTGGAATTTCTTGTGTTTTTTTTGAAAATATTTCGCTTCTCATCCAAGAAGCTTCTTCAGTTCTGTCTGGATGGTGGGGAAGAAGCTTCTTGGATGAGAAGCGAAATGTCTTCAAAGAAAAAAACAAGAAAGTCCAGTTGCCTCCAGAAAAAGCACCTATGGGACAACCATGACCTGGACAACTGAAAATCTCTACAGTAATTCCAGAGAGTGAGAGCTATAGCAAAAAAGTTTCTTTTCCTGGACTCTGCCAACTGAAATTCTTTGGCTGACAGGATTTCAGATAGGCCCTTTCCACTGGAATGAGGGGGGCAGGTTAGTCGTATTGAGATAAGGTAGTTCTTCAGATACCTTGGACCCATGCCATAAAGGGCTTTAAAGGTGATGACCAACACCTTGAATAGGATCCAGAAGCAAACTGGCAGCCAGCACAGCCCATATAACAGCAATGTCACATGTGCCATTAGTGGGGTCTCCAGAACTATTACTGTGTTCTATACCAGTTGTAGATTCCTAATATTCTTCAAGGGTAGCCCCATGTAGAACATACCACTTTTGCTCAGAGGAATTAATTATCTCCTAAATCCCATTTCATACACACATGCAGAGAGAGAAAAAAATAAAAAACAAAAAACACCATTACTTTCCAGGTGAGGTGGGTTGGGCATGGCCATGGATCTACCTATTCTTCTTCTTTTTTTTTTTAAAGAGTGACAGGAGTTTTATGGCATTGAGTTTTCCCCTTCGTGGGATGTGGTAAGTGCTAATTCTTTTTGCTCTTTAATTTTGTTTTATTTTCTTTGTGACAGTATATATGAAAATGGCACTGTTAAGAAACCTGCAAAAGATCAGTATGGTATGTTCAAAGGCTTGGGATTTTTAATAAATATAAATAGTTAAGAGGGCTGTTTTTGTCTTTGAGTATTCTATTTAATTAGAAGAAAAGTTATAGAAATTGTAAAATGATAAGAGAGGGATGAAAAAATAAAAGCAGAAATGTTTTTTCCATGCTGCGCTCTTCTAGCCCAATAAAGTCTACAAATATTAACATTCTGTTTCTCTGAAATTGGATTAGCAAACAGGATTGAATGCTGGAACATTTTATGACCTTGACATTCATCAAAGATCCCTCCTGCAAAGTGCTGTGATTAGAAAGCCCAGGTAAAACTATTCATCGTGATTAGGAGCTACAGCTGTCAAGTCTAAAATGACATGGGAACTTCTTCCCTTCTCTTTCTGTGCTGTTATTTTCTTCATGGGGAGAGCCTGGGGAGAAAACCAATTGCTGAAAACAAACTATCTTTCTCCAATTTCCAGTTTGCCCACAAGATTTTTAGAAAGGTTTGGATCCAGACTGCTTTGGAGAAACCTCACTCAGATTGTGAACGTGTCTTGAATCCATCCAAGTCACGGTGATTTTGTTCTGGAATTATGATAGGTCAAAATCTAGTGCACCTCAGCTCATTTTGTATATGCAGGGCACTTTCCATCAGACTTCTGCTAGTACATTCATACTGCTGTGTTCTTTCCTCTCCATCTGCTCACTGTAAAATTAATGAGCATCTTTTTATATACATCAAAGTTTCTTCGCATATACATAATGTATGTACAGTCAGAATGCCATAAAATGTTTGGCTTGCTCATGTTTCAGGCTTTTTCTTTAAAAAAAAAGTAGCTTGGCCTACTTTGATACTGCTTTTTAAGATTAATTAGATATCAATATAATATTGCAGAAAGTTGTAGAGACAGAAAATAATATTGCTTATTTATTTCCAGATACCACTTCTGGATGTCACAACTTCCATTGTGTTCAGTGATACTGTATTACCTGAAAAATTGTACATTCAGCAGAAAAAGGTTTCTTTTATTAGAGGAAAAATCCCTTTCATTCACAGTAAATTAAACATGCCTAAGGAATTTAGGAGTCTACATGCCACAGAAAGACCATTGAATCCTGTGCACAATTCTTTATCAAAACACAACTTCCTCTTGGTATCTGCCTTCCTCTTTAAATGTACAAATGTACAAAGTCCTTTGAAGACTTCTCTTAAGTTTATTTTGCTAATTTGCAGGAGTTGCCTACTCTGTGTTCACCACCATGCTTCCTAAATGTCCTAGAACAGTCTTTTGGGGGAATTGTGGCTGGGGAATTCTGGGTGCTGAAGTTCACACATCTTAAACTTACCAAGTTTGAAAAACTCTGTCCTCTATATATCATATAATGCTTTTCTGTTTTTGCTTGCACAATATTTTTTCTCCAAAAACATGGTTATCCCCAAGTACCAGTCAAGACACCATCCCTTTCTCCACTTCCTGCCTTGCCTATATAATTGGTATAAAAAGAGTTATTCTACATTAAATTCAAAGGGACATTATATGGCGGGACAGCAAGCAGGTTAAACAACCTTTTCCCACATAGACTGAAGGGAGGTCATGAGGTGTTGTCATTTCCACAGATTTCCAAGAATATTTTCAAAGCATGGGGTGCATGCTGTAATTTGTACCTGTTCCAACTGATTAAGCAGCTAGACACTGTAGATACTAGTTAACTTTATGGATGGTCAAAGACCAGCTGTCAAGAAGCAGTAGATATAGTAGAAAAGGGCACAATTATAAAGCAAGACAATAAAAGAGTATATTGAAATTTAAAATCTGAAAGATAGGGGGAATCATTAACCTTAGCTATGGCACAGAAGGAAGATAATATATATGGAAAATTAATAATTAGAGAACCTAAATTGTTAACTCCTGAAAAGCAATTTGCACCAAAATTGGTGATCTTCCTAGAAGCTTCTGTATACACAGCAGCCAATAGGAGATAAACTTTCTCTTGAAAATTATGGTATTAAGTTTCTTTAAACCCTAGCACTACATCCCAGGAGCTTGAGTAGAATGAGATGTCTGTAGTTGATTGTTGGCATCCCAACAATCAACTCTAGATGATGATTGCAGGACCAGGTTTTGTCCTGGTTTTATGATTTATGTTTATGGAGATTCTCAGTCATCCAGGTCATGGTTGTCCCAAAGGTGCTTTTTCAAGAGGCAACTGGACTTTCTGGTTTTTTCTTTGAAGACATTTCACTTCTCATCCAAGAAGCTTGTTCAAGAGCTGAAGAAGCTTCTTGAATGAGAAGTGAAATATCTTCAAAATAAAACGAGAAAGTCTAGTTGCCTCTTGGAAAAAACACCTTTGGGTTTTATGGTTTATGTTTTTTGTTGGCTGGTTGGTTTTACAGTCCTGGGTTTTATCATTGTTGTGAGCCAGCCAAAGTTATGTTTTAAGATAGGCAGCCATACAAATCTTTTAAATAAAATAAAATAATAACATAAAAAGAGAAATGCAATGCTACATGAGTAACAGGCTCAATATCCTCAGCTTGGTATGAACATGGTTGATCCTGTGTTAGAGCATTATTATATCCCACTTAAACATAAATGGCAAAAGAGAAGATTCTCTTTAATGCATCAGATATATAAGTCCAATAAATAGCTAACTGGAATGAACGTTCCTTTGCAGAGACCATTCCTCTATTGTCTGTATGGTGGTGGTGGTGGTGGCCCCACTTCTGAAGAATGGTGTGAAGCATAGTTTGCTTCAAATCCAGGTTAGGTTCCTTGAACCCAAGTGAAACCAAATATTGGGTTGAAAGACCACAACATCTAAAATATAATCTAGATCATTTTTCCCAAGAAAATGTATACCCTGTTAAAACAAGACAAGACTAAAATGGTGAAAGGAGCCTCTCACTATTTGATTACTATCTTCTTATATAGGTTTTCACACACACACACTTTTTAACGAAGTTTTCAATAGGAATAAGGGTGTATGTGGTTTCAAGTTTGGATTTCAGAATCTCTCAAATTTACTTAAAGGGAGATTTTTTTTAAAAAAAGGAAAGAAAAAGAAAGAAAAAAAGGGGGAAGCCAGCATACTTAAAAGAATTTTAAAGGGGACATCATTTATGACTTTTTTTACTTAAGTGTCTGTATAGAAACACTGTAACATTTAGAGCAAACTAGATCAAGACCACTCTAACCAATCATAATTATATCTAACTGATAAGGAGCAGTTTCAGATTATGATCTCTCTTGTTCAGTCTGTGCTTCAAACTACAGATAGGGAATCGAATAAGGGGAATTCTCAGCATATAAACTACCAATGTCAGGGGTAAGGTTCAACTAAAACTATCTTCTCGACAGCTGAGTTTCCCTAGAATTCCTTAGTGTCTTCCCATTCAAATATGGAGCCTTTCAGACTTGCAATCTTGACAATCTGGTTGCCAGTTTTACCTCTTATAGGTTTTTTTTTAAAACCAACATTTGACACAGACAAAACTTTATGATGAAGACTTGGGAAGTTTTAAGACACTTAATTCTTGAATAGAGCAGAGTGCCTATGATGTTCGGTTAATAATTTAGAAGACAGATTCATGCATGCATGTCCCAGATAGGTATCTGAATTAATCTGAAAACATTTCAAATGGTGGAAGCTTTGCTGATTTGGGCTGTGGGTGATGGGTGGTGGTGGTAGTGGTAAATAAGGGAAGAAATTAGTGGTAGCAATCTCACTCATACAACAGAAGAATAAGTAGATACTCCTTCCGCCCCCCCCCTTTCGTTCACCTAAGAGGTGTATATAAATCTGGTAGAATGTTTCATGGGATGGATTAGGTCTATTGTACACATATCTAACTTAAATGATATCCCTCTAGTTCTACTGAAAGAAAAGAAAATCCAATGTATTAGCATAAAAGTCTTTATTTGGGGGAGGGAGGGTTTCAAAGGGCATGATGATAATACAATAACATCACCAAAAAGTAAGTTACTGGGAGTTTCACCTCCCTTTTAATTGAGCAAATTTTGGAGTATCACTTTTCACATTAATTTATTACATATTAACATGTTGTATATTTACAGTATATATTACGTATTTTCACATATTATTTATTTTCATTTCCGGCCCCAAATGTATGAAACATGTCTTGCCATAATTTAGGATCTATCCTCTGACATTTGGCAATGCAATCTTGGTGATTTGGGCCACATGTGAACTGTGAGCTCTTGATTAACTGTATCTGTATAATGCCTTTCTTTCTCCCTCCCTCCCTCCCTCCCTCTCTCCGTCCCTCCTTCCCTCCCTTTTTTATTTACTATTATATAGCTGCGCACTTGTCAAATGACTTTCCATGTCTGATAAGCAGTTGGGTAAATGGATAAACCAGATTTTAGGCAAAGTATTTCATTTTCTCAAGGTGGTACTTCAAGCGATGCATTTATATTTCTTGTTGACTATCTTCATGGTTTCTAAGTTATTCTGTATATATTTTCTGTAATCTGTCAACCCTTGTCAACATGTCATTGATAACTAGACCACGGATTTGTTATGCTGATATAGTGGTAAATGGAATTTTATTGATTTCTTGGATTTAAGGAAAAGTAATTTTAGTGTTGTTGAAACTCACTTTAAAAAATAGCACCTATAGTTCTGAAGACCTTTTGAGTAACTCATATTAAATATGGA
This sequence comes from Ptyas mucosa, assembly GCA_012654045.1. Lineage (NCBI taxonomy): Eukaryota > Metazoa > Chordata > Lepidosauria > Squamata > Colubridae > Ptyas > Ptyas mucosa. The sequence continues at coordinate 6,049,398 of WNWU01000050.1, forward strand.
ATAAATACTGAAATGATACCTACCTCCTCTGCATGTAACAGGAATGTCCATGTGCACTCATACACTTTCACACAAAAAGGTAGTTGTTTTTATCATCTACAGATGATAAAAGTAGTTGTCCTCTTTGTATTTGTGCATGTGTGTGCGTGTTACCTTGGAAAGTACATATTTTATTGAAACCTTTAGCTGTCATCACTTCTACTTTCTGCTTCTTCAAGTAGTGGCAATAAATGTCAGATGTTAATACCTGTTGTTAATACCTGAGTTCTGAGAATTATGTTTTGCCATGTTCCATATACCATCTAAGTTGGTATATAAAGCTGTAATTTAGTACAGCTGAAACCACATGGTGTCATACAGTTTGTATATAATTTTGCTTCCATTTCAAAGAGGAAAAATAGATTTCAGCTGTGCACATATAATGCTGGTCGCTGCTTCCTCTAAATATTAATCTGTTCCAAAAAACAACCTTAAAGATTGGTGCATTTGAATCAGAATGTATTTGTTTAAATCCTTCTAAATGTTAACATGTTATTGATGACAACATAGAAATGACCAGAATCCTTAGATTTCAATTTCTTTCTTCTATGGGTTTGTGCAATCCTGATAGTTTCCCTTGCCCTTTCATCATACTTTTTTTTAAAAAAATGTATTAGTTTGATCTTTCCATCTCTTCTGTTATCATTATCAACAGACATGAATGACTATAGTCTCTGAGGGTCACAAGAGATGTACAGTAATTGATGATTACATGTGATAGAAGTATTTTTTTGTAATCCTGGATAGTTATTTGGTCTGTTTATTTGCTTGTCTAAGAAGATGGAGAGGCTTTAAGGACTAAAATTGGTATTTTCAACCTTGTAGAGGCTTAGATCACCCATTTTGTCCTTTAACCCCTTCAGATTCTCAAAGCACACTTAATATTTTGGACTTAATATTATTAAGGTGGCCTCTGGTACTGTGAGAGTATTTTTAAAACTGCAACAAAGATGCATATATAGTACACCCATCCACAGATTGTGCACATATAAACCTGATAGACTCGGCTTTTTCTTTATTGACTATAAAATACTACACTATAAAATGTATTACTCCAAATGTTACAACAGCTGAAAACAAGGACAGTGACAGTTTAGTTCACTTGCACAACAATGACAGATATACAAAATACTTGATCTTTTTGGGTCTACTTGTACATAGCCATAGTGATCTCGCTTTCTTTAATCTCCTCTATTTGGTAACTTTAGCATAGATCCTTTGAAATTGCCCTGGGAGATGCAGACATGTTGTTAATGCAGGAGAAGGGAAAACAACCTAACATTCATCTATATAGCCGCTTTCAGGCTAATTTAAAATAATGAGCTCCTACTGTACAAATGCCAACACATTTATTTCTTTAATGTGGAATGGATGTGTTCCATGGCAACTTCTGTGTAGCATAGTTCTCTTTTGGATTGATGGCTTCTGTTTGCTGCTTTAAATATCTTACACTTCCCTAGAATGAAACAGGCATCTGCTTTTCTTCATGAAAGGCCTGATATCTCTGATTAAGAAACATCTCCATTACAAACTTGAGAAAAGCTCTTCCAAAATGATTGTGGACTAGATTAGCCTATATTGTGAAAGAGGTCTGGCATCTAACAGGTCTGAATAACCTGTTAAACGTACTGAGCTGCTGGCAAGAATAACTGGAGCCAATGTCTATTATGGAGTTATATGCTTATAACGAATGGATTCGTTTGGTTCGGTCAGGTGTAAATAACCAGGAGCATTCACTGAGTTCAAAGCAAAAAAGAGTTTATTATTGCTATCTATACACAGAAATCTAATCAATCAATTCTCAAAGGTATATTGGCCATAGATAAGGATCAAAAGAATTCATGGGGAACTAGACTTGGGTCCTTTGTGGCAATGCCATGACTCCTAACTGATGACACATTTAACTCTGCCTTCTAGCTCAGCCTGCTCTTCTCCTACAGTTCTGGGTGCCACTTCCTTATGACTTGTGGGAGATACTTCAGTATTACTCAAGAGTTTCTGTGCTGCTGCTCTGGGTTGGGCTTGGGGCACCCATATTTTTTTGTACATTCCAACACAGTCAATAGAATCAGAGCTAATATATTGCATGGGAGGTTGTGGGATATACTAGTTAAATTAAATTGACGGATTTACTAACAAGAATAAGCCAAATTTTACAGATTAAAAACATATAATATATCTGATGAAACAGTTGTGTCACTGAGTTGAAATATTACATAAGTCTATGGGTTGAAAATATTATATAATCTTTTTACAAAATATTACTCTGAATAGTATAGTCTTAGGATCTACCACAATTTTTCTATAAAACAGAATGGACAACCATTCTGGAAGAGAGAATTAATTTTCTGTCTTTGTCTGCCTTTCCAGAAACTGCTGTGTGGGTACCACAAGACTTGTCACAGTATTACTTCATTCTTGATGCATTAGAGGATGCTAGATCAAATATCACTCATTTAGTGCTTCTGCAGCACAATTTTGAGCATATCTATTCTAAGAATGCTTCACTGAATTCACCACTATTGTTGATTCATGCATATAGAATTTTAGCCTAAAACGATTGCTTATTCTTTTTTTCTTAGTCTTTTCCCAAAGTTCTCAAAATGAGACTTACCAAATTACAATGCATGGGGGATGCAATTTATTCTGATGAACTGTTAACCCAACGTGAAGATTTCAGCATTGCTCTCATTGTCTCAACTTGCATATTGACATGGAGGCAAGTCAGTGTCTCTAATATAATGCAAATGATTGGATACGTATACAGGTAAGCACTGTGTATGATAACACTGTATACAGAAAAGCAAGCACCTTACACTTAGAATTGTTTTTTATTTGATTTATTTATTATTTGTCAAACACATAAGATAACAGATATAAGTATAAACATAATTATGAATCCAGGATAAGGATATGAATAAATGGAGACAGTAGGATAAGGAGGGTAGGCACGATTGGTGCACTTATGCTCACAGACCTCTTAGGAATGAGGTGAGGTCAACAGTAGAGAGTCTAAGGTTAAAGTTATGGAGGTTTGGGGAAGTAACCACAGAGTCAGGTAGTGCATTCCAGGCATTAACGCTGTTGCTGAAGTCATATTTTCTGCAATCGAGCTTGGAGCAGTTTACCTTAAATTTGTATCTATTGTGTACTTGTGTATTATTGCGGTTGAAACGGAAGTAATCATTGACAGGTAGGACATTGTAGCAGATAATTTTGTGTACTATGCTTAGGTAAGACTGAAGGCGGCATAGTTCTAAATTGTCTAATCCCAAAATTTCAAGCCTCGTGACATAAGGTATTCTCTAGTGAACAGAGGAGTGGAATATTCTTCTCGTGAAATATCTCTGGACTCGCTCAATTGTATTAATGTCTGATATACAGTGAGGGTTCCAGGCAGATGAGTTGTATTCAAAAATTGGTCTAGCAAAGGTTTTGTATGCCCTAGTTTGCAGTACAATATTACCAGAGAAGAAGTTTTGCAAGATTGGGTTAACAACTCTTAATGCCTTTTTGACAATGTTGTTGCAGTGAGCTGTGGCACTTAGATCATTTGAGATGAGCATCCTTGACAGAATGAAGGTCATTTACGAGGTCGTATCTGCCCAGCTTGTATTTGATGTTCTGATTTTTTAATTTATTTATTTATTTTCCAGATTTTGTTGCAGTATCCTATAGTCGTGTGATTGTGAGTTCCCTGCCAGTCTCCCACAAGCAAAATCAATGGAGAAGCCAGCAGGTAAGGTTGCAAATTGCTCCCACACCCACCTCTTTTTCTCCTGAGAAGTTCACTACAGTAGATTATGCCTGCCCACAACACCCCACACCCACATTCCATAATACACACCCACCCATCCAATTGTATTCATACTCTGCCATAGCAGCCTCTGCCTGGCCTTACTCACACCAAATTATAGCACCAACCCACTGCCCATGCACATCCATGACACAGTACCTCTTCCACCCAGTTGCATTCATACAAGGCTGGGTCACAACATCCACCCCTTGCCCATCCACATTCCCCAGCACTTACCCATCCTCCTGCTTGCAACCCACCTAAGGTTTGTTATGATTGGAATTTGCAACTTCTTGCTGGCTTCCCATTGACTTTGTTTATTGGAAGCCAACAAGATGTTGCAGTCATATGAGACCCCTGCATAATAACCCATGTTCTTCACTTAACAATGGCAATGGGATTGCTGGGATTGCCATCGCTAAACCATGTGTTCACGTGAGGTTCTGCTTTATGACTACATTAATTAGTAAGAGAAATTCTGGTCCCAATTACTATTATTAAATGATGACTACTTGTAGAAATATGGGCAACTCATTGCTTATTCATTAGACAATAACCCCCAGGGAGGCACAATCTTGATGTGGTTGTGGGATTTGTGTGTTCTGAAAAAGCTAAGAGCTATGCCAGAGGTTCAACCATACTGAGCGGGTCTCATCAGAGGAACCAGATGAAGAATGTCAGCAAGCACTTTATTCTACACTTTAGTACGGGACCGCCTTCTGCCACCAATTGCCTCCCACCGGCCAGTTTGCTCCCACAGAGAGGGCCTCCTCAGGGTGCCGTCAGCCAGACAATGTCGGCTGGCGACCCCCAGGGGGAGAGCCTTCTCTGTCATGGCATCCATCCTCTGGAACAATCTACCCCCAGAGATACAAGTGATCCCAGACCTCCGGACTTTTCGTCGGGCCCTTAAAACTTATTTTTTTCAGTTAGCCAGGCTGGCCTGATTTTACGTTGGTTTTAAAATTGATACTGATTTTAATTGAATGTTTTAAAATTATGGGCCAAACTTTATTTAATTATCTTAAAATTATTTTAACTTTTGTATACAAATGTTTTATTTTGGCAGTTCACCGCCCTGAGTCCGAAAGGAGAAGGGCGGTATAAAAATCCAATAAATAATAATAATAAATAATAATAATTCTAACACAATCAGAATATTACTGTAGGCAGTCAGACATATATGGATGTCACTGAGAAAGAAAATAAGCATTGACTCCATGAGAAATTTGAGAATTTATTTTTTTTTTTAATTGAAAAAGTTTTAAAAATTTTACATACATTTTCTCCCCCCCTTCCCAACCACCTCCCCCGACTTCCCAGAGCAAGTACAAAATAAAATACAGCTTAAATTCTCTAAATTAAACTCCGTTTCACACTTATTATAATCATGATCATTAAACAAATAGATAAAAGGAAAGCAAGTCTTTTTTTCTCCTTATTCCATCTAATTCAACAAAATTATCTCCATTTATAATTACAGCAATTAAAACAATTAAGTATTATCTAATCAAACCTATCATTACTCAATTTGGCTAATTGTTACTTAACAAATTATTAGATCTATACAATTTAACAAAATATTTTATAACTTCTTTCATTTAAAACAAAACAACAACAACAACAACAACAACAACAAAAAGAAAGAAAAAAAAAAGGAAACCCTCACTCAAAAAACCTCTGATTTTAAAAAAAAAATTACTATATAAACTCTTCCGTCCTTCACTTTTAAACCATCAAGGTCCAATTATAATCAAAACACTTAATAAGAAATAATATTAACAATAATTTTTAAATTAATAATCAAACCTCTTATATCCATATATATTAACAAATCAACTAAGAACATCATTTAAGAACTTTATCAATCCTTTAAATTCTTCATACTAGATTGAACCAATTGCTAATCTTCTTGTCTTCACATCTTCCAACAGCATATAAGATATCTTCATTTACATCTACCCCCCTAAATAAAAATTGCTTCTGTATATAAAAAAAAGCCCCCCGAGTGACTTTGTAATTGTAATTATATTTGAAATGATATCCATCAAATCCAGTCAAAAATTAGATTAATAAATTCATCAGACATATTAGGGAAACCACCAGATCAACTGCAATTGCCCTAGGTCCATAGTCCTTTTGCCTTGTATTCATTACCATCAAGCAAGAAACTTCAATTTGCTATATTCAGTAGAACTTCTGCGATTGCAATTAAGTCCAAATTTGTTGCAGTCCTTAATAAAATAATCCAAATCATTCAAGTCAGGGCATATTTCACAACCCAATACACCAGCATTGCTGTGATCTGTTTATTCTTCTCAAATATTCCAATACAGCTGTAAGTTGCCTCCTCATCGTCGCTCATTGCTTAGTTAACTGGCATTAAACTGCTGTCTGTTTTTTTTTTCTTTTTCCAAAAAATTCAAAATCTTTAAACAGTTAAACAGTACTTTTTAAGGACCATCATCTCGTCAAGCAGGGTTATTTTCCATTTCTCCAGTCTTTCTTCTTTTCCTTTTTACGAACTTTCTTCTTAACTTTAATCCCTCTGCCTTTTTTAGCTCCAGTAAAATTTTGCGGTTTTTGGGATTGCATATTATAAAATTTTTGCAGAAATGTAGCTTCTTCTGGAAACAACTCTTTAAGTGCAGATTGAGTTTTATCTTGCGCCTTATTTTGCACAACATTCATCTTTCTATCTTCAGTAAAATCTGCTATAATCTGTTGTTGTTTTTTTGCATCTTCCAACTCTTCATTCAATCCCCCACTGCTAGATTGCAACTCAGTATTTCCATGTATTTCATTATTTCCAGCTTGAGAAACTTGAAATATAGTATCAATTCTTTTCAATAAAGCAGAGGTAATTGAACTCAAAGCTTCCTCAAATTCAGACCATTGAGGGTTAAATAACCCTCCTTTACTTTCAAAAAGCCCAGCCATCTTGCCCCCCTTCTTCCTTCCCAGAAGGACAGAAAAAAAAAGGGGGAAGAGAAAAGAAAAAAAGAGTTTCAAGAAGAAAAAAAAAGGGAATCCTTTACAATTTGTAATTTGTATTGCTGCTTCAATTATTATTATTCCTTTCTTATTACATCCACTTTTCAAAAAGGAGTTTTACGTTTCAAACAGGGGCTTGTCAATAATTACTTTTAGCTTTCACTTCTTCACGCCCCGTTAAAACTCAAACGCCATCTTGCTTTCACTTTCAGCTTAGGAAGAATCTTTTAAAGAAAGTAAATCTTTGGAGTTAAAAGGAAAAAAAAATACTTGCTGTTTAATTCATACTGCTTGTGCTCCGCCAGCTCGATTCAAAAAATATCTGTTTAAAGTTGGTGCTGGAATGGTTAACGACATCTAGCTCTGCAAAGCAGAGGCATCCAGGGTCCGGAGTACTGACAGGCTTAACGGGGAGCTCTCATCTTCAAGCGCCAGATTATGTGTGAAATCCGGCACTTTCAGGGAGCTCTACCCCACCCGTCTACTCACTTTCCCTCATACCAGGGGGAAAGTTTTCAAACCGCAAGACAGCTGATAGTCGCTGTTCTTTGCGGTTCTACGGAGCCCTGGGCTGGCGCTTCAAAAAGAAGCGTCTGGCGATGTCGCTGTCCCACTGGAAGCTCCAGAAATTTGAGAATTTATTAAAGTTGTAATTCTGAGCAGGATAAAAGACTTGTCCCATAACAATACAAGCCTTTAAGGGATTCTATTTCTTATTCTATCCATAGAAAAGCTGCCCAATTATTCAGTGTTTTTGTTCTCTATTTTTTAAACTAGTTAGCAATCCACAACAGTAAAAGGGGATGCCTTCAAAAACTAGTGCCTGTAGGTATCTGTGTATGCCTCTATATGAGGTAGACCTCAGTGGTATGCATGGATAATTGTCCACCCATTTCATCTTCATGTCAAAAGTACGAGTGTTAGACTGAAATATCTTAACTGGCTAATAATGGCCCCCGATTGAACTTTGAGGCTAAAGAGGCATTTGAATGGGCCTTTACTTTCCTTGACTCAATTGATCACTTATATGCCAACAAGTCAATGCCAACTTTTAGCAACCTGTCTTTTGCATGTTCCAACAGTATCCTCATTGCCACTGTTGTCAATCATTTTATGTTTTTGATCCATGTAGTTTTTTTGGTGAAGTACAAGAGTGGGACCATTGCTTTCTCCCATGCAGTATATGAAATGATGTCTTTGTTGTTGTCACTAAAATGATTTTTTTTTCCTTGCAGCCCGTTCCTAAATCACTGCTGCCCAATATAAGTAGCTGGTTGCTTTAGGTAGAAAGTTCTTTATGCCTTGAGATTATATATTCAGGCATTTTTTTACTCCTCTTTACTCTTAGAAAAACACCTTCACACCACCATGATGTGGTAGCACAGCACATTCTTGGGGGGCTGGGGGGGGTCTTTAACTTAATAGGTAAAGATAAAGGTTCTCCTTGCACATATGTGCTAGTTGTTCCTGACTCTAGGGAGTGGTGCTCATCTCCATTTCAAAGCCGAAGAGCCAATGTTGTCCGAAGATGTCTCCATGATTATGTGGCCAGCATGACCAAATGCCAAAGGCACATGGAACACTGTTACCTTCCCACCAAAGGTGGTCTCTATTTTTCTATTTGCATTTTTACGTGCTTTCGAACTGCTAGGTTCGCAGAAGCTGGGACAAGTAATGGGAGTTTACCCCATTACATGGCACTAGGGATTTGAACCATTGAACTGCCAACCTTTCGATCGACAAGCTCGGCATCTTAGCCACTGAGCCACTGCATCCCCTTAACTTAATAGTCTTTAATAAAACACGGTTTGTCATTATTTCACAATGAGGTGTGAAGGATGAGCTTAGGAAAATAGTACTTGTGGCTTTATTTTATCTTCAGTTCTCTCACTGCGTGCAGTATGTTCTAAAGATTTAGCAAATAGTTCTATTCTGACCCAGTTAAATGTTTTTACAGGGAAAGAATATCTATGCAAAATTATATGTGGGTTTACTTCAAAGCTAAGCTTCCCTGAATTCAAGTGGGTTTACTCTCAGGGACCGAGCCCTTAACTGGGATCAGCTGTAAATCTCAGGTCCCCGGATATTTAAATCCTTATTCAGGAATGGCCTCCGTTATCAGTAAGCTCTCAGGCAAAGTTTGGCTGGTTTCTCTATTTTGAGAAGAAAAAAGTTATAGATACAAAGAAAGTAGCCCATTTCGCTAAATAGCAGTGTTTCTACCTTTCCAAATCAGTAGTAGATATTTGACCATTTTCTTGAAACTCAGAAAGCACAAAAGCTATTTTGAAATAACTGTTCTGTTTTCTCTGGTGCCTGCCTCACTAGCTTTACTTCTTATACCCAAGATTCTTATTCACTGTGCATTTATAAGGTGAACAGAAGTGGGGGAAAAAAGTTTTATATGAATATTACTGTATTTTCTGGCATATAAGGCGACTGGGCGTATAAGATGACCCCCTACTTTTCAGGGGAAGCTGTGCCGATCTCATCAAGGCTGCATGCCGCTGAATGCTTGACCCAGCTGGTTGCTGCGCAGAGCTTCCCGGACCGTCCCAGGCATCCAGGTGGATATTACCGATGCTCCAACTTCCCCAGACAGCTGGGGCTCGCCATCACTGGGGGTCATGTAGCCTTGACGAGATCAGCACAGCTTCCCCTCAATGTTGTTAGCGCTCCTGTAGCGTCATCGGGCAACTCAGCTTCAGGTTAGGAATCTCTAGCAATGACTACAGCTTATACCCGGCGTATAAGATGACCCCAGACTTTTGAGAAGATTTTCCTGCCTTCAAAAGTCGTCTTATACGGCGGAAAATAAGGTAACACATGTTTTATTTATGTAAGAGAAAATTAAATAGCTCCATCTATCTATGAAATGCTTTAATATCTTCCAATGGATTAGGTGATCTAATGAGTTTATTTATATTAGTGGGAAACACAAAACATATTTCTAGATCAGGTACCTCTGTATTAGTTTATATTACAAATTCGTTTAATCTGGACTTTTGGGAATAATTTGTTAAGGCATCTACATGGTATTGTCCTTTATTTGTAAACCTCTCCTTTTTTTCCCCTCACCACTTCTCTCTCTTTTTTTTTTGTTCATGAGAACATCTGTTTAGATGAAAAAGATGGAATAGCTACATAATGCCTTTTCATTGGCAGTGCTTCAAGTGTTGTTGTTGTTGTTTTTTTAGAAAGCATTTCTATTTTAGAAGCATTGCTTTCTTTTCTTTTTTTTTCTTGTAATCCTCAATGGTTGGACAGATATACACAATGCTACTACACCCGGGACTTACTCCACTTATCTGCTAATAAATGCATAGGCTGGCTTTCAGTGTTGGGCTCTCAGATTGGTTACCAAATAATATACCAGCAATATCATCCTAGTTCATTAAAACTATAACAAAAACTGAAGATGATAAACACAGAAAATCAGCCGCAACCCAAAACTCTGAAACCTCAAGAAAGATATGTTAAAGACCATGAGAAATAATATAAAGATATTTTCTATTCGTGCATAATAAATACCCATCATGCTGTTCCTTTTTGGGGTAAGCATGCAAAGCACAGAAAGAGAGCAACAAAGAGTAAGCAAACAAAAAAAAAAGACATACAATAAGAAAAGAGCCAAGGTGGCGCAGTGGTTAGAGTGCAGTACTGCAGCTACTTTAGCTGACTGCTAGTTCAGCAGATCAGCGGATCAAATCTCACCGGCTCAAGGTTGACTCAGCTTTCCATCCTTCCGAGGTAGATAAAATGAGGACCCAGATTGTTGGGAGCAATATGCAATTTAGTATACCGTCTTTGGTGTAAGCCGCCCAGAGTCCTCGGAGAGTGGGCGTCATAGAAATATGACTAATAAAATAAAAATAATAAAAGAAAAAAGAAATAGAAATCCATCTAATTTGCATCAGTAGCATTCACTGTAGTTTTCCATATCTTTTCCTTCTTGCATACTTTAATCCTATCTGTTTTACAGGTTACAGGTAGTTCTCGACATACAACAGTCCGTTGAGTGATCATTCAAAGTTACAACAGCACTGGAAAAAGTGACTTATGACCGTTTTTCCACAGTTACGACCTTTCCAGCCTCCCCATGAGCATGTGCTCAAAATTCAGATGCATGGCAACTGGTTCATACTTATGACCATTGCTGTGTCCCAAGTTCATGTGATCGATCCACTTTTCCGACCTTCTGACAAGCAAAGTCAGTAGGGAAGCTAGATACCCTTAACTCCCATGTTACTAAGTTATCAACTGCAGTGATTCATTTAACAACTGAAGCAAGAAAGGTCATAAAATGGGGCAAAATTCACTTAACAAATGTCTCACTTAACAACAGAAAAATTTTGGGCTCAATTGTGGTCGTAAATCGAGGACTATCTGTACTCAGTTTTTCAATCTCACTGCTACTGCCTGTTCATTCATGATCCCATTTCTTCTTGCTTTACACAACTTACGAAACTTATTCCTGCTGTGTTGTCCTTAATTTTATTTTCTCCTGTATGCCCAGTTCTCACTTCTATTTAACAAGCTGGGCAGAAGCATGCTCTTTTGGATTGTGTTGGTTTTGCCCAGGGGTGAAATCCAGCAGGTTCTGACAGGTTCTGAAGAACCGGTAGTGGAAATTTTGAGTAGTTCAGAGAACCAGCAAAAACCACCTCTGGCTGGCCTCAGAGTGGGATGGGAATTGAGATTTTGCAATATCCTTCCCCCAGGAGTAGGGAGGGAATGGGAATTTTGCAGTATCCTTCCCCTGTCACACCCACCAAGCCACGCCCACCAAGCCACACCACACCTACCAAGCCACGCCCACAGAACCGGCAGTAAAAAAAATGGATTTCACCACTGATTTTGCCTATTCTTGTTCATTGTTGTGTTGTATTTTTTAATACAAAAAAAATATTATTTTTTTTTAAAGTTTTGTTCTTTTTTTTAATTGTGAAGCAGCCACAATTTAGGATTGAAATGGAAGCTGAATTTTTCCAGAAGGCTTTTGGGATAATAATGAGCAGAAGGATTTTCTTTCATTGTTGCTGTAATTGTTTGTTTTCACTTTATGAATCATTGGTAGAGAGTGGAGGTGTTATTAGGGTTGTGATTTAATTTTATTTGCTTGTTTCCTTACTGTGAATGTTTTATTGTACTTGTTCCTTCTTTGGAGCCTGAATGAACATTCAATACGACATCAGCAGCATCAAATGTGTTGTATGACATGTCAACACATATACAATTTATATTCAAGTCGGGTTTGGCAGTAGTTTCAATGCAAACCATTTTAGTAATTAACTTATACACAGTTTAACTTGAGAATGCAGTGCAATATACTTTCTGGCACTGTGTTTATTTAGTTTATTAATAGCTATATGAAATTAAGTTCTTAAACAATTGAGGATTTCATCTGTTTCTTTCTTGTTAGCTCTGAAATTTTGTTTTCTAAAGTTCTGGTGCAGCCTAACAGTCCCAAAGTCTTTTACATTCACACAATATTGTCTATAAAACATTCCATTATTTATTCTAAAATAAAATCAGTCTCATTGCACAAGAGGCAAATTTCCTTAAATGTGCTTTTTTATATCCAAATTTGCCTAATCACTCAAATCAGAAAATATAGGCAAAATGAAAGGTGTGCTGTAATTGTGTATGGTTGCCTCTATGGAGAAAGGGGAAAGGAATACCTTTGTATATCCATGGACATATATCCAAAGCTATAAGACGGGCAGGCAGTACATTCAGTGATTGACAAAAAAGAATGTGTCCTGATTGACTTACTGTATTTTTCAGAGTATAAGACGCACCGGAGTATAAGACACACCTTAGTTTTTGAGGAGGAAAATAAGAAAAAAGCTGATTGGCAGGTGGATCGGCCTCCCAGAATACCCCCAATCAGCTTTTCCCAGAGGTGAATTTTAGCAACAGGTTCCTTGGTTGTGAGCTCTGTGCCTTACTTTTTGTTTGCTTTTTTTTCTGCTTCTGAAACTCTGTTTCAGAAAAACTTTGTTTTCTGCCTCTGAAAGTCTCCGAAACAACTTCAGGAAAAAAAAGCCTCTGAAGCTCTGTTTGGGGGCTTTTTTTTCTGAAGCTTTGTTTCTGATGCTTTTTTCAGCCTCTGAAACCTCCGTTTGAGAAGCTGGGTGGGGCTACATTTGGAGTTTTAAGACACACCCAGATTTTCACCCTCTCTGGAAAAAAGGTGCGTCTTATATTCTGAAAAATACGATACCCTCTCAGTGATCAAATATTTTCTGGCTCCATCTGAGCAATGATTGGCTGAAGATATCCTCTTTGATCTTCAGAATCACAGGCATATGGATAACACAGAACAGAATGTTTTTCAGATCTGAAGCTCCATAGCAGTGGTTCAAAGGGAATAATTTGCATATCAAAGGGTGATGGTATAACAGAACTCCTTTTGAATGGTATGACAATAGCTCTATTGCTCTTCAGCCAATTGCATATAAAAAGCGATAGCTTGGTGTCTATTCCTTAGTGGGAGGAAGTATGAAGCAGCAGGAGGAACCAGCTAATTTCCTTCTGTTGGCTAGCCAACAGGCTTCAACAGAGGCCCCTTCTTCTTTCTTCCACCTCAGTTGTTCATGACACAATGTACTGCCTATGTACAGTACATTGAAGCAAATTATTGAGAGTAATAATTATTACTCTTTGAACACATCGTTTTATATTTTTATTCATTATACCTTGATGCCATTTTTTTCTCTAGGAATTCAGAGTGCCACACACAGATTTCATTTTGCGAAATAGGCTGGGTTGAGAGACTATGACTTATCCAAAGACACATTGTGAGTCCCCATCTAGAGGCTGAGGACAGTGTACAAATAAGATGAAAATTATCTTTATATCACAGATAATTATATAAAAATATAACTATAACTATATCTCTCTATCTCTTTCTATATGTCTATCATCTATCTATCTATCTATCTATCTATTTATCTATCTATCTATCCACACACGTGTGTCTATGTATGGCAGGGGTGTCAAACTCATGTCATCATGTCATCACATGACGTATCGTGACTTTTCCCCCCTTCGCTAAACTGGGGGTGGGCATGGCCAGCACATGACACATTCAGCCCACAGGCCACAGGTTTGACATCCCTGGTGCATGGGTTTCCACAAGTTGCTATATTTGAAGCCCTGCTTCACCTATGTAATCATAAATATGTTATAAAGATCATATTTGCCCCAAAATGACACTTTAACAGTAACATTATTCTTGTGACCTCACTCACATTCCATTTTGGGAAGACAAGCATAAGTTTTTTTTTTTCCAGTTTGGGCTACTTCCATAATGTTACTAGCCAGCTACAGTTCTAAAAACAGATGTTGTAATTAGCTCTTTTCTCAATGCACACAATGTGTTTACCAGACAACAATGCAGAAGATTCAGGAAGAGTACACATAATACAGGCAAGGACAAAGAAAATGTCAGTGGCTTCCTATTCACAAGGCCAGTCCTCTTTCTGTCTTCACCTAGATGGAACCTTCCATATTAACTACTCACCTGTTGTGGTCCGCCGGTAGCCTGTTCGGCTGGCAGTAGAGTGAGACAGTGAGGAGGGTGGGGAGGAACATGGGCCTGTCCTGGAGTCTGGGGAAGGCTCGGACAAGGGCTCTGCATCGGAGGCAGAGAAAGGGCCATCTGGGAGGTACATGCTGCCTCCGGAGCCTCCAGAATCGGACCTCAGCGAGGGAGAGGAACAGGGGGAGCCTGTTCCCAGTGCACGCATGCACAGAACTGCCAAAAGGCTAGAACAGTTAAAACAAAAGGGATGACTCGGGAGTAGGACTTGGAGATGACTGGGCCCTCCCATAAGACTTAAAAGAGGAGCAAAGGCATGTGGGCTTTTGCAGGAAGCAACGTTGCTAATTCTGTTCAGTTTAAAGTCTGAAGCTGTGTTTGATTCTGGACTCCATGTGGCTTTGCAAATTAGGTCTTTGGCAGCATGTCATGGGAGATAAAGGTGGGTGATTATCAGCCTTATCTCGAAGAACTCTTTACAACTATTTGGGACTCATCTGTGAATGAACAGAATTCACAGCTGTTGCAATAAAAATGGTTTTTGGGACTACTCGTGGGTTTTACTGACTCAGGAAGTCTAGGTCAGAATATCACTAATAACATCATTTCTCCAAGACTTCTCCCAATGCTACACCTCTGCCATTTCTGTCCAATGTCTCTCTTCTCTTACATGCAATGTCTTCCTGCTGAACTGTGAGCAGACTCAAATAGGTAATAGGCTACCTATAATGGGATGTCTCAAAGCCATCAGGACTGTTAGAATAGCTTGTTTGACCTTACAGTATTGAAAACATTCCAACCTCAAATTGGATTTTATGGAGTCAAGACAGTTCAGCCACAAAACATTTTACACATCTCTAATCACTAACAAACAAACAGATTTTACATAATAAAATTTGAGATATGCTCCATTTACATGCCTACATTGCCAGAACTATTTATTCCTATTCTGTTTCTGTAGTTTAATATGGTAAGTCATATGGTATGAAGTATTTGTCCACTGCCTACGCCTACGCCGAAATATATCCAAAGAAAGGGAAGGCATGCTAATTAAAAACCAATAGTCATAAAAATGTTTATTTTAAATCCTAAAGGTTATTACATTCAATGAAATCTTAAGGTAGAACTCTGAAGTATACAGAGTTCAGTTTATGACCACAATTGGAACCAAAATTTCTAGAACTAGGTAATATTTTCAAGGAACTTTCTGAGGAATGGAGTTTTGAACTAGTTCTGAATAGTTCCCATCGTTTCACCAACTTGCTCTTAGTGCCTCTGGAAATATTTGACATAGTTTGTTAAAGGATATTACTTGGGAAAGAGAATGGCATTGCTAAGTGAAGTGAGTGGGTTGTAAATATGGCATGATTAGTGTTACTCTCAAACTTTTGATGTATTCCACTTCAGTAAACATAGTATAAACTACAGTAGCCAGCCAAAATAGCAGGGGAGACACAGGGAAAATGTGCACAAATTATTTGATGTTTCTATATTACAAGAATCCAATCTGGGTTCCAGACTGTCTCTAGATAGGAATGCCTGCACTATAGCTAGTGACGTCAATTGACTCAGCTTGATTTTCTGAAAAAAACTAAGAAGAGGGCAATGAAAATAATAAATGGTGCTTTATTTATTATTTGACAGCAAAAAATATGTGTATGTGATCTGCTTCATCATTGGAGGTCTGTAAGAAGAGACTGGACAGTCACTTGTCTGAAATGGTACAGGGTCTCCTGCTGAAGCAGGGCATTGAATAACAAGACCTCCAAGATTCCTTCCAGCTCTATTCTGATTCTGATTCTATAAGTAATAAGCTACTATTGCCAGGAAACAAAAAACAGTGCAACCTTATCTAGGACCAAAAATAACATAGTCCTAGAACTGGCAGACCCCAAGCGAGTGGTGGGTTTCAAAATTTTTTACTACTGGTTCTGTGGGCGTGGCTTGGTGGGCGTGGCATGGTATGGCTTGGTGGGTGTGGCTTGGTGGGCATGGCAGGGAAGGATACTGTAAAATCTCCATTCCCACCTCACTCCAGAGGAAGGATACTGTAAAATCTCCATTCTGTCTCCAATCCAGGGGAAGGTTACTGCAAAATCCCCATTTCCTCCCGATCAGCTGGGACTTGGGAGGCAGAGAATAGATGGGGGCGGGTCCAGTCAGGATTTTTACTACTGGTTCTCTGAACTACTCAAAATATCCGCTACTGGTTCTCCAGAACTGGTCAGAACCTGCTGAAACCCACCTCTGCCCCAAACCCCAATTCACTCAAACTTGCCACGCTTTTGCTGAAGCCCATCCAGACTCTCATAACCTCTAGGCAACAGGGTGATATATTTAATTTTAATTCTATAGAGATAGAAATGTGCAATTGGGTATCATCAGTGTACTTCAACCCATGGCAATGGATGAGCTCATTCAGTGACCTCATTTAGATGTTGAATAGGAGTGGTGATATGTCTTTTCTTGGCACCTGAGCACACTGAGTGATGTCAATATCCAATCCCACCCTGCATCATAATAGAGGCAGATAAGAGGAGACTTGTGCAGAGAATCACTGTAAGTAGAATTGCTACATGTTGTCCTGTTTTGTTATCAATGTTGAAAAGGTACAGGTAGTGGCAAAGAAATTGATTTAGTAGCTGAAACAACCTCCAAATGAGGCAAAAATTGCAATGTTTGAGATTATATGTGATTATTATAAAGATACATAATGTTATTCATGGAGGAAGTGAACTGGGAGTCAGGACAATGATATATCTTCATGACATCAAAAGTAATGTTCACATTTATGTCTATTTCATTGTAGAATACATGGATGGTCCATTAGGGTTTGAAAATGCCAGGGGCCATCTTCACAATTTGGGTTATAGATTTCCAAACTAGTATCAAAACTCAAACAGACACGTGCCCCATTATATCTCTCTTTCATTCTAACTCTGAAATTTTGTATGGCCTTCAACTTGGCCAGTTTCTGCAGACCCATAGAGACATTATAAATCTTTCCTTTTCAGTAGAATGCATGTACAGCTCTGTGGAGTCCCAAAACCACATTCTCCTTTGTTGTTCTCTTTACAAAGAATTTCAGAAGAATATTCACATATTCCGTTTTAAAGAACTGCCTTGATAGAAAGCACAATGTTTATCTGTCATGTCTTCTATCCAACCAGGTCTTTGATATGTCTTTCCAGGTTGCCCAATTTTATGCCTCTATTCATCCCACCTATGACTGAAGTTTAATACTAATCTTGATATTCATCACTGATATTTATACTATTGTTATGTAATACCTCTTATATTCATGCCTTCTTTTTAGACTTATCAATAATTTTAGCTTTATGAGTTTTCTATGTAGTATTTTACAGTCAAAAGGCCCTAATAAATGTTTATTGTTAGATTGGAAGATTTGATATATCTCTACCCTATGGCTACATTAGAACCTCCCAACTAGTACAAAGTTGTATGCGATTGTTAAATACTTGTACTAAGGTAGAGATAACAAGAAGATTTGTTGATGAGGATAAGTGAGGGAGATTGAAAATGTGCAAACACCCAAAAAGAAATAGTGTTGACTTACTGAATTCAGATTATGATCCAAACTAGAGAAAAATGTGGGACAATCTATCATAAGAGCCTCAGTGGTGCAGCGGACTAAAGTGCTGTTAAGTGCTAGCACTTAACTGCCAGCTGCCTGCAATTAATGCAAGTTCGAATCTCACCAAGGTTGACTCAGTCTTCCATCCTTTCGAGGTAGGTAAATTGAGGTCCCATATTGTGGGGGCAATAAGCCAACTTTGTATAGAACAACACTGCTTAGGGCCCCCCGAAAGCCCTAATAAGCAGGTATATACAAAAAAAGTATGCAGGCTATTGCTATAATGCATTGTAAGCCACCCTGAGTCTACAGAGAAGGGCGTCTTATAAATTGGACTAATAAATAAATAAAATAAATAAAATAATGCTTGATTTGAAGCAAATCTTCTGAGCTATTAAAAACTTAGCCTAAACGTAGTAGGTTCTTTTCAGGAAAAAATATCTTACATTGCTTGAAGTTGAGACAATGGAAGATGTTTGTGATAGATAGATTTAGAAAGAGCAAATGCTATAAAGTCTTTGAATGATTAAGTCCATTAATTATTCCCCTTAACTATGAGGGGTAGAAAGGCTGTAAAAGAGTAATTCAGATTGTAGCATAACATCAGGGGTCACTTTAATTGAATAGTTTCCTTGTTCTCATATTTAAATCTCCATAGTCATGGAGTAGTTAGATATAACCCAGTAAATATTTTCACATTTCTTCATATAAGTATTCCCAGACTTGTATATTTTCCTTCCATCAGCAGGTGGCGCTCTCAGTTTAAATTTCAGTATTGCCACTAGTCAGTCTAATTTTGATTGTTTTAATCATAATCATAATTTTAATTATAATTCAATTATGGAAACAGGATAAGTTTTTAAAGTAAATAATTCCAGCATTTTAAGATGCCTTCCCATTACCACATCTTCCCAGTTTAAGAGTCCAATTTTCTGTACTTTTAGAAATTTATTGTTTTTCTCTCTTTAGGTCTTTTCCTTCTGGTCTGGTATTTTTCTCAGAATGCTTAATCGCTGCTTTAACAGGTAATCCTGAGTGAATAGTTCTAAATTGTTCCCTGGGGTTAGGTTTTAAGTAAAAAGGAATCATCTCCCCCAGTTCCAGTCACTGTTCACATACTTCGCTCCAGCACCAGTCTTAGTTGTTCCTCAGTTGTCCCAGCTTCATGGCAGCCATATTTTGGCTGCCTTTTCTCCTCTCCATGGCTGAGAGGGAAAAAGAACCCCAGGTCAGACAGGAGAGTTGCGACTCTCCATGACCTTTTGGAGCCCACCAATGGGGAGAACTTGGCATGGGAGTATGGAGACCTCCTCCTCATGCCCGATCTTGCCATGACATCAACCAGAAGCGGCATGAATTACTATTAGAATTATATAGATTTGATGATTGTAAAGAATATGATTAGAATAATCTTGTATGTTTAAATAATATTGTGATTGGTATTAGAACTGTATATTGAAACATTGAATAATGAAATAATGAATTATTGTATCTTAATACAAATAGATGCAAAGAGTGAAATATGGGAGGTAAGCTAAAAAGGAACTGGATTTAAAGCACCAAAGAAAACATCTTTTAATAAAAAGGTGACATGATCAAAAGTCAGAGTAAAGACAGAAATAAGAGAAAGGGGGAATATTAGTATACACATTTTTACCTAATAAAATAAAAGCAATAACAAGAAGGGAAGTTTAGAAATTGAATGGCAGTATTATTATGTATGTTTAGATAATATGGTGAGTGGCATTAGAACTATATATTGAAACATGGAATAATTTAATAATGAAAGATTATAACATAATATAAATGTGTATTATTATTAGAAATATATAAGCTGGTTGAATGTAAGAATTATGATTAATATTACTAGTTTCATTTGTATTAAAATTTATGACAGCCAGGTGCCACACTGTTCACACATTGATATGTATATGCAAAATAAAATAAAAAACTTGGGGAAAAAAGAGCAATTCAGATTGAAATTCTGCTGAATTTTATCCTAAAAAATAGTTTTAGGATGTTTGTTTGTTTTTTAGACAAGGGCTATCTGAGTGACTGTTGAAGTCACTCCCACTTTTTCATTAACCTTTAGAGCCTATCTCAGAGCTGATTTATTTCCCAGACACTTGGTGAAGGAGTAATGTATCAAAAATAGAAGATTCAATTTTTCATAAATTGTGATGGTGACATATTTTCAGTCTGACTCCTTTGTGTCTCTATTTCTGTAAATGTCTATGTCTGTATGCCACAAGAATTTGGAGGAAGTGTGTAATATATCAGCTATGATGATGATGATGATGATTCACACTGATTATCAACTATGATAAATTAAGCACTATTTGTTTAGGAATCTGAAAATATAATAGTTCATCCTTAGATCGGCTTCAAAATCCAAGGGATCTGTTTAAGACAGATCAAGGAAGATCATGTCACTGCTACTTGCATAATACAGGATGGAAAAAGGTGCTCCCCAGTCTTTTTTAAAAACCCAGACAAGAAATAGGTCTCAATAATTCAAGTGGCTTATGATATCACGTCAAGGCCCCCGTTAATCTAAGCAGCTGTAAGCAGTTGCCTCATCTGTTGTGTTATGGATGACAATGATAGTACTTCCCTGACAACAAAACTCCATGTTATTTCACAGGCCATAGAAATAAAAATATAGATAGTAAAGGATTTCCATCTTCCATTCTTTCTTCTTCTTCTTGTGCCATATCCATCATTGGACGTTGGCGATCCTGTTGGCAATCCTATTTTTGTCAACAGCCTTATGAAAAAGGCTGTCCCTTAGGTTTTGAAGCCATCATGTTCTTCTTCTGCCTGGACCACATTTGCCTTCAATCTTTCCCTGGAGGATTAAGTGAAGGACGCCGTATTTTTCTGGGTGTCGCATCACATGTCCAAAATATTCTAACTTTCGCTTTTTAATGGCTTTGATTATTTCCCTTTGGTTTCCCAGGTGACTTATCATCTCCTCATTTGTGATTTTGTTAACCCACCTTATATGTAACAATTGTCTGTAAATCCACATTTCAAATGCTTCTAGTTTCTTCAAGTGGTTTTCTGTCAGAGATCAACTCTCTACTCCATAGACATCTGACAAGATGTAACATCTGACAAGCCTGATTTTCAGTTTTAGGCTTATGTCGTGACAGCAGAAGACCTTTTTCATTTTGAAGAATGCTGTTCAAGCTTTCTCTATCCTTTTCTTTACTTCACTGATCATGTCCCAGCTTTCATGTAAATTAAAACCGAGGTACGTGATCCTTTCAACTTTTTCTAATGGTATTCCTTCCGAATTTATCTTCCATTACATTAAAAATATATTATTATAGTTGTATTTGGAGGCTCTGAAAATGCAGATTATGCATCTCAACAGGTAGCAGTATCTGGATGAGCTCGCCTGGAAAACCACTAGGGGATACCAGATTATAATGTCATAAACCTCCCAGAAGATAAGTGGCAAATCGCTTTAATGTAATAGAAGGTGGAAATCCTTTACTACCTGTATTTTCATTTCTATGGCC
Organism: Ptyas mucosa; assembly: GCA_012654045.1. Classification (NCBI taxonomy): domain Eukaryota; kingdom Metazoa; phylum Chordata; class Lepidosauria; order Squamata; family Colubridae; genus Ptyas; species Ptyas mucosa. The sequence goes on from WNWU01000050.1 coordinate 6,070,895, forward strand.
TGTGAAATAACATGGAGTTTTGTTGTCAAGGGAGCACTATCATTGTCATCCATAACACAACAGATGAGGCAACTGCTTACAGCTGCTTAGATTAACAGGGGGCCTTGACATGATATCATAAGCCACTTGAATTATAGCATTCAGGGATATAGTGAAGCACCTTGAGTGCTTGGCCTCTGCACATCAATATAAGAAATCTTTCTGCAGATGACAATGAAATAAAATCCACTAGGAAGCATATGCTCCAGGAAAAGCATGAACAGGAACCTGATTGTAGTTACAAGTGCTCTTTCAAACAAGTAGCAAAAGAATCATTTTCAAGCTATTTCACTGTCTGATTTGTCTTCCTAACTTTCTTCCTGTCCAGTGAATTAGCACTAAAAACTATTTTCCTTAGCAGTAGCTCCAATATCAGTTCTGTTATACAAACAATGTCTTCCCATGAAGGAAGAAGATGGTAAAGAATGACATGGATTTTTTCCTTCCCAATCAAAATAATTTTTAGAGCAGGGGGTCCCTAATCCCAGGCTACAGTCCACTACTGGGCCTTGAGCCTTTCAGAAACAGTCTGTGGAAGTGATGGGCGAGTGTACACATAATGCAATGTATACTCATAATATAATGTGTGTGTGTACTCCCCCGCATGTTCCCTGCCCCCATGCATGCATGTGTGACCCCCTCATGTGGCCCACCCCCTGTGCGTGTTCCACATGCACCCCACCTCTGTGCATGGACGTGCATGTGTGATCCCACGCGTATGACCCAGTCCCCACACATGCACAAGCATCTCCCATATGCCCCCCCCCCCCCCATGATGGGCAGCAGAGGCCTGAAAACCAGCTGGCCAATAGGAGGTGCCCTCGCATGTGCGGCAGAGCTGAGCTGGGGCAATGGCTCGAGCCATAGGTTCGCCATCACGGCTCTAGAGCTAAACTATATACCAAATAAAGAAGTTTCATTTTATTCCTTGCTATACAGTCCTTACTAAGCTAGGCAGCAAAATGTACCTGATCTTGACTGAACTTGAAATGCTCAATAGGATGATCCTTAGGGGAATATAAATATGTGAACTTTTGTTTTCTTAAAGATTGCATTTATAAATAAATCAACCTGATTTCCTTGATAAAACACATAGGTTAGAACACAAGTAGTGTTCCATTATTATTCTTTTAAAAAGGTTTGCTGTATTATTGTTGGATCCAAACTCTTTATTTACTGGGGAGGGAAAGGTTTGTTCTTCTTTCATTGAACATTGCAAATCAGTGTAAAAGGGAATGGAGTTTTAAGCATGTGAAAAACTGGCACAGTTTCATAAGTGACTGCACCATCTATGCCAATTCTAAACCCTGGTTGTCCCCTCTTTCTGGAGTCCTGTGTAAGCTAAAGTAGTTGGTACACCCATACGTTGAGTGTGTTTCTCTCAGCCATTGGAGGTAGGCCAGGTCAACATGCATAGTAAGGATTTCAAGAATACTTCTTTTAATGGTGCTGAAGTAGAACAACAAAACTTTGAAAGCCCATCCAAGATTTTCTCTGTCCTATCTTATCAAGGCAGAGTCTTTTGAATTTCCTTCTATACATCCCTCTTTATTACAACTCTACAATATTTTCTGCAAGTCTCCCCTTAAAGGTTAATTTCTTCCCTGAGGAACTTTCTCATTCCATCCCCAAGGTACTAATTTTCTTTCCCTTACAGGTACTGATAGAGCAATTACTGTACCTTGGCAGTTCATTCATGGAAATTCGTCTGTTGTACATTCAGGTACCAAGTGAATCTGTACTTGGTGAAATGCCTGTTTCCCTGAAAATTATAAAAAGAGAGGAATGTGATAAATGATATGATAACAGTTAATTAACTTAACATTAATTTGGCTTACAGACAAATGTAAGAATGTTCCTGGTTATCTGGCAAATGTTACATAAAACATTTGCTGTAAAGAACATCAGTAACTTTCCTAAACCTTGTTGAGTACAATATGCAAGATTTATTTTTTTTAAAAAAAATTGTTTTATTCCATTTAGCCTTTTAAAACTCTTACCTCCTTTCAGCATAACACTTTACAGATAATTATATCAGTATACATAAAAAAAACATGGTAAAGGAACTGAACACTGAATCTTGGAAAAACATTTTTATTCTGACTGCAGACTGACTTACGGAAGTGGTAATTATCCTGTTCAGGGCAAAAGGAAAAGAGGACAAAAAGCAAATAACTTTTTTGGGTTTATGCAGTTGCTGTGCCCTAACTTTTATCAATCTTAATGATTAGGCAAATTTAAACATTCTCTGTCATTTAATTTTTCAGTTGCACTCTTAAATGATAATTAAGAGTCAAGTGGCTGTAATGGTTAAGACACCAGAAATCAGGAGAGTTCCTAGTCCTGCTTTAGGCATAAAGCTAGCTGGTGACCTTGGGCCAATCTGTATCTCTCAGCTCTAAGAAAGCAATGGAAAACCACTTCTGAAAAACCTTGCCAAAAAAATTGCAGAGACTAATTCAAGCATTCTCCATTGGTCAACTTGAACTCAAAGGCAAATAAAAAACTGCAAAGAATATAAAACATAGTCTAGTATAGACCTAGTATAGTTCCATGGTTTGAGTTGTTGCTGGCAAGATGCCTTTTACACAGAAAAGTTTGAACATCTGTAGTACGCTTCTAACTTAAAGATAACTTTTGTCTTCGTTACAAAATTAAACCTATTTATAAATACTTTTTTCTTCCATACAAATTTACAGTGGGAACTCAAAGATGTGCAGGAACAAAATATCTTAGCATCCCTTTGAATGCATTCAAGGTTTGTAGGAACTGGAGGTACTGCATGGTGGATGCACACACACACACACACACAACTTCTATTAGTTTAGAAATTATATTATATTATTATATTATGGAAATATTAAAACTGTAACCATATGGGAAATGTAGTGCAAAAGTAGGCAGAGCCAGACAAAGGAAACATTTCCACAGGAAGGCTAAAACTACTGTTATTGGCTATAATGACAAAATGTTGATTGTGTTATATCTACTCTCCCTTCCTATATCCCCATGGATTAGAGAGGTGTAGGTCTGAGCCACTTCCAATATTATCCATCTGTTATGGACTTAAAATATATTTTATACCAATGGTGGGTTGCTACCTGTTTGCCCCAGTTTGGGCGAGCCGGTAGCAGCAGAGGTGGGAGACTTCATCCACCCACCCAGACATCATCAAATACGATCTGTGCATACGCAGAAACTTCTGGCATGAGCAAACTGATAGCAAAGGTAATTAAAACCCACCCCTGTTTTATATCTCATTGTCCTGGCAAAGAAACTTTGATAGCTCCATAAAGGTCATCTTCTTTCTCTCTATACATGGTATATTAAATAAATAAACACCAATTGCTTAAATCAATGCATTTTGGCAACATTGTTTCTATGAGTAATTTATATCATTGAACATTTTTACACAATTTGCAACTATGAGCAACTATGAGGCTCATTAAGGAAAACCTAATACCATAAAATCTCTTGCTATATTTAAGACCAGGTATATGCTACAGAGAAACATTTGTGTAAACTAACAATTTAATTTTCAAAGTTCTAAAGATTCTCTCAAAGTTGCACCAATTTTTACACTTCGATACAATTTGACTCATTAACTTCTTTCTAATTTCATGTGATTCCTAAATCGAGATAGAGCAGGGTATGGAACAAATAATTTAATATCTCAGTTGAACTCTCCAAAAAATGTTTCTGCTAAATGCAGAATTATTTGCAAGTTTGTGGCAGTAGTATGTCAGTAAAAGATGTATCTAGTTTTCAATTAGCTTCTCCCTTTGAAAATCTAATTTCACAGTTTCACTATTTAGATTCTCATTTCTGATGTAGTTATCTGTTTCTCTTTTCCTCTTTTATGAAGCTTCTCTGAATCATAAATTGCATTGCAAGTTCTAAAAATACTACATAAAAATCATTCAGGGAGAGAAGAGCTATGAGAAAGGCATTGTGCACTAAAAGTAATGTGGAAGAAAAAGACTGTAACTAAATTATTCTACAGAAAGATTCTTTTAAGAGTAGAGCATAACTGGCTACTTGATTTGCAAGGGAATAAACTATTCAACCTGTCTGGGCAATATATAAACTCATGCACAAACACAGATTTTTGTGTATTCATACATACTGTACATACACACACACACATACACATACATATGTATATGTATGTGTATGTATGTATTCCAGTTCATCATTAACAGTGATTCCAACAATAAAAAAAGAAAAATAACGATCCATTCATCTGGTATAAACACATATCATTAACTAGACTTCTAAATGCATTTGAGTGGATGCTATTGTGCGCATATGCATATCTTTGTGATATACATGAGCTGACTATGTATTCCAGTTCAAAAAAAAGTAAATTAGCCAGGTAAAACACTTGAGCATTTTGTATTGACATGTGGCTTCACTTTACTTCTTAGGAATTCATATAAATTTTCTACATGAAAATAGAGAGTAAAGAGGCTATTAAATGGCTCTGTGCAAGTAACAAGTCCAACCATGGTTAATGTAAAATTAAGTTGCAATTTGTAGTCACCTGTAACCTAGGAATATCAATCAAGTTTAGAAGCAAAGTTGAGCCAATAATTGTCAAAGATTAGAACATGGGATAACAATGCTCATTCTATATTGAATTCAGCTTAAAGAACAATAACAACAACAAAAAAGAGGGGATGGAAAATAGTTTGGTTAGCTTTATTTATTTATTTATTTACCATACTATGAAAATGGGAGGAGAAATGGTCCTGTGGATATTGAAAATTGATACAGTTATACAACTGTCTCAGTTTTTCTGAAGATAAGTAATTATATAGATGTCCATGAAATGGACTCAATTTGGCTTTGGGATAATGCCAAGTTCCATGAATTGTACTTCATGAATTTATGATCAAAAGTTACTACCCTTGAGTAGAACATATAATAGATCCAAATTATATAACATATACCGTGTTTCCCCGAAATTAAGACCTGGTCTTTTTTTCCCCCTCCAAAATAATAATAATAACTTTATTGTCATTATACGTGTGTACACAGTATACCCATACAACGAAATTCACTTAACACCCAAAGACCAGGCCCAAAACACATAACAATCCCCAAACACACTCTCACCCACCACAATTCCCCACCCCTAAACCATCCAAACATCCACATAACAGACCAAGTAATGTTGTCCAACAGCTCACTGATCGTGGCCCTTTAGTTCATTGTTGAGTGCAATTATAGAGGCATTGGGTCTTATTTTGAGGGGATATCTTCCACCATTTCATTTCACAGCAATGGCACCAACAGTCCCACCCAGCAGGAGCTTGTGTGGCTTCAGGAAAGGCCTCTGCAGCTGAGAAATGAGCTCTGGATTGATGCACGTGGCATCCCCCGGCCTCCATTTTGCCATCAGAAAGCCTTCTGACGATGAAATGGAGGCCGGGGGGGGGGGCACTTCATGCATCAATCTAAAGCTCATTTCTCAGCTGCAAAGGCCTCTGATGGTAAAATGGAGGCCGGGGGCAATGTGTGCAAATGATGGCAAATGGCCACAGAAGAAGTTGTTCAGCAAGATGAGGCAGGTGTTGGGGTGTGGGAGGCCTGGCTGCAATTGTCCTAAGGTAAGTGGGTGCGGGGCACATGGGGCAGCTTCAACTCCCCATCCCCACCGTAGCTTGATTTTTACCCATGTGCCTCGCTCCACCTTGTGCAGCCAGGTGCAACAGAGTGGATGGGGTCTTAACTAGGACTTATTTTGGGGGGGGTAGGGCTTATATTGGCCACATGTGTAAAAATCAAGTTAGGGTTTATTTTCAAGGAAACACAACAATTATGCAACATATAAGCAACATAGCAATCCAACTTAGTTGCATACGAAATTCATAAGTTGGGAAACTTAAGACAGATGATATATAAGGGAAATTTGCTGAAAAAAGTTGGCATTAGGAAAAGAGCATACATGAAAAAAAATGCTACAAAACTGAAGGCGAAATGAAGTTATTTTGGGGGTGAAATTAGAAAAGGGCTGAAAGTGAATTTGATGAGGCTTTTTTTGCCTCAGAAATAGGCATTAACATTTACTTTCCTTGCATGCGTTCCAAGAATGTCTGTTTTGGGGTAGTTTTTGTTGCCTTTACAGCTGAAATATGGATTTGGGATTGCACTGAGTACTTGTATTTACATAATTTGGGATCATTTTATTGCAGTACAGATCACCACCAACCTGAACTGAATCTTGGGTTCTTACAATTGCTTGACCTTAATATGGCTAAAAGTGGAGCTATTTGTTCGGGATTATCCTGCTTGCTTTGATTTCCTAATATGAGCTGCTCAGCCAAGTAGGTGGCAGCCCCTCTTCTAATTAATTGATTTGGTCAAAATACTCTAATTGAAAATTATAGTTGGGAAAGCTATGGAATGCTAGAAATAATACTGCACTGGAACATCCTTAGCAACTATTCTCTGAGAAGCTCACCGGAGCGTAGGGAGTATAAAACCTGTTCATTTTGACAGATTTCAATCTTTTATTTTATACCTTCTGCAAAGGCTGGAAGGAATACATTCTGAACTCTAGGTGCAAAAGCAGTTTTCTCATATTTTGTTACTCTGCTGTGCTAGTTAAGTATTACCGAGGGACAGATTTGATTAATAGGGTTTCGGCATGATGAACTGAAGATTAAGTGAGGCTTCATCTGGTTCTAGGAGGCTTCAGTTGTAGATTGTCCTAATAATTAAAAAATAATAATGAAGAAGCACTTATACTTATAAACTTTACAACGTCATAGCTTTGTTAAGGCTATATTTTTTGTGAGAAGTTGTTACACGATTGCTCTTTAATGTAGAGACATTGTAAGCATGACTTCCCTTTCCTTCTCACACTGAAACGAACAGTAATAATCACTGGATATTAAGACTTGCAGAAAAGCAAGAGCGCACCCAGATGAAATTGAATTTCTAACCAAAAATTCCACTTACAAGTCATTGCTATTGCTCTCAATACTAAATCCTCAATAATAATAAACCTAGCAAGGCAGCTAATAATCCCTTCCTTTTCCTGACAATCAAAGCAATATCAGAACTACAACAGAACTGTTATTTAATGAATATTGAAATGATTATATTCAAATGAAAATCAGGAAGAAGAGAAGAGCAGGTAAATCTGCAACTTTAAAAATCTGCTACTATATAAAGTAACATTCAGAGGTGGGCTGCACCTAAATTCACAATGGGTTCGCTGGTTGTGAGTGTGCGCGCTCCTTTGGAACTGAAATAGAGCTTCAAACATGCAGCTAATCAACTCAGGCAGCTCCATTGAGTACAGCAGGGGTGGCGCAGAACTCAGCTGGGCAGTGTGGGTGGGGGGAATGAGCCAGAAAGTTAGTTATATATGGAAAACAGCACAAGCGCAGATGGGCAGGCCCAGCCAGCGATCACAGCTAAGGGTTCACCCGAACCCGCGTGACCATGCAGCAGCCCACCACTGGTAACATTGAACAGGGAAATAGCATGCTGATGAACCCTATGAAGGAAAGAAATCAAGCACACAATTTTTACTTTTTAAAAAATAATCCCGTTCCTTGGTGGGGCCAACCTAGCATTCAAGGATGACCCAAACAAATCCTGAACAGTTGATCTAGAATTGTAGGGGAATCCGGTTGGGAGCCAATTCTCCCAGGCTGATCTATTAGACCACTTTCATTATAAGGGTCTACCTGGAACACATTCATAGACATAATATCTGCTTATACCTCAGTGTTTGTAGTCAGCCCAAGTTGAGCAATACAACACATATCAATAGGCTAATGTAGAGTACCCTCAGACCATGACACCTGTTTCTTTTAAAACAAAGGAGACAATTGGCCCCCTCTAAAGAAGGGGTGTTAAAGTGGTGGCCCATGGGTTGGATGCGTCACATGCAAGCCATGCCCACCTCAGCTCCATGAAATGGGAAACCATCATGAAATGTTATGTGATGGCAATGTGACACCATGAGTTTGACACCCGTGCTCTAAAGCATACAGTAGTTACTAACATGGAATCCAAACATGGGTTAATTTTCAGATACTAAAACTACTTGCAAACTGTATATCTGCTTTTTCAGGGAAATGTAGTTCAGTTCAAAGGTAGGCCTATTTCTTTCCTGTAAATGGCCTGTAGTACCACTTTTTGCTTGATTTTATTCACCTTCTAAAGTCAATAATTACACTCAGGCAAACATGGGATAATCGTGCCTTAAGATGAAACAGGAATACAAGAAATAAGTTCTGAAGGGAGAAAAGTGGGTTTGGAGACACAAGGAATCAATAGATTTTGGGGGGAGTAGTTTTTTTTTTATTATTTCAGTAAGACAAACAAATATATAAAAGGAATCAGGAACCATTTCATCCCTGGCTACTATTGCATAATTTGACATGTTGGCCTAAGTATCATCATTAACAACCATTAAATTTCATGCAATGTCTAGCCAGATGCTTATAACATTTTGGTACAGTAGTCTTGGGCATTTTTTTGATGAGATTTCAGCACCCTCATGTGAAATCTCAGTGTTTCAGTATCATTCAAGATTTTAGTCATCTGGGACAGGGGTGCTATTCAGCAGGTTATGAGAGGTTCTGGAGAACTGGTAGTGGATATTTTGAGTAGTTTGGAGAACTGGCAAATACCACCTCTGGCTGGCCCCAGAGTGGGGTGGGAATGGAGCAGTGGTGAAATCTGAACTGGTTTGCTACCGGTTCGCTGGCTGCGTATACACGCTGCATGTGCACTGCGCGCGCGTGCAAACCACACACCAAAAGGAGGCTTGGGAAGGTAACTAGAAGTGGGGGAAGGTCAGCTGTGATGCATGATTTAGCTTCGCTAGAAAGCAGGATTTCTAGCAAAGCTAAACCCCGCTGCACAGCTGATCCCCCCTGCTGTTCTACTTACCTTCCTAAGCCTCCCTTTGGTGTGTGCTGCGCGCACGCACATGCACAGGATGTGCCAAAAGGAGGCTTGTGAAGTAGAACAGCGAGCAGGGGATCAGCTGAGGTATGTGATTTAGCTTTGCTAGAAAGCAGGAAATCCTGCTTTCTAGCAAAGCTAAACTCCACACCACAGCTGATTGTTGGAAATATCAGTTCGGAGGAACCAGTAACTTTTTTAAACTACTGGTTCAACTGAACTGATAGCTAACTACTATCAGGTTCTCCCAAACCGGTAGCTTTATTTTTACTACTGGTTCGCCTGAACCTGAGCGAACCGGTAGCATTTCACCCCTGGAATGGAGATTTTGCAATATCCTTCCCCCAGGAGTGGGGAGGAAATGGGGATTTTGCAGTATCCTTCTCCTGCCATGCCCACCAAGCCATGCCTACCAATCCACACCATGCCCAGCAAGCCATGCCCACAGAACCGGTAGTAAAAAAAAATTGAATTTCACCACTGATCTGGGCAGAGGGGCATATTACTTCCTCTACTTGGAGATGGTCACATACCGTAAGTTATCTCTGCCTTACATACTGTAACTGCTGTTAATCACTTACTCTATATATGTCATTTATATTATGTAGATGTCCTTAAAGACAATAAACATCTTTCTTTTAAAAAACTGCATTGTATTTACAATGCTATTAATCCTCATTACAATTTAAATGTGAAATTAATTTAAAAATACATTTGATCCCCCACATCATATATACCTCCTTCAGGAAAATCATATATTCCTCCTTAAAGGAAAAAAATATTGTTGTTCATATTCAGAATATAATGGTAGTTTGGCATTGCTGATATTCAGATAGGATCTCTGATGTGATGATATATGGATCCCAGGGAAGCAGTATATGGCCCATGGGTTTTGCAGTTCTTCATTACACCAAGAAGTCAGTTTTAAGTGGTTCATTTAATCATATGGTTTCCTCTGATTGTGTCCCATAGATCTTAACATTCTGCCACCTTATCTTAGAGGAGAATATTGCTTGGATCCAATTCAATCAGTGATTACCTGTATCTTATTATGATTTATGTAGGATGGAGTTCATTCTTTCCTCTTAAATCTTTACCCTTAAAGCTTTACAGTGGAGCTGGTGTGAAAAATGCCTCATTGGCATTGCACATTTTAAACCGTAAAGACTTACAAAAGGAAGTTGTGTATCTGTAAGAGAAGGCCATTTATTCAAGGTGTTTTATCAGTGCAAGCATGAAAACACATTTGCCCTATTTTTCCTTCCTGTAGCTGATCCATTTACCAATCAGAGATAATCATTACTGGTATTTGACAAACAGCCTTACTTTCACATTAGATGCAACATTACAGGTGCTTTTACCGTTAGTTAATTTGGGATAATATGTGGAAATGGAGAGGAAATAAATGAAAACAAAAGACAGGAACAAAATTTGCATAGAATAGTACACTGAACTAAGTGGGTGCTAAAGCTATATTTTAAAACTAGGACCATGTCTATTTTGTGTGGAGGGGGTACATTGGATCAGGATGCCAATGAAAATGCTACTACAGGACAGATATCCACATTTTCACATGGTTTTATAAAAACATATATTTTCTCAGTATCTGGTTAATATTACTGGTGCCCCACTGAGGAAGACTTTTACTGTATATCCCTTTACTTGAAGACTATAACTTTGGCACATTTTGAAAGGAGATTTTAACAAATGTCCCATAGAAAAGCATCTCTATTCTTTTGTTGGACAAGTGGAGAACATTATTCATTATATCCTCCACTACCCTAATCTACACTGAGATTAGGGCCAAATTGAAGGTAGGTGAATTCTGAGGGTCAAACAGTTGAATTATCTTCTTGCAGATGTGTTTCTAATTGTTGCTAAGAGCATTCAAGATGCTGGTTAGCACCTAGAAATCCTATCATGATATTGAGCCTGGCTATCTAAGAGACTATATACTGTATCTCTGGTAGTTTTTTGATTGGATAGAATTGGCATGTTTTAGATCCCATCAATTGTAAAATACCATCTAAGGAATTATTTATTTATTTATTTATAAAATTTATTGGCCTCCTATTTTACCATAGAGTAACTCTGGGCAGCTTACAGTTACATAAAATCTAAAACATAAAAAGTTAAAAGCAAAGAGAGCAGGGGTGGAGTGGGGTGAGATGGGATCTGTTATTACTCAATCAACCACTTCCATAGCGCTGTTCCCCCACTGAGGCTCCAAGCCAACTGGCAAAGCCATGTCTTTAGGCCCTTATGAAAAGATAGGACTGTTGGGGCAAACCTCACATTGAGGGGCAAGATGTTCCAGCAACAGCTGAGATGGCCCTCCTCCTGGACCCCACCAGCCTGAATAATTGGGCTGACAAGACCTACACCATGCCTCCTCTGCTGGCACAAGCGGTATGGGCCAATACCAGTGGGGTGAGATGGTGAGATGGTCCCTCAAGTAACCTGAACCCATGCCATGAAGGGATTTAAAGGTGATCACCAACAACTTGAGTTGCAGCCAGAAGCAGACTGGTAATCAATGCATCACCAAGCACTAGGACTACAGGGGCCATTCTTGGGCCCTCAAAACTACTCACGCGGCTGCACTCTGCACCAGCTGTAACTTCCTAATGCTCTTCAAGGGTAGAGTGCATTACAATAGTCCAGTCATAAGATAATTAGGGGCTGAATGACTGAGCGCAGGGAATTCTGGTCCAGGAAAGATCACAACTGGCACATAACATGAAGTTGTGCAAAGGCTCTCCTAGCCCCAACTGCCACCTGTTCCTCAAACAGGAGTCACAGTCCAGAGGAACCCCCAAATTGTGGACTGGATCTTTGTGGGGCAGTGCCAACCCAGCCAGAATCAAAGATGACAAAGTCCTGAATCCTGGAGCCCCCATGTATCCAAAGCCATTCAGTCTTAACAGGGTTTGGCCGAAGCCTGTTGTCCCTCATCCAGGCCCCCACAGCCTCCAGGCACCACAAAAGGGTGACCACAGCATCACTTAGATCACCAAGAGTGGAGATATATAGTTGGGTGTCATCAGCATTCAATATATATTTAATATAAGTTATGGCTTTTTTGTTGGCTTGCCTCTTCTATAGAGTGGCATTCAAAAAAGATCCATATGAATCCTGTCCTGCCTTTATTTAAAAAGTTATTTAAAAATATAGTTCTTTCCCTAGGTAATGGGGTTAAGGTGGATGTCAAGACTTATATAATACTACCTATGTTGAAATGGGTATTTTTCTCTTCTGGATATGCATTTATTTATTTATTTTCCTTTGTTATATTCATTTTGTAAAGTTCATATTGTTGCAAGCTTCCCAGAGTTGGCCTGGAGTCAGGTGAACTTAAAAATCTTATATGGAATTTTATGATAGGTAATATGGGAGGGTGGAGATGATAGTAGCTAAGTCTGTAAGTGCTGCAAAGAACACTGGGTAGTCACTTCTTTAGGCATCTTCCCTTTTTTAAAAAAATTGTTGTTATCCTTTTTCTTTTATCCTTTAATAATTTCTTCTAATGTTTTTGTAGTTTTCTCTGGTGGCATTTGTCTGATAGACATAACGCTGCCAACCACCATCTTATAAGCTTTCTGACTCACATCAGCAATCTTTATGGATGCTATCTATATTGGAAATTGCAAAAATGGATGGCTAAGGAACCTAACCAGGGTTGCAAATTGATATTTAATAAATACCTTTGTTAAATTTCAAAAACAAACTTGAGAATACAAACTGAGATTAAAGGAAAAAAGGGAGAGCAATTACAGGACAAGTTTAAAAAAGAAAAAAAATATATAACAAACAGATGTACAACAAAAATGACTGCCAACATTTTCTAGGTCAGTGATAATAATACAATAGCAAGCTCTTTCTAAGTTTAAACAAATAATATCAATATTTAAAATATCTTAAAATACTAAAATCAATGTTCATGAAATATTTTTCTCTTACTTTGAATCTAATAATAAACTATGAAATATGGATAACTCTAAAATAATTCTCTATTCTGGAGCATATTCTTGTTTTATGTCATCTTACTGTAAAATAAGTGGAAGATCTATGGCCTCCCTTTATGCAGCTTTGTGACTTCAAGTCAGCATTTGATTTGATTTCAATTTCTTATAGGTGAAACTCAAGAATCTTAGCATTGCAACTACTGGTTCCAATCAAGACGATATTTAATGATGCCGGGATTAGATGACCCACTGGGTCTACTATCAAAGCTATTTCTCTACATAAAGGAATTAAGCAGAGTTGTATCCTTGCTCCTTTACTATTTAATCTACACATACACGCCTTGGCTATTGAACTTTCAGATCCCAATTTTCCTCCCCTGGAATTGCACATATCAATGTCCCACTATTACTTTATGCAGATGATGCAACTATTATTTCTAGGCCTTAGGCATGCTTTTAACATCTTAACAAGGGATACCAGGTTGGTATATACCACCAGAAGAAAGCAATGCTCTTTGCTAAAACATTTAAGAAACTGCAATAGGGAGCCAAAAGATTGAGCAAGTGGGGACTTTTAAATACTAAGGTGACATTTTTTTCAAAACACAGGTGCATGGAAGGTACATATTGATTCTGCAGTCTTGTGGGTGAAGAAGCACTTCAGACATGTTACATGTTTTTTCACACTAAAAGCAGAGAATGGACCTCACAGCTTTAAAGATTGATTTGCACCTCAATCTCTAGCTCAGCTGCTGCATGGTTTCCAGCTAGGTCGTTACCCAATTTCTAGCTTGGTGGAAGTGATACAAATTAACTTTATCAATGTATTTCTCTGTGTCTCAAACATGCATCCAATGTAATCTTAAGGCCTGAAACTGGCCAAAAGAGGATTCTGTTAAGAATTTGAGTATTGATTATTAATTACTGGTTTAAGTGTCACATTTGCTAACTCAGTGGATTGGTAGTGGGCTGCGGCATGCCAGAAACTGAGCTGTGTAAACTAGCAAAGCCCTGTCTGCGGGATGCAGGCAGCACATAAAACCATACCCCTTCTGGTCTGTGGAAAAACCTCTCTCCACGGAACCGGTCATTGGTGCCCAAAAGGATGGGGGCCATGGGTGGTATTCACTTACCTTTGCTACTTGTTCGCAAATGTGATAGGGCCTTCCACGCATTGCGCAAAATGTCAAAAACAGGATGTGATTACGTCTGGGTGGGTGGGCGGAGCCTCCTGCCATCGCCGCTACCGGTTTTTCCGAACCGGATAGAACCGGCTGAATACCACCACTGATGGGGGCCACTGTGCTAGCTGGACCAATTTCACTCATCTTTCCTGATAAATTTCTGTCTTAATGATCGTAAATAATTGATAAAAAAATGCATAATTCTTTTTTTTAAAAAAACCTTTCTTTTGTAGCTTTTTAAAAAGACAGTATAGTTTATTGAATTTATTCAATTATTTTATTTTATTTATTTTAGTTTATTGCATTATTCAAGTAAGAGAGTCAATGGCTCCTGGACAGTGATTATCAGAATGAGAAAGGTCTTATTCCCAAATCTATCTCATGTTTTTAACCACTACAGATGGAAATCAGTTCATTATATACATCCATTAATCTCTGTATTACAATCAAAATTCTTTTTAAAGATCATATTCAATAGTCTTCCTTTGTACTTTTTTTTATGGGAAATCTAATAAGGTCCCTATGGCTAGTTGAATCTAGTTGAATGTAGCTCAAATAAGTTTGTTATTGTCAGAATCAAAAGAAAACATGATTTCTTGAGAACACTATAGGATCATGATGGCGAACCTATGGCACGGGTGCCACAGGTGGCACGCGGAGTCATATTGGCGGGGACGCGAGTGTTGCCCTACCTCAGCTCCAGCGCGCATGCGTGCACCAGCCAACTGATTTTCAGGCCTTCCGGTCCCACCGGAAGTCGGGAAACTGTCTGTTTCCGGCCTCTGGAAGGCCGGGGGGGATGGGGAAGGCTGTTTTTGGCCTCCCCAGACTCCTAGAAAGCCTCTGGAGCCTGGGAAAGGGGGGAAAATGGGCCTACTGGGCCCACTGTGCCATCACGTGCCAAAAGTAGGGGGAAGTGTGTGGGGGGGTCATGTGCGCATATGCGGGAGGGTGGGGCGCATTGAATTACGGGTGTGGGCACCTGCACCCGCGACCCCCCACGTTCCCCCTGCTTTTGGCACACGATGGCAAAAAGGTTAGCCATCACTGCTATAGGAGACAAATTTAGCTGATGAAGATATAAATATTAATAATATGGCAAAGAAACAGTAACCAAGCTTTGAAACTATTTCCTTTCCATGTTAAATTTTTGGGCAAAACTTACTTGGCATGAATTTCTTTCACATATCATCAATATGTGTGAGAGATATCTCTTTTTATTCTTGTACAGAGTGCCATTTTAATATCATCAGTTTGTTTTATAGAAATCCAGAGCAAAGGAAGAATGTATATCCCTTATGCAAACATTGTACAAATCATCTATACTTTTATTAGTTCAAAAGTTTCAAGAGAGTTGAGTATTTTAAGATTGATTTTTCTGTTACAATTTCACTGTTTAAAAGCTCGACTTTTAATCTGTAAATTGACACAACTGAATTAGCGCCTCATTAGAATAGCATTCTTTGACTGTAAATAATCAATATTGGGTTAGCCAAGACCTGACTTTATTCATGTCAGTGGGTTGTCATGGGTGAATTAGCTTTCAATAAAACTCAGTCAAAACAACTGACTGAATGCTTCTATAAGCAGAAGCATGGGGCTTAAATGTAATAGTAATCACAATAAAAGCCAGTTTTGGTACTTGCCACAAAAAGGTATGAACTGAAATTCTTTTATACAAGAGCAACATGTTCCTTGACCACTAGCCCAGTGCTTTCATGTAACCCTGACATAATCTCAGTTTAGAATTGTTAGCCAAAATATATCAGTGCTGGTACTTTGATTATGTTAGCTTGAAAGTGGCTTAATTGAGGACACCAATGGCTAGGAGTCAAACTTTCCTTTAATGAGCCTGTGTTTAAGGGAAGCAAATATAACTTGTTAACAATACATAATTAAATATCATTAAGTGGAACATTTGATAGCAGAATTCTTTCCTTCAATCAATTTGTTCACTTGGCTGGATTTAATCTTCTACTTCCCATTCTTTCAGTTCCAGTTAATTAATGCATGGCACTGTATGTTCTTGCAACCTCAGAACTGTTTACTGTTGTTCATGTAGAACATTTGCCTTTAAGGGAAAGAGGACTTGAGGACTATATTCCTCCTCATACTAGTACAGTGATAAACCAGGGAAAAGCCTCTGTGTAACTACATTACACTCAATTCAAGAGGAAATGAGTTTTCAGAGGTTTGCTACCTCTGGACACATATAAAAAGAGACTTATTTGTCATTAATATAATTGAATTGCCACTAAGACATTTTGAATCTGCTAAGAGATTTTTCTCTATTAGCATCCAGTTTGATATAGATTCACACCTCCATTCATATGCTTGCTATGTTGCTAAAGATGGTGGAAGTTGTTAACTAATAAGGCATAATAGAAACACATCAATGGGCTACAGATGATACAAACAGAAGTCCTTTAAGTATCTGTTTTGTACTCAGAACCGAGGAATAAAATCTCCAATAAGAACAGAAAAACAATAAGGACCATTAGTAGAACTATTATTTTTAATTTGCTTTTACAGGTGTAATGTAATTTATTTGAATAAATTTGAAATCCTTCCCTATGGCATGTTATCTGTAAGTATTTACAGGAAAATCACAAAGAGCCTTAGTAAACCTCTGGGAATCCAACTTATTATAATACATGGGGAAATAATTTTAATAAATATTTTGGAAAGGATACCAGTTCCTCACAATATGTGACTAATACTTGCTTTCATACTTTTATAATTCTGTTCTCCCTGTATACATTATGAACCAATACTTAATTTAACACTCATTTTTTAAAAAATGTTCCCCTGTCCACAATTAATTATGCTAGCTAATTAACAATAGTATTATTTGTATGGTTATCCAACATCCACTTTAGAACAGGAATAGGAAAATATGAAGCTTGCAGATTTAACATGGTTTAGCTAGCTTGATCCTATTTGACTGCTCCTTTCCAGTACTAGATCTCCAACTGGCAATATAACTTTTGCTTTACTCATATTCATCCTTTTTCACATGAGTATAATGGGCAGTAATAATAATAATAACTTTATTGTCATTGTACGTGTATACACAGTATACCCATACAACGATGGTGGCCCTTTAGTTCATTGTTGAGTGCAATTATAGCTCTGGGATAATGCCAGTAGCTGATCTCATTGGCATTTCTACCAGAATACCAACAGTTCTCATGCTGCTCTTCCTCCCTTAGAAAATAGTATTAGGCTGGGCAAAATCAGAAGGATCAAAAGGAACCAAGCTCTGGTTTATTAGATGGAACTTTGAATCACAGATGTAATTGTCATTGAGTAGAAGTTCCTAATGTAATGGTTATTATTTCATTACTGTTTCCATATTAGCATCAGAGTAGTGAAGGGAGATGCTAGATCTGACCTTTGATTTCATGCCATTAAGTTATTGCCAACTCTTAGGGTTCACATTCATAGATTTTGTCAATGATGATCTCTACCTAATCTGGTGGTTGAGATCTTCCCATAGCACCCCAATCACCACTATAATTGAGTCTATCCACCTTGCTGCTTGTCATCCTCTTCTCTTTCTCCTCCATTTTCCAGCATTACAACCATTTCCAGAGTGTTGTTAAATGTCCTTTTTTAATATTGGAGAACTAATTTAGGACTGAATTAATTTCCTCACCTCACTTTAGAAGGAGGATATTTTGCAGCAGTATTTGGAAGCTAATGGCATTTGCTATGTTTTCTGTTCTCATATTAGCAGATTCTGGTATAGTGGTACAAAGAGTCAATACTTTCTTCTTCCAACAAGGATTGGGAGCAAGTCAGGGGAAGAGAGAAATATTACCTGGAGTTATTCTTTTAAGAGTGCAAGAGTTTCAGCCTTCTGTATCTGTGCAGCTAGAGCCGTGGTAGTGCAGTAGTTAGAATGCAGTACTACAGGTTACTTCTGCTGCCTGCTGGCCGCCTGCAGTTTGGCAGTTCAATTCTCATGGGTTCAAGGTTAACTCAGCCTTCCATCCTTAAGAGGTAAGTAAAATGAGGACCCAGATTGTTAGGGGCAATATGCTGACTTTGCAAACTTCTTAGAGAGGGCTGTAAAGCACTGTGAAGTGATATATAAGTCTAAGTGCTATTGCTATTGCTAGAAGGATCTCAGGTTACCTTATCAGCCTCTTTATCTATCTTTCCCATTCAGCCTTCCTTGTCATAGGTTGAAACCAAAAGAACATTATTTAAAAACAGGCTTAAGCCTCACTTCCCTTCTCAATAGCACTTTAGCTTTATGGAATTCAAGCGAACTGATCGAGTGATAGAACATGTTTAGAAGTAGCATTTATTCATGAAATATCAAGCTAGATTATTAAAACTGAAAGGGATAGATTGTGCTTGGAGTAATGCATTAAGTTTTAATACAACTTTAATGTGCTGCTGGAAACTGCAACCAATTTTCACATATCTCTGTCCATATTGCTCCTAGACCCTTTAACCTCTGCCTCTTTTTCTCCATATCCTTGTCTTCCCCTTTCCATTCTGCTTGCCATTGTAATCCTATTGTAATCCTTGGCTCCTGCTTTATTGTGACCTTGCTTTACTTTCTCTTTTAATTCTAGTTCAATGGGAGGAACCCTGGGTTCTGATGCAGAATGAATTAGTTCAGTAGCTTTGCCATGCAAATAAAACTGAGCATACTGCTCTAATTTATGACTACCTGTAAATACAGTAAACTCAGACAGATATTGATTTAACCAGATAGTTAAATTTGCATTGCAATCTTCCAGATGAAAATTGTATGATGCTCTGTAATAAATAAAAATCCAAGGTGTTCAGTTGCCTATCTGTCCTATTGATTTTATGTGACATCTGCATTATGCTTCCTTTGAAATGCTGAAAGTGAAACTCATTAAAACCCCTGCATCTCTTTTTCTCATGAGAATAGGCATTCCATATGTTGGCTTGCTATATTTTGCTCTAATGCCTGCAACTTTGGGTTTTTTTTCAGTGGCATTTCCAAAACACAACCATTCTTTTCATCACAAAACACAACCATTCTTTTCATCAATTTGTATACTCTTCAACCTTAGTTTGCCTTTGCTCCAGTTTGCTTTTATCTTTCCATCCTCCTGGGACATGCTACTTTTTGGGGGCTCATCATAGTCTCCTCATGACTATTGCAGGAGCAATTGCTATTCCAGAAGTGGCATTTTGTAGAGAAGAAAAGGGTTACTAAGAGAGTTACAGATATGTATAGATATAAGTAAGAAACACAGTGTAACTTCAAATTAATAACACCATAAAACACATTACATTGTTTTAATATTATGGAAACGCATTCTTTTAACCTTTTTTAAATGTAGTGTTTCATGCCACAAATAAATGCAAAACACATATAGAATATGTTATCTAAAATGACAGTCGGGAATAGCCCTGTAGTGCCAAAGGTGGTATTCAGCAGTTTCTGACCAGTTCTGGAGAACTGGTAGTGGAAATTTTGAGTAGTTCAGAGAACCGGTAAATATCACCTCTGAATGGCCCCCCCACCACCACCTATTCTTTGCTTCCCGAGTCCCAGCTGATCAGGAGGAAATGGAGATTTTGCAGTAACCTTCCCCTGGAGTGGGGAGGGAATGGAGATTTTACAGTATCCTTCCCCTGCCATGCCCACCAAGCCACGCCCACCAAGCCATGCCGTGCCCACCAAGCCATGCCCACAGAACTGGTAGTAAAAATTTTTTAATCCCACCACTGCTGTAGTCCTATTACTATGCTAGAGATGTATTATTCATACCTGGTGCATTTTCAGTTAAGGTTCAGGCACAACTTTTATTTGAAGTCCAGTTGGGACCACATAGCTCTTTCATCCCTTTTAGAGAGGCTGCATTTTAAATTCTTAAGGAACATGTTTCAAGTCACACAAATGTGTTCCTAATGTGGTCTTACATCATGAAGTTGATACGACCAAATTTCAAACTCATAATTGATTGAAGTTCTTGCTTAAAATTGATTTTCCCTCCTTTGGACTAAACAACTCTGATTTTAAGTGATGATTCTGTTTCATCTTGGTATAGGACACTGTATGAAAAACTTAAATGCCATGGTCTTCCGCTTAATACAGTCCTGGGGATAGGTTAAGAGCATGCATAGGTAGCCTTTCAACATTGTGCCAAGGATTTGGAAGCCCAATCAAACTTGGTTGCCATATTCAAAGGTGTGTTTCTGGAGAATGATTCAATATTTTTTTTTTCCAAATAGCTAAATAATTTAAGCCAAATAATACTTCTCCAATTCAGAAGAATCTTACCCCTGGCAAGTTTGAATAACCTACCAACAGGTTTTTTTGGAGAATATCCCATTTGAAAACAGTAGAGCTGAGGAGTTGTGCAGTTTCTGTCAGATAAAGTCGCTCAGATTCGGATGGACCTGGACTCTGATTTGGCAATTCCGACCAAGATGACGGGGGCAGGTCTTAGTCCTATTGTGTGGGATGAATTTGAGCCTGAGGAAGTGGACAAGGCTGTAGGAGTGATGAGTTCCTCCACTTGTTTGTTGGACCATGCCCCTCCTGGCTGGTTTGGCCAGCAGGGAGGGGACACGAGGCTGGCTCCAGGCTTTAGTTAACGTGTCCTTGAGGAAAGGGTCCTTCCCACAACCATTAAAGGAAGTGGTAGTAAGGCCCCTCCTCAAGAAGCCTTCCCTGGATCCAGCAGAATTAAAGAACTTTTCCCCTCCTATTTAACATCTACATGAAGCTGCTGGGTGAGATCATCCGATGGCACGGGACAAGGTATCAGCAATACGTGGATGATACCCAGCTGTATATCTCTACCCCACGTCAATTCAGTGATGTGGTGGATGTGATGTGCTGGTGCCTGGAGGCTGCGAGGGACTGGATGGGAGTCAACAGACTCAGACTTAACCCAGACAAGACTGAGTGGCTGTGGGTATTGCCTCCTAAAGACTATGTTGATTGTCCATCCTTGGTTTGGGGGGGGGAATTGTCCCCCTCAGAACGGGCTCGCAATTTGGGTGTCCTCCTAGACTCACAGCTAAGATTAGAACAACATCTGTCAGCTGTGGCTAGGGGGACCTTTGCACAGGTTCGCCTGGTGCACCAATTGCGACCCTACTTGGATCAGGAGGCTCTCCTCACAGTCACTCATGCCCTTGTCACCTCACAGTTAGATTATTGCAACACGCTCTACATGGGGCTATCCTTGAAAAGTGTTCGGAGACTACAGTTGGTCCAGAATGTTCATTGTTTGTATTGTTTCTGTTGTAAGCCACCCAGAGTCCCTTGGGAGTTGGGCGGCATAGAAATATGATAAATTAAATTAAATTAAATTAAATTAAATTAAATTAAATTAAATTA